>CM047427.1:74298160-74837207 GCA_026168455.1 Theocolax elegans
CAGATTTTAACTACATAATTGATTATTTAAAAAAAATTTAACTTATGTTTAATTGAATTAACAAATTATAGTACAATAAATATATAGCAGTAAAATAAAAATGTTTAGTAATCTTTTTTTCTACGCTGACTAAAAGTAGTGGGACTATGACACCGAGTGTCAAAACCGGAAACACCTAAAATTGGCGAATCTCGATACGAGAGGTCGTGAAGAAGCCTCGGTGCGTGCGCGTATCGAATTTTAAAAGAGCTCAGCAAGTGCCCACGGAGTCGCGCAGGCGCTCTTCAGTTCTTCTTCGAGCCCGTCTTCCGCGCGGCCAGCTGCATCGAGGCATCGTTCTAGGGTAGTCGTGAACCTCCTATCTCGATTGTCTCGAGATCGAGCAAGGAGAAAGAGGGACAGAGAGAGAGAGAGAGAGAGGGGGGGGAGGAAAAGAGAGAAGAGAGAGAGAGAAGGGGGATGGGGGGTATGCGACACCCCCCAACCCCTTGTTCAAGGTCTCGTACCGAAGCAAGACGCCTCTCGATGCACCGACCTTCCCTTTTTCTGTAGAACCGGGTATAAAAGTCGATTGTACATGTTTGCTAAGTAAATATAAAAGTCTAGTACTGGGACAAACTGGAAACTGGGACCAATGTATATACAATCTTTAATTTTCTTTATTTCTTTGTAAAAGCAATGAACAAATGTGCGTAAAAAAGCATTACTCGTGTATTGTCAAAGATTTGTTTATCTACTATTTATTTATTAACAGTTTCATAATTAGTTATAAATAGTGTAAGAATTTCGAGACATAATACTCGCAATATATCTCCTGTTGATACTCGAAAGTAATAAAGAAAGGTCACGTTTTCTTTTCAGGACTAAAAATGGTTTACTGTAGACATTAAAATTTTAGTTTTTTACACATATATATAAAATGAATATGAACTACAAATATACGTTTACCTGAAAGAACTTTCAGTAATTGGTCAAAGTAGAAAAAAATGTTCAAAATTAGATGGATTGTATTTTCAAAAGTAAAAATTTCTCATTTTCGCGTGTTTTTACAAAATTGACTTCCACCCATATATATTTACTTTGAAAAAACGCATTTAGCTCTAACATAATGAACACGAAAAGTCAAACAGTATTGTGCTTTAAAATGATAACTTTAAACTGGGTTAAAATTTTAAAAGCACTTGACTGTATTTATTTATTTATTTATTTTCGAAATAATATAAGTAAAAATAAAAGTTTGAAGAAGCATTTGTAAACTTTAAATAGAAACTGAATATTATGAAGAAGAAAATGGGTGACAAGTTATTAATTGAACAATGATAATCGTTAGACGGTATTATATAATATTTAGTAAAATCTATTTCGTAAATAGAAAAATGGTAATTATAGATGGAAGTGGGGTTATTTAAAGCTCGAAAATAATGGAAGCAATCACCGTTAAATTAGAAATTCGAATAATCGATTGTATAGAGCCATTTATCGGAAAATGATCACTTGGAAATCCCAGACAGAGAATTCGAGTAACAAGGCAATCTCGATCAATCCTCAAAGCGGTTCGTCCGAAAACGCGTCTCAAGAAAACCCGGCCAGACGGGCTCGTATAATACTCAAGCTCGTAGGTATATGTATAGATGGGAGGAAAAAGCGGGAGGAGGGTGGCTCTGGGGGGTGAGCGATCGATACATCGCAAACGCAATCTGGTAAAACACGGCCGTCTCCCTACCTCTCGGCCCCCATAGAATCTCCTAAAACTAAGTCACGGAGGCAAAGCGCGCTCGCCTAGTTCATCCTCTCTCCTCTCTCCACCACCACCACCACCTCCTCTTCCACCTCCTCCTCCTCCTCCTCCTCCTCTTCCTCTGCCTCTGCCTCCTCTACCTTCTCGCGGGCGAAGCAACAGTTCGTTTCCCTCCTACTCCTTCGAGTCGAGTCTCCCTCTCTCTCTCCCAGCTCACCCCCGAACGTAGCCAATGTTCCTCCTTTTGTCACTCGAAACGCCGTCTGGTAAACCGGGTCGTCGACGCTTTGCTTACTGACACAGACTCTACCCCATTTTACGGCGTTTCACTAAATTTAGGCTAACCCCCGGGATATAGGTACAGGTGCGCATCGCTATGTGTCCAAGTATATATATAACTTTTTGAAGCGAAAGGATGGGAAAATCTTGGATTCGGAACACATTTTCGGATCTTTTCGAATTAGTCGACTCTTATCTTTTCACGATTATGGTAAACCTTCGTGTACAATTATTTTCTCTAAATGATATTTATTTTAGCATAATTATTATCGAAGTGGATTATCTTTCATTTGCATATTATCTGTCGCTAATTTGTGAAAATAGGAAACGAAGGAGGACTTTCTTTTCGTTGTGAAGGTGTATACTTTTGTGCGTCATATATCGATAGGTGACTCATTTTTGCGATGCTAGAAGTATTTTGTCATTTTGAGTCATTAATTGCGACGCATAACATGACGAAAACATTTTAATTTTACCGAGCTCTAAATTATTTGACAAACAAGTAGATTTGCGAACTTTATGAATTTATTTACGTTATAATTTAACTCTCTAAAATTTCATTTAGTATTAAGTTTATTATTTTTTATTTAATTCAGTTTTATGTAATAAAATATTGTAACTTAAATTAAGTTTTCATTTGCATTAAGCTGCCAAATAGATTTCCCGCGTTTGATCTTTCCTGGATATCTAATACAAAACTGGTTACGAACGAAGAAACTGCTATTTTCTTAAGCAAACAATTCAAGTTGTATCAATAATGAATATAACGTTATTTTGAAGTAAATATAAGTGTAAATTTCATTCAAATTTATTTATCATCAATTTAGCTTAATTTTATATTCATAAAAGAATATATACAATAATTAAAATTTTCGTCTTAGAAAAAACAAATGTGGTGAAATATTTTTTCGCCCAGGTAGGTACCGTGTTTAACTTCAAAGCCCCGTAGATTCATAATTACTTAAAAATGTGATACGGACAAGAAGAGAATACTCCTTTTCCCCGTATATGCACTCCTCCTAAATTCCTCCATAATTAAATTTTACGTTTACCTTTTTAAGTAACTGAGGGAAAAAAAACGAAGAAACAAGTGAAAAAAAAGGAAAAAGACGGAAAAACGTGATACACACGAGATTCGTTTTGCCCCCTCAACATAAAAGAGTAAGAATGCTCATCTTCAAAGTGAAATTTGACGCTAATTCACACTGAGAGATTTAGCGCTCGCGTTTTTCTCGAACGAGTCCGAATATTCTCGAGTCTCGCAGCTCCACCACCACCACCACCACTACCCTCCTCGTAACTCCTTCCGCATTCTCTTCGAGTATACGAGCGTGTACCTATATATTAAGGGAGGAGCTTCGTGCACTTCAGACGCTTCTTTTCTTCCGGCCGATGCCACCTTCGAGTTTTGCGGTGTCTGGGACGTGCAAATTAGTGACACTTTTGTGCTTTACTTTTCTCTTATCGAGCGTTTCTTAGGTCTTCCTCGTTAATGGTTTTGTTTTAGCAAACATTGTTCTTCTAATGCTATTGTATGGACATGGGTTTAAACTTGTTGTATGTTGGGTTAAACATATGATTGAATAATATTATACCTTTTGGCGTATCGGATGTCTAGTACAATACAGTATGTGCAAAACTAGCATTACCAAATGGATCACTCGTATTCGTAAAATATATTCGATATCGTTAAAGAAAATGAAAAGAAACTTTGAAAACGCGCATATTTGACGCAGCGAAGGGGGTGGGGTAGGGTAACTTACGAGCGCGCTCGTGCGAAAATGAAATCGAAGCCAATGAAAATTGAAGCAAGTCCCAGGTTTCGAATCAGAGCGCCAGTGAGTATTCGGGTGGTAATTTCAATGTTTTTGAATGACGCCAACGAAATTACGAAATATCGCCCAACAGTCAGTTCGGTAGGTTGAAAGTTTGAAAGGTAAACGTCGAGAGGTACTCGGTATATAACGTCATTGCGATCATCTCCCTTCTCTCTCTCTCTCTCTCTCTTTCTCTTCCTGCCTCTCTTTCTCTCTGTTTCGGCGTGTAATCCATTACCTCATGGCTACCTCGCGTTTCATTAATTTTTAACGCAAACTAATTAAAATTTCGACGATCGTCGCGTCGAGCATTTATACCCGCGCGCAGGCTAATCCGGTCAATATTATTCGGTGCCTGGACCCGGGCAACAACGCGAGTAAACGAGACAGAGCGCGAAGTTGGTTTATTATTGAAAATGCCTCGGGGCGCCGAGGAGTTTCGCCACTGCGGTGCAAATTGCATTCGCTTGAATTTTTAATGCAACCCATACGCGCACCCACAGACACACACACATACGCAAACGCGTCCACACAGAGACGCACACACAGACACAAACACAGACAGGGACGCGCGCACAGGTACCAGGCTATACCAAGCAATCCGGGGCTTTTAACGGCTAGGTACACGCGGCCTCTGTTTTCTCTATGTGTGCGCGCGCGAGAATACACGTGCCGCAATTTAAACGTTTCGCCTCTATTGTTCTTCGGAACGTGGGCGCGAAGGTGGCCAAAGTCTAATGAATCTCGGTTTTAGTCTACATGGCACCCTAGGGGATTTCCGATCTTCCATGATATTCCGATTGGCCCCGCTATACGAGTTTCCTACCGACGACCATGGGATTTACCTTTTAATAACGCCATACCCCGATTTTACTCTGCATCCTAACTATTTTCGGCTAACATATTTTCGTCGTTATTGCTCCTGGCGATTAACAACGTTTCGCAGCATCTACACGCATCTTTATTTTTACCCTTATTTATCAGCAGTACGGATTTTTTTCGTTTCCTAATTAAATGTTCACTCATTTCTTTTACAACTTTATTTCGAGTGAAAATATTCTATTGGATAATTGGTATTACATTGTTACATTGTTTCATAAGTCCTTTATTCTAACTTTTTATTTACTCTATAATATAATCTATATATACGCGTGTGTGTGTGCGTGTGCGGGGTTGGGTTATAATAATAATCATCCGCGACCCTGTCGAATATCTAATTAGCTTGTAGAATTACAAAAGTTTATAAAATCTATTTTCATAATGTAAACTAAATTTACACCTCTACAAAATTTCACGGTGCATAAAACATTTTAAATATGTTTTTCAATATTATTATACTTACAAAATATTTTAGAATAAAAGCGAATGGAATTATTACCGAAGACGTTAATAAAACAAATATTTACTTACACCTTTTACTACGTTTCGAATACAATAACTACATTTTCAGTTTTGAATTACTTTATAAAATATAAAATAAAATATTCCCAGGTAATCTTGATGTAATATTCGAAATGTACATGCAAATAAACAAAACTACATCAAATGTACTTTTTTCATTCATTTTATTCTCTTCCTTTAGACTAAATGTATTTTTATTTAAACTCCTGCAAATATCAAAATTTCAATTTTGTATACTTTTAGAATATTTGAAATTATGTACGTTACGTACACATAGATCAAAAATCAAAGATTAAAAATGTGCGTAAAATATGATAAAAATCGGGTGCACAAGTAAATATTACATGCTATTGGATATTTTATTTGCAGTTAAAAATCGCGAGTAATAAATAAATAACTAAAACAACGAGATAATAATAATTATTACGCTTTTTAAAATTTTAAAACATTTACATGTGACTTAAATTAAATGAAAAAATATAATGTAGTAATCGTCGTTACAAAATAATGATTATAATGATAAGTTAAACGTTACTGTATTATTTACTAGCTCTGTCTTCGTAATACAATAAAATTTATATATACCGAAAACTCGATTACCTGGAGGTAAATATTATATCGATAAATGCTTTTGTACAGGTTCAAAAATATCAATACATTCGGTATTATATTTATGATTATTAAATTAATTTCGGTAATATAACGTACGAATGATAAAATTATCAATTTGAATATAAATTCTACACTTTCTTAATTTTACCATTATTTTACAACCAATGATCGATCTTTGTGTAGATCAAGATTTTTACTGTAATTAAATTTTTTTTTAATTACAGTAAATCCATTTCTTAATGAAACTGACAATTCTAGAAAATTGAAAGCAAGGCAAACCATAACGCAAGCACAGCATAATGAACTTTAATTAACGAAAATAAAGAAAATAAGACGAAGAATAATTATTCGTAGCGTGGGTGGAAAAAAAACATTTTTTTCGGCAAGACGAGCTTTTAACGAGATATTTTTCCAGACACCCACGAGCTTCTCATTACAATTTAAAAACTCCTCGCGCTCCCTTCATCCTGGGTCGTACCTCCGCGTATATGCACATACGGGAAACGTCAATATCTTTGCTCAAAAGTTGGTCTTTCACACGTCCCTCGAGCCTATCTCTTTTCGTTTACGTCTCGGGGTGAGGAACGCCATCGACTTTTGAATTCGAATTTCATGGAATTTTAACCGATTGGGAAGTATGCAAATTTACAAGGGGCATGCGACAACAATCATGCGAATGTACAAAATATTACAAAGCAATGATCAACGGAATTAAATAAGATACAAATAAGTTGATGTACAAGATCTAAATTTCATGGTCATTTACAGCAACTTACGTTAATTAAGTTTCCTGTTAGGATCACTCTGACTATCAAAATGTGCTCGTCATAAAATGCAGATAATTATTATAATTACATCAATGAAATGTATTTAATGTATTTGATATGTCAGTGGATACAAAGATATTTTAAAGTTTGTTACTTTTAAGAAATGATCAGGTATGCTCTGGTAGAATATAGTTTTCGTTTCTTCTAAGACGTACATCTCCCATTTAATTTAAAACTGTATTTAATAGTATTATTTGAGGTTAGCGAAAAAATTGTGTTACGTATAGATAATTATTCTGTGTGCAGTAGTACCTTTCAAAATTGTACTAGCGTTCATTTATAAAAAGTATTAAAAATTACATGTCGGTAAGCCGGAAAGGTATTTTTAATTTGAATTACTCTAGCGAAAATAAAATAAAAAATTAACGAAGTGGTAAGTAAACGTTGGAGGTTAAAAAGCGTCTATCAAAAGTTGAAGCGATTAAACAAAATCGGAGTTTTTGATCTAATATACACATATAGAGCACGTTTGAGAATGGCATATACGTACGCATGTACCTATGTAATATATATACTTCAGGTTGGCAGACGATAAATTTGGGGAGGCCTTCGCGCGTTTCGATCCAACGCTTTGTAGGCACACGTCGAGAGAAAGAGCGCGTGGCGCGCCTTTGGAGGATGAAATTGAAAGTAAATTAGTTCGGCGGTAGAGCGAGAGGTCTCTCTCCCTCTCCCTCACTCTCTTTCCCCTTGTACGAATCTCGCCGAATATTATGTCGGTGCAAAGGTTTCGCACTTTCGAAAAGTGCGGGCTTCCAAATAACACATCAAAGGGTCCATCAAATTAAAAACGCAATTATAAAAAAGGCGTGTGCTTCGCCCCTTTCCGACTCCCTTTTTCACCCGCGCGAAAACATCGAGGATTCGTGTGCAAAACATGTACACACGTACGTCTAGTTCCTTCGCCATTCAGAGCGCGCGTAATTTTTTTTTTTTTTTTTATTACTTCTTTTTTTTTCATGACAAGTGCGCGGTGGTTTTTTGGTCGTGCGTGCGAGTTTAAAAGCGGGCTCCGAGTATAATTTAAATATCGCGCGATGTGATATGAATGGAGTGAGACACGCCCGTTTGTTTACGTGTAGTTCTTTTCTAACGTTTGCGCTTTGTAATACATTTTTAACCTCCGTTAAACATGGGTCATGTGGAGTAATTAACTAAATGTTTATTTTAGCCGTGTGGATAAAAGTAACCCCTGCATCCATGGAGGTTTAATTTTTATTTGTCGCTTTTTTTATATGACGACTAATTCGTTCGTTAATTTTATTACTTTTCGTGGTACTGTTATATTTATCTGTTTATTTGGAAATATTTTAGTAAGAACTGTAATTATTACAGATACTACGTTGACCCACTGTGTAAAAACATTGGTTAATGATAATCAATTAAGTATGCACATAATAACACAATGAACACTAATACACGCAATATACATAAAATTATATAAACATATGAAAAAAAAAAAATGTTACCACTCAAGAAGGAATCGAGAAATCATAGTCAAAAAAAGTGTGCATCCCACGCGCGCACCTATATATATGTACCGTAATTTCCGAAAAATCGTGCGAAAAAAAAGGAAGGAGGGAAATCCCTGGAAGCCACGTCTGCATTACACGGGTTGTTAGGCAAAATACGTCGAGTGCGCGTACGTAGACTTTTCAGTGGCTCGCGCAATACACGCGTCTGCGTTCGAGCACGCACAATCTGCCGCGTGGCAGCACCTTTGAAACTCCGGCACCCTTCGAGCCCCGAAAAAAAAAGAAGGAAGGAAAAAAGCTATCGATCCGCCACGCTTTTTTCACCAAGAGAGAATGTACGCGCGAGAGAAAGAGAGGGAGGGAGCTCAATTATTTAACGCTTGAAAAACGCGCCAAGATGCAGTACCGACATACATACACATGTATACGAAATGGAAGGGGCGGGAGGGAGGGAGAGAGAGAGACGTCTGCACATGCACTTTGGGGACAGGACGAGACATGTGCTCTCCTCAAATATACGCATGAAAGGTAGCTCTTTCTCTTTTCGTCTGCATATTTTTTCGCGTTCCATCTTTTTCGCTCGCGTACAGTACTGGTTATAAGTATGTCTCGATGATACGAGCGCTTCGCCACGAATAACTTTGTATTATTTCATGGACATTAATTTTTTCTTACGCTTCGTTGATTTTACGAGACTCAACGTTCACTTTTTACGAGTCGCCAAATGTCGTTTTCCCAATGTTTTCCAAGACGACTTGTACCAAATTGAAATTTTTTTTTCCTGCAAATTATTATGATTTTATTATCTTATGGTATATTTTGTGCAGCGTAACGTAAGGATGTAAAAGAATGTTTTACATACGTATATTTATTTCCCTTTAACACATTTTATTTATTGCTGTGTTTCTGAAATTTTAGATATAAATCTGCATGTTTTTTATACGATCGTTTTTCCTAATATACACTCCATACAAAGTTAATTTAGATAAATGTTTTATCTTTTATTAAATACATTGAATTAACTTATTAAATAGTTAATGCAAATACTTGACTTCAGAAAATACCTAAATTAACTTAAAAAAATTAATTCGATCGATGATGTCGACAGTATGAATGGTATTAATATGATAATACAATACATTATAATAGATCAAAAACTGGGTGATCCGATTAATTAATTGATAGATAGCTAATAGAAGTTTTTATTAAACCATAATATTATTAACGAAATAAGACACATTTAAATTTAAATTACATTGATTCCTCTAATACGTTTATTGATTTGATTTTCATGTAAATTAAGTTGACGTGCAAAATTAAGTTACTCTCTTATAATGTTATCATTTTACAAAAGAAAAAATGATAAAATCTGCTTGGAAATGATATTTTAAAAGATTCAACGTGTGTATACGAAAATACTTGTGATTGCTACTGTACGATCGTCTATCTTTATTGCCAGCGTCTGGCTTCTCTGCTTCCGTTTTATCCGAATGGTTTTGTCTCCTTTGACACGACAAGAGTAATGACGAGAACGATGATGATGATTTTGATGGTGGATGCAGAGTACTCGTGACTTGACAAAAAAATGAAAAAAGTAATAACTCGTACGTTCGATACAGTCTGCGGAGGCCCGATGAGTTTCGGCAATTCAATTTTTTCCGATCGATCCCTAAACTTTTGAGTGCTATACGTTGACACGATTTCGATATGTAATAACTGGTTGTAATGTAATGAAAATATGTTATTTTATATTAAATGCAGGCTTACTTTTAAAAATTAAGTTAATGTGAAATTTGACGATTGCGCCAAGTAAATAAGTATACAGCTTTTGTAATAACGTTAATTTGAATTTTAAAAATCATCTGAGGACCCAACTCATTAATCGCTGTTGATTAAAAATTTCACACACCGATACAGGCACGTCCCCCCGAAAAAAAAATTAACAAAAAGCTCTTTCATTTATACGGTATATTCCTTGCCTCGCTGTACATCGTCGTCCTTCCCGTTTCTTTGTACTCTCGCGCCTTTCTCTCTCGCTTTCTCTCTTTACGCTTTCATTTCAAATCTCTCTCTCTCTCTCTCTCCGTTTCTCTCTATCTCTCTTTCTCTTTGCTCTTCGTGCCTCTCCCTTATTCTTCCACCCTTCGCCCAGGCACGAAAAAAAAGAGAGAAACGACGAGGCGCCTCGAGTTTTTTCTCTCCGGAGAGTCGCCGCAATTTAATTGGTCGCGGCGCTCGCTCGCATTTTTATTAAAAGTATCGACAGGCTCGCCTTGTTTACGACTTTGGAAATTAATGCCGCGGTCCCGTTACGCGCACGTGTCGATTTTCCCCCCGGCCTCGAGGAAATTTCCGTGGTGCCTGAAACTTCCCCGCGAATACATCCTCTGGTCGTTTTTATCGCTGGTTTTTGTCCCCTTACCAGGGGGACCCTTTTTTTTAAGAACGAAAAAGAAGAAGAGTAAACCCCCGCGATTCTAATTTCCCCGGTATGCCGGTAAAAATCGGGTAAAAAGAATCTTGGAGGATCCAACGCGGATTCCTTTGGAAAAAAATCGCGGCTTAAAACTTGCGAGGGAGAGTCCGATGGCTTCGTGGAATTCAATAATCTCGTTTCCTCGCTCGCATGAATTTTACTCCTTTACCCTTATCGACCTTTCTTTTTCTACATAACGGCCTAGGTATAACCACCCCAGCTTTTTTATCTCTGACTTGTTTTTTTTTCTCTATACGGTGTTCTTTATTCACGAACGCGGGATTTAATGGAAAGACGTTACCTCGGTCAGTGCACGCCCACGTTTAAAGAGTTAACGATTTTATGGATTTATTAATTAAGCAACCTAGCGCGCGTCTTCGTTCGACAATCGAGTTGGATTAATGCCGCTTGACCGAGGGATGGAATTTTTTCGATGGTAAATTATTTAGTGGCTTTGGAAGCTCCTCGAGTAAAGGAATTTTCGCTCGATCTCTTCTTCTTTTTTTTAGCGCCGCGCTAAGCGTTTTACCGTGCGGTATCGAGAAAAATGGCAAGTTTAAGATTCCTTGAGGGAGGGGAGGGGTTGCGCAACTGGATTACTCCAACACTAACATACTACCGATTTTTCATATCGTTATAATTATACCTATATCTATGACTCAATGTTGTCAACGTTAATTTGTTAAAGGAATTTTCAAATTAAACTAACTGCGATCGGCAAGACATTTTATATTTTATGTATATTATGCATTATTCTACATAATGATTTCGTTATAGTATTTCATAGAATTAATACTATAGCAAATTAAACACATTATTATCATTAATTTCATTGATATTGAATGGAAATGACGAGACAAACGAAATTAATTATTGAGAAATAAGCTATAAATAAACTGTTAATTTTAATACTGTTAGAAATATAGATGTATATAAAATATAGATGTTATAGAAATATAGATCCGTATTATCAATGAACTGTACAAATTATTTTTTTAGAATTAGACAAATTGAATTACCCCACATATTTATAAAGTTTCATAAAAATTTTTACTCGATATAAAAATTGATAAATGTTTATAGAACACATACGATAAGAGTGCAAATCAGATAATTAGTATTTATTACAGAAATTTGATACGAAATAAAAATGTAATATATTTTTAATTTATAACTTTTATTCCTTAAAATGAAGTATTATAAAAATATATTATACATCTTTACTTTTAGCGTTACTAAAATAATTTTATTAATAATATCATTCTTGTAGCAAGCATTTATTGAATATTAAACTCTCATCGAGAATCAAAGAAAAAAAATTGAAATATAATTGGTACGAGCTTTACCTTAAATAGCTTCAAGTTTTACGATCCACAGTTTACTATTTAATTAATGTATAATTCAATATTCAAAGTAGACAAAATGTAAGATTTGTCCTAAATGTGTTTTTCAACAATCGGATCGATGAAGCTTGCTATTTGTAAGTTAGGTCAATTAAAATCTTCTGAAGCTGTGAAAAACGTGTAAAAATACTGGTAAACATTAAGAATATAAATTTGAGTTGACGACGTTGGTTATAATAACTTTGACACGTTTGTTCGAATGATCTCGGACGTTTGCATTAAAATCTATGTTAAAAATGTATATAGGTATAAACGCGAAATCAACATCGGAAAAATGAAAGAAAGAAATTGGTCAAGCATCCCCCTAATCAGTCCGGATAGGAACGAGGAGGAAGGAAACTCGTGCGTCGTAATTACTTTGTGCGCCGTACGCGCGGTTATTATAACGCGCGGCGATCCAACTCGAACTGCCGTTTGCTTAATCAAAGGGAGGGACAATTGACCACGAGCGAGAAAGAGAGAGATAGAGAGATAGAGATAGAGAGAGAGAGAGAGAGTGAGCGCGAGAGAAGGGGGTGAGGCGAAGAGGAACATTGGCCGGCTCCAAAATGTCCGCTGACAGGTTTGTGCGGTTACGTAAACTTAATGATGTAGATAGCCCAACTAGAATGGGGACGCGGGCTCTTGACAGCGCCGCGCGCACAACACGTCCGATGAAATGCAGGCTAGCGGTGCACGGCAGCGTATTGCTCGATATCTAGGTGTTACGCGCATACCTACTTCCTCTCGATTTTGTAGACTCGATTATCATGAATTTCGGTTTCAGATCTAATCGCTATTTCGTATGTTGTACTTCGACTTAAATTTAGTTCTTTATTAGAGAAGTGTAGGAAACATTGACAATTAGTACCTTTTTCGAAATTTTATTAGCTTTTGTAATTTAATAATACCTACCGAATCTCCGTGTGCGAAATATCAACTAAGTATTTATTAAACTCATATCTTCCTTTAATCGATTGCCTCACAAAGGGTCTAATACTTGAAATTATATTCAACTAAATTTATTTAAATTTGCTACAGCATTAATATTTAAGTAATTAGACAATAAAGATAATTTTATTATTGTAACATTATCTCGATTGGTGCATTTACCAATTCAAATTCACATTCCTAATATTCATTGCTGCAACAAAGCTATAAGTACGTATTTATCCATGTGCAAAGAATTATTCTATTCTGGTTCAATTAATTATGGATAAAACTAATGTTCAGAAAAAAATGATCTAAAAGGTATCTAAAAGGAGACTATTACTGTATTAAACAAACAAAAGTACCTATTTCGTTCGTACACACTTCTTGTTTACGATTAAAATATGATTCATTAAAATCAGAATGAATGACATCACGTGTATTTCATGTGAGTTCATTACAACTGTGATGTACCCGATTAATGTTACATTAATAAACAAAATTATCTCAAACGTGCAAATTCTTTATAAACTATTGTAATTTACAATGCGCATTCAACTACTTGATAATGAGTTAATAAACAAAGTAAAAAAGTTCAACTCGCAACTTCGTGATAATATAAATACAGCGAGTTAATCGATTTAAGAACGAACCAAAATAGGACGTTAAAAAAGTGTTAATTATTGAGTATAGCATTCCATTTAAACTACTCGCTACTTCTTATCTCGATTTCTTTGTCTAAATTTTTGTTCGCGTTTTTTTTTTCTTTCTCTTTACTAAAGTGCGTCTCGAGTATCGCGAGGATAAGCGCGTGAACAGCGACGCGTAAGTGTATGTGTACACATGTGGCGAGTGGACTCATAAATACACGTCAGGCCGCGTGAATAAATATCGCTCTAACCATTGCTTATTAACTGCATTTTATAGCTTAATTATAAAGGCACGTTTATTAGTCAAATATTTCAACGTTGAATAGTTAACGGTCTATTTCTGGCCACAAATTCGCGCTTATAACCAATGATAAAATGCAACGTGCACTAATGAATTATGGTTATTATACAACATTTCTTTATTCAACATTCTTTACATTTAATACAAATGGTACTTTGAAAACACAAATTTTCACTTTTTAAGAGAGATAATTATTATAACGCTTATCGTAGTAAAATTTAAACGATTCTGTTAAACAATTTGCAAATATAAATTACAGTTCATCTTATCACATTTTAAATAAAGTATTACGGCAACTTTTTTGTACGTATATGTATTATTTATCTATTTACGTAAATCTTGATTTCTAAGGTCAAAGATTATAATTAGCTAATCATTATTACCATGCACATTCTAATGACTCTTAATTTAATCACACTAAATTTTATAATATTTGATCCTATAAGCAGCTATTCTACAAAACCTATTTTTTGATGCACCAGTCGCATATTTTTTTTGTCTAGTAGCATCGCACTGGAAAGATAAATGAAATTACGTTCTCTGACATATAATTTGTAAATATCTTAATAATTAACATAATTTCAAATAATTTTCGAGATTTTTTTAATAAAATAAAATAATTATTTTTATCGAATTTCCTTATTTTAGTGTAAGTAACAACAATAATTATTGCTTTATCAAAATTTAAAATCTATTTAGAACGCGCGCGAATGAAATAATTAATTCGCTTTGGTATACAATCGTGTAAAATATTAATTTTTGTTATTAGTTATTTATTACATTGTTTGCTGTTGTTAAAGCTAATCGACGCATGCATAAGAACAGGAGTCGCAATAAATATTCATTCACTCAATTATACAACACATGGCAAAAAACTAGATTTAAGATAGTACGTTCATTTAGAATCATCTAATCTATATATAAGGTTAGGTTTAAGTAGAAAAGGCCGGATGTGGTCAGACCTTGATCTTATATTAGATCCAATGCATATATACTTAATACTTTGAATTTTTAAAAATATGTTATTTTTTATTGAATTTCGTATAGATACTTATTTTCTTTCACAAATTATTAAAAATATTTTTAATGTACAGTTACTATTTATGAAATTGAATATGAATACTAATTAAATTGTTAATCGTCAGTGTATTTTAATATAAAGATTATAACAAATAATCGGCAGTCAAACGTAAATGTAATTAGTAAAGGTACGTAATAAAAGAGAACAAGACACAAATGAAGTAGTAGACAGAGACGGATAAGAGCAAGTTGTATTGACGAGTGCGAGAGAGAGAGAGAGAGAGAGAGAGAGAGAGAGAGAGAGATAGAGAAAATGAATCCGGCGTATCGCGTGTCCTACCTGTTACGCGAGAGTCGACTGACGCGATATCGCGAGTGAATCCGATGGTCGGCGCAGGACTTGGAATTGTGGTAAAGTGGAGCACGATATTGGCGAGTGCAGTGGCACGCAGCTTGGACCCCTTCCGCGAAATCGCGTACGCTTTCAACCGTATCTCTACGGCTTCGCGGGGAAGCATCCGCCGTCTTGCCAATTTCGCCGACAAGTTTCACCGGAATTCAAGACAACTCGCTTTTGTCCCACCCTTTTAGATCGAATTCGACTTTTGATTATCTTCGACTTGTTTGCTTTGTTATCCTACCTCAATGTTTCTCTCGTTGGACTGACCCATCTCGCATTATTTCTCTCCCCACCACCGAGTCGTTTCTTTATGTAATCTTTTATTTTATATCGTCGTTATTTATTTCTTACGTTATTACTTCACCTTTATTTATTAGATCAGACGCAGAAAATTTATTTTACGCAATAGTAGATGTAGCGTATGTATTTCGATTAGTGATTGTGATTCAACTGGTGTTTATCCAATATAAAGTAAATATATGATCCCTGTTAATTAACACTTTTTTATATATGAATGCTCGAAAAGGCAACCTCAGGATGAAAACACATATTAAATTTGTCTATAACACGATAGAAGTTTCGTATTTTTTCATTCGCGCGTCGAGGCGATGCGATAATGCAAGCTCTGCATTTCCGTGAGCTTCCTTGCGTATTACACGCTCATCGTCTAGACTCGTCGGACATTTGACGCCTCGGGTTGTTTGCACCGACGCCACGTGGGTGGACGCCGTTGATGTTACGCGAGCTCCGAAAAATTTACGAGCTCTGCGAACTCATCGTTACATAATTTCAAATTGATTTTCGATTCTCTCAACACTTTTATCGCGTTATGTTTTCTTGCGGATACGCAAAATAATTTAATCAATTGAATGGACTGAATTTGTTGTATTACACACAAAAGTACTCGAATATCGCCTTTTCACCTACGCCTGATTGTTTTACTTAAAGGTAATTATTACTTTGGAAGAATGGGTTTGAAAAAATGCTTTTATGTTAATAACTACTAGTGTTTTTTCTAACCGTACGGTTTGGTTGATTTTTAATATTTTTATTTTTTTTAATTCAGGGCAATTTCAGTTGTAAATTAATTTATCGAACGTACTTTATTACCGTTGAATAACACTAGCTATGCTTATGAATCTATCAATTTTGTATGGCTCTAAAGTAGTTTAGTGTATAAGTGTTGTTAAGATTCATTTAAAAGCCATTCTTGTAAATTCATCTTACTCTAAGGTTCCCCGAGTAAATACGTAACTCGTTCCTAATGCAATTACTTTACTTAATTTGCAAGTTTATATGTGAACTTGACGTAAGTACACAGTTTAAACTGCGACATTTCGCCAACATGCTGTGAGAGAGAGGCCGAGAGATAGAAATAGAGGAAGAGAGAGGGGGGGGGGAGAGATAGTCAGAGAGAAGAACAGAGAGAGATGCGTTTATACAAAATTTTCTTCCAACAAACACGTGGTGCAAGTCAAGTTCTTACTTGACATGCACAAATAGAAAAGTCAACCAGCAAGTCTCCCACTTTATCAAAATTTACAAAACTTTTTGAATAACTCGATTATTTAAATGATACGGTCGAGTTAAAGTTTTTAGGAGAATCTACTTTTGTTTGGATGAGAAGTCGAGAGTTTAGTGTAGCAGCAGCTTTTAATCAGGCAAAACAATATATATTGACATATGTGTGTATATATATTTTATATATGTAAATGTATAAAGTATATCTTCTAATAAATAATAATAACGACCGTATCTCACATAGATTGAAAATTTTTCCTATTATTCGACTTAAAAATTGTTTCCTTAAACGAATTCAAGGAATTGCAACTATTATATCATACAGTATGATGACTTTAAACGAAATGCGTTAAACAGTGTAAGCAATTTAAGTTTTTAACTATCTTTATAGAAACTTGGTTTCAGATGTAAATTGAACGAGAGATTATTCAAATACTTCAGCGTCCTCGAAATAAATTATACGTTGATTCGAAGATGATAAAAAATCTTTAAATAATATATCCTCACAATTTTTTTTGTATATACGCTTGATTCTACGATTTATATATTATGTTTGAAAATTGTATTAATTGTTTATTTACACATAGTTTTTTCAATGAACCTGTTCAAATACTAAAGCGATCATACTTTTTTACATTTTTAATGCTTTCATCTTAATCCACAAAATAAAGAAGATACTGTTTAAACTAATATTTAAATTTTTTACTGACCGAAAGATATTGCATAGATTTCGTAATCACATTATTAGCATACAAATTGATTAATTTTATTAAATATTTTATTTTTAATTACATGTAACTATTACATACTTAATTTGAATCCTGAATTGCTTCGTAAATCAGACGTTTAAAATTTTAATTGCTACGCGAGACTACGAGATCATGGAATAAATGTTAAGTAAACATTGCAAATTCACGTGGAGCAATAAAAAAGTCATAAAAAAATAATCAAATAATGAAATCTCGTACGACGTAACCAAGAGACAAAAGGCATTCGACGTTAAATACGAAATCCGCCGAAAAGGGGCGCGAGTAAACGGCAATTGAAAAAGTTTCGAGATTTCATAGCGAGTCACGAAATAATAGCCGCAGAGACGCCTTCGCGTTCGAGTGAGCGAGTGAGTGAGAGAGAGAGAGAGAGAAAGAAGACAAACGCGATCGAGAAACAATGGCCTAGTCTTAGGCGTCCCAGTCTCCACGTATACGGCATTAGCGATTTTCGGATCTCGGGCGCGAGCTCGCGCGCGCGCGCGCGTGCCGATTTGTATTGCCATTCCACATTAATACATAATCCCATTGAAGCCGGGCGGCCGGCGTTGCCGCCACCACCGTCTGAATGCCGCGACGGCACGTCAGTCCCTGTCAGCGCTCTACGCTATTATATCCATTTTGCCGCGCGAGTTTGAATACGCTTCGAATTTAGGTCGCCATATTGTTGAAAGCTCTTTCAAATCCCGAGGCCCACGCTCTTCTCTTAGATCTGCCGCGCATTAACGTGAAAGAATGAATCGACAGACGGACGGACGAAACCTACATGTACATACGTGTATACACACGTATACGCACATGGACACACGCATCCACCTATCCATCTTTACGTTCGAGTGTGTACGTCCATACATCGATAGCCTACTTGTGTTCAATAATTATTACCTCTGTGTGCGCGAGTCCGCGTGCAGTTCACACTTTTTTTCACGCCGACGCGCGAAAAGTTTGCGCTCGCACGAAATTTTCGATAATTTCCTTTTGTTTCACGTTCGGCTTTTTGGGTCATTGACGTAACCACGCCGCGATAGCCGCACGTTTTTTTACGTGACTCGGACGAACGCAAGAACATGCTTGGCTTTTTCCTCGGTGCGTGAGAAATTCATATTTTTCCTTCGTTTTCGAACATTCAAAAAATTGCTCAATCGTCTCCCCGATAAGAATTTTCGTATCTTACTCTGTGGTCTTAGTCCATTACCTTGACGGAACAAACATCACATTATTTCAGTATAAATGATACATTTAAATATGTTACACACTATAAATAAGTCAATTAATGAATAATTATTTCATATTAAATTTAAAGTATTTGTTAACAAAATACCTGATTAATAATACATTAACAAAATTAATATTTGATTATTTTAACGATGCAATCTTTCTTTAAAATACAGATGGAAAAAGATCTAGAATGTTGTACAATAAGTTAAAAATGTATATACAAATTGCGCGATAAATATTTTACTTAAATAATAAAATGTGTGTACTAGACATAAACGATCTACAAAAGTTTATCGAAATATACATTTTATTAAATGCTAATACGATAATTATATTTTATAGCTACAAATATATATAATAAAACGTACTGATCGTTACGTAATATTCCAATGAAAGTAACATCGAATAAACATTTTTTTAGTAAACCTTGTTTTAAATGGCAAACTCATCACATTTTGATACTATAATTTCAAATAGTGAGAAGGAGAAAGAGAGAGAGAGAGAGAGATTCGGTCGTACGAAATCATCCCGTCTAAGAAACGTACGGAAGAGATTAAACTTGAAAATGATGTAGAATGCACTTGAGAGTCCATAAATGTGTCTCAAACGTAAAGTAGATTTTCTTGTAACCGATCAAGGAAAACTGTTTTATCGTTTTCTGAACGCGCCGCGGTTTTGCGATAACGTTAAAGTTATTACACGCGCTTCTGAAATTCCCAAGCTTTCCACTTGCTTTGCAATTTGTTTTTGCCTCCCATATTTACAGGTTTAATGAATGCCTGTAGAAATAATATTGATTTTTTCGATAAGTTTATGCTTCTTTTATTTTATCTCATTTAAGATAGAATGCATAGTGTACATACAGATTTGGTGTGCTACGAAATGGCTAACGATAATTTTAATAAAAAAATTATATGAATATAAGAAAACACAATAATTCCTATAGCAAAACGCAAATCTGCAAAACACTCCTTAAGAAATGATTAAGTGAATGTTTGTCGAACAGTTACCAAGTCCATCGACGAAAAGCTAATGGTTTTTCTAATTTCAGCTCGGAAGATACAAAGAAAACTTTTTTAATAAAAGAGACAACGAGAATAACCGATATACGCGTGAGGGAAATTTGAGTAGTCGTTTGGAAAAAAAAAGCTTGTGAATTTTGAAACCCTTAACCGAAAAGGGCTATTGAAAACTTGAACTCGAAAAATAAAAGAAAACGCGAGAATCAAACGTGCAAGCTTTCACCTAAATATGTAGTAGCATCGAAAGCCAAGCCAACGTGCAATTTCGAGATTAGCGGGTTTGCGTCGGTCGCGCCCGGTTTTTCCTAGAATAAAAAAATACATACGAGCACGCAAAAGGTGTAATATCATAGTAATTTTTGTTTTTGTTTATCTCCATTCCCGTGATCTGTTGATCAAAAAATAGATCAAAGCTCAATTAACAGAAGCTTTCGGTTCTTTACAATTTCGACTGTGTAAATCTTTGGTGGGGATAAATTAAAATCTTGGCCTCCATTAACTCCTTTGAAGAGCGAATTTCAATTTTCAGATGTAAATTAAAAAAGGCATATTGATCAACGAAGCTTAGGAAAAAAACTGTAAAAATTCTAGTTAAAAATGACCTATACTATTAAGGGAGCTTTTTCACACAATAGATAGTAAAAGGCGCATACTGCGAGAAACGAGTAATTCACATTGTGGAAATACGAGGCTCTTTTATTTATTAATTATTATGTAAATTACTACAAAAGTAGAATATTTTATTGATATGTCGTTTATTGTAAATTAAATAATTACAAACCTTGAAATAAATAATAAGCTTATCTATGAGTAGGTAACTGGTGCAGTATTGTGCGAGTTGAGTCATTATTATTTACCTCATCTTGATAAAAGACTATTCTTTTTTTTAAAGATGACCTGAGCATATTCAACGTTATAGCTCTTTTTAAATAAGCCCACAAAAAGTAGTAATTAATAAACCAATAATTAGTGAATAAAAATGATCTCACCTTCGATTTAGTATAATAATTGGTAATTGCATAATATTCGCAAGATATAAGAGTGTATAAAGAAAACGCGGTCGAAATCGGTAAACGCAAGCATATCTATACACGTTATCGAAGAAGAATATATATTTGGAAAACCCGACTGCGTAATAGAGTTTGACCGAAGAAGCGCAAACAGTTGGTCGTTTTAGGAAAGTTTCGTCGTCCCCGTGAAATTTACGATACGGTTTTGCGCGAACGGCTTCGCCGCCGGCCTAAATCGAGGTCAAACCGAATTTTCTACTTTAACCTACTGAATGGACGTCCGCGAATTTAGCTTTCTAAAGCGACACACGCGCGCTCGCGTTACCGAGTGCGCTATCCTCTCGACTACTATTACTATCTACTACCACTACTACTACTAGCATTACGCGCGGTATATCGGAAGCTGCGCCGTCTTGCCTTTTTTGCGCGCCTACGGCGATCGTAAAACTCGCTCGCCCGGCAGATGCGACCGGCCTTTTCTAAGAGCCTGGATTGACCCTCTTAAGTAATTGCGGACGATGCGCGCGCGAGCGTGGCTTTGTTATTTCGGATTTAAGACCCTATACGAATCTTGACGTGTTTTTTTTTTATACCTTTTAGATCTTGGATTATTTTCTACCTCGACTTTTTTTTCTCTTACCTCTTTACTTCGAAGATCGTACTTAGACTATAATTTATATCGTCCGACGTATCTTTATTGCGCACAAATTTCTACTTGGAAACGTCGATGAGTCAATCGTTTTTGATAGATCGTTATTGTAGGACTCAAATATCGTATTTGAAATTGCTAATCAGGTGTACACTAACGAAATGTGTATTTGAATATTTATAAATCAATTAGCACCTATCATATTTACTGTATATGTTCAATTTTTTAAAACAGATCAATAAAATATCTTTTTATTACTATTTTAAGGATAACTCAATAGTTTTACAACTTTGCATTATCATCGAATAATTAGCGAAACTCAATTTGAAAATTGAGTAGAAAATTTTTCCTCTTATCGTAATAAAGCTCCGCAGAAAACTTCAACTTTATCGGTCAACTTACTATGTGCAGGAAACTTATTAAGTAAACTTTTGAGCAAGATTAATGAACCTAATGATTCTGAACGTATCTGTTTGGTTGGAATAAAATTGCACAAAATTTCAATACCGCTGCAGTATTAATTTTAGAGTATCCGGTTTAAGTAGTAACTCACCTTGATTAGTCAGACATGTTCAGATTAATTTCCGAGACTGAATTTAATTGTCACCTTTTTTTCCAAATATTCACACAATATCACGAATGATAATATATTGTTATTTTTTTACTTTCTAAAAATAATTAACATTTTATTATTTACTTGCTTTTTATCAAGGCTGAAATAATTGATTATTTCTAAAAACGTGATAAAATTAATAGTGTGTTTTATAATTTGTAAAGAGAGTTGACTAGATCGACCGAGCTTTTCTATTGAAGGAAGCAATAAAAATAGGAGCTGCGCTTCGTTTATTAAAAACAAAATTATAGATTTTTTTTATACTAGTTCGATCTTAGGTTAAATATTTTATAAAGATTTTACGTAAATTTAGTAGTAAGTTTTTGTAATAAAATATTTTTGCAAAAGCTTTATAATATTTTTTAAAAGCTTCCCTGGAGCTTTTGTAACATCCTTTTGTAGCCCTTTTGTAACGACGAAATTTTTTTATACAATTTAAAATTTATTACAAAAAGTATTTAATATACTTTAAAATAAATAACATTTTTTTGTTATTCATTCATTTATAATAAATAAAAATACGATTAATATGAAGCAATAAGTATTTCCAGTTTGATTGTGAAGTAGCACGTAATATACGTAATAAAAGTCAGGTTATGCGATACGAAAACCGAAAAGAAAAATTACCTACGTTGATAGATCTCGAATAGCAGTAAAAACAATTAATAAATTCTTACAGTGGTATGGGTACGATCGTGTTGTCAATGTGATTAAACTCTCGATAAAATAGTTTGATTGAATACTTGATACACAATAAAAATTTTAGGTTCAAAGATAAAGGCAATTGTAGAAAGAAAAAAAAGTGGGAGAGAGAGAGAAAGAGAGAGAGAGAGGTGACTTGATGTCAGTCGCACGTTGCGTAACCTCACATATAGCATCGGTACGTGACGAGTCTATCTCGTGCATACTCCTCGACGCGCGTCTATCCGTTAAAAAAAAATCGTCTCTAGCCACAATGGCTCTTTGTCCGGCCATTTTCGCGCTCACCACTTTTCTCAATTTTTCTTGCACGCACTTTCCGTTTTCGTTCTCACGCGCTACCGTCGGGTCAAGGACATTTACCAATCTTTTTCTTCCTAACGGAAATTGCGACTATCGTGTACACGGGGGAATATTTTCTCACTTCTCTAACCTATAGCTGGTCGCGTCTTTGATTTTTCTCGTGAAATAAAAGGAATTGTCTCCCCCTCTCTCTCTCTCTCTCTCTCTCTCTCTCTCTCAAATGTGTTTTATGGTCTCTAGTTGCAAGACCGTCCAGTGTATTGTGCCTTAACAAAGGGATAATAAAATAGAACGACATATATATAATAGATGGTTTTTTAACCTTCGCGTGAAATTAGATTTTAAAAACACACGGTCTTTTGTAATATGTGTGTATGTATGTATTTACACGTAGTGAAAGATTTCCTGACTAAAATTAATATCTGATGTATGGAAATAAACACTGACCGAAATTGTACGAATAATAATTCAATTGTCTTTTAAATTTTAATTGTTCTTGGAAGATTTAATATTATTATATAATCAATGATTTTTAGCCTAAAATACAAAAGATTTACTAAAACATTACGTTTTGCAAATAAATAAGATAAAACAATGAAATAATATTCATTCCAAGCAAACGTATGTATTTGATTACTGCAATATTGATGCTAAAGTTGAAATTAAAAAAAAATATTAACTTTTCCTTGCTCGTGTATGCGATACTTTGTAAATAATACATAAAACTAATTATTAATAATTATTGTAAAGCGTTAAATAGTAACAGGTACTTTTATTTAAATTACTCTATACAATTTGCATTAACTCACAATACTTTAACTCTTTTTATCTCATAACTTAGTATATGAATTGCTAAGTGTACGTTTCTGGTATACGTGCTTTTAACCTCTTCTACATTAAACTTTCAATGTATACAATTGCCCATCTAAAAATAACATCTAATTTTTTCAAGCACTTGTAAGTTATACGATTACAAAAAATAAGGAAAAAAAAAACAATAACAGTACCACATAAAAGTTGTTTAATGAGGAATTGCAAAATGCACCAAACTATCATTACTTTCACTTTTGAAAATTATTTTTTTAAATATTATAACTTACATATACATGAATAGTACGATGCAAACATTAAAAAAAAACAAACTTTTTATTACGAGTGAATGTGTACCACCATGATATACCTTTTTGAAATATATTTTTCTAAATCGGTAAACATAATAACATAATATATAACGTAATAACAAATTTAGTAAGTGTTTGAATAGAAATCATATAAATGCATATTAATCACTTACGGTATATATTAAAACTTACATTTTTGTTTATTAAAAATGCTTTTTTTAAAAAAATGTATAGATTTAATAACATATTTAAGAGTTTAAAAAATCAAGTTCCCAGATGTTCACAATTTCAATCTCAAATCGAGCGTAAGCGCAGAAAACAAAGAAAAATAATACACGCGAAAAATTTCGACAGCAGTAAATTCAAGGGCGGTAAATTTAAATTAAGCAAGTATCATCGAGTGCAAGCAAAAACCTCGAAAGCGAGCGAAAACCGGCCGGGTTGGTGGCCTCGGAATTTCCATCAATTGCAATTTTCGGCGCCGGTTAAAGCGAGCGCGAGGAGAGGCTTTACCACGACAATACAAACGGCCTTGTAGCTCCGTTAATACGCTCGTATAAGCAAGAACGACGACTTGCTGGAGGCATACCTTTTCGAGAAATTGTCTTTCTTTCCTTCGCGAGCATAGATAATTACAGGGTTTTAACCTAAGATTATTACTGTATTTTTATTATGAACTTTTATACATTTATACATTTTAATTATTTATACAGGTTTATTTTTTAACAACTTGATTATATGTAATGTAATAAATATCATTTGCACAATTATAATATATATATCATTGAAATAGAATACTCTTTAATTAAGTTTTAGATTTAATATTAGCCGATGGTCGACAATAAAATGATTTAACGTTTGATCAGCGCATATAACTGCATTTATTATGAGCATTAAAAATAAGCATGTAAATAAACTGCAATTTTTAAATATACTATACATGCATACATAAAATAAATTCTTTGTTGAACTTTTTTTAAGATGTCGTTCATAAATTTACATCGACACAATTAACATACAACGAAAATAAAAATATGTTCCAAATCCAAGTTAATAATTGTACTTTAACACGTTTACAATATCGCATTGTGATATTTTTAATGGAATATTTCATTCTTTCTCAACGAACGTGACATTTCCAATTCGGTTTGGCATCGAAAAAACATTTTCATGGAGTTTCATACGTCAATCATATTTACTCCTTTTCACCATGAGCTTTCCAAATACAAGAAAATGTCACACTATGTATTAAATCCGCGCTTTCGCCGATCTTTGTTTTAATATTGATTTTCCTCGTAAAAGCCGACTTGGGGACAGAAATTGTTTGACATCGTTTATGACGTTTATTTTTATACTAACAATGTAAGTTAAAACAAGTTTCTACTTTTTATTTCTCATACGTAAATAAATTAGATTTAAGATACGGAACAATTATATTTTTTCGTTTAATTCGCTCAATAAATCGAATCGAACAAAATTTGGAGCAGGCTACGATGGATTATTATTTAATGAATATAAAAATTAATCCAGGTATCGCTTCGATTAATTCATGAAACGAACGTTAAAAATTATCGATTGTGCAATATTCGTAACAGCATCTCGCTACATAGGCATTCATGCTTTTATATCAGCGAGAACAACGCCATAGTACACACACAAACTTATCGGCATCGAAGAGTCGAAAATTGGAACGGTCCGTCTCGTGTGCTTATTTTTTTTTTTACAAAAAAATTGTAAATAATAATGTATTATGCGTAAATATCGCATTCTCGATAAATTTGTTCAAAATAAATAAAAATACAATTTAATCAAATGCAGATCGGTGTAATAATATTTATTTATAAATTAATAAAAAAATATAAATAAACGCTGCATTGTTAGTGGACGTTAAGTAATGAAATTTTCGGCGAAATAAGTCTAAATAGCAGAATCGTAATAACGAAAAGAGCTATCTGCATTCTAAATCAAATGGAGATATTTGACGAAACGTTTTAGTACCGATATATTATGGATTACGCAGTTTGTGTCTATCTTAGAAAATCAGTAACCAATCTGTCGATTTGCGTAATGCCTTTTAACGACTTTCGTTAGTTTATGTATATCTCCGAGATATACGGTATGGTTGCACCTGCGATGCATTTTTACGAATTGCCATGATACGTCGATGTTATATACCTTGACAGGTTCTGTTATTTATTAATGTATTACGAGGATCGAACGAGTTACAGACTTTTGATGGTTTTTCGGGAAACGTTTTCGATATAACTGTTTTTTGATAGGTCCTTTTCTTTTCTTGTCTAATTATTGCAATTTTTATAACATTGTTGGGATTATCAACTTTCTTACTCTTAAAGCAGTAAAGTTAGTTGTTCGAGAATACATATTGAATAATTTCGTTCACTTTTGTACTTACTTATTTTTTTTTTAACATTTTTGGGTACAAATTGTTGAGAAGAGATTTTATAAAAATTTACAATAATGTAATATATTTCGGTTTTGTTATAAAAACATATTAATTTATTATTTCAATTATATTTAAATAAAATAGTCAAGTTGTATTGCATGTTAAATATTTCATATAATAAAAACTGTCGAAAATTGATCATTTTTAAGGAAGTCAAATTAATTGAACGTTTACGTATTTTTGTTGACAACCGGTGTAATTAAAATTCTTAATTATTTACTGTTGTTGGTTACTATGATCCCGGTAAGCAAATTATTTTTATTTATAAATCACCAAGAAAATTTCTGTAACATCTACATAACTAGACTATCGTATCAGTTCAGCTAACCTTCAATGATGGTCCGAACTCGAGACGTAACGAATCAGATTAGACTCTCCAGCAGATTCCAGCACAGTGTCATAACAGATTGTGTTTATTTTAATTTTTATGCAATTGCATACGTATTTCTATCGCGATATAAAATTTATAACAATCAAGACTCTACGTTATAATAACCATTATTTATATAATACCAAAAAGTATTTATTGGCATATTTTTAATATATTAATATTGCTTTACGTATTACATAATAATTTTTAAATTATGTTTAAATTTTGTAAACTAAACTTACATACATTACTATTATTTAATATTGTTTGTATCAAGAAATACGAACTAGAAACATAGTGCGTTGCTATTTAAACAATCGATCTTTTCATTTAGTAAATTTTAATCACCGCATAATTTTATAGTTTCGTAAATTGAAATTTTGTACACAGAGTTTCGAAAATATCCGAATTTATTTGAATTCGTAGTTCGAACAGTGAAAATGTTGTCTACGAGAACTTTCCGTAAAATCTTTCCAAGTCGAAAATTGAGTTTGGAGTGCGAGAGTAGTGGAGGACCCTTCAAAATCGAAAAGTCGCTCGAGGCGAACCGCGGAAGGGAAGCGTAATGTAGTACCCATAGCTATACCTATACCTATACCTATACCTATATAGATAGAGACGGCGAGGCGTCGGGACGCGAGAGCGCCGGTGCTCCTGGCGCGTATCCAGAGAGATAGAGACGGCGGCGCGCGAGCGAGAGAGCAAGCCGAATGCGACAGGTTTCCGCCGACGCAGACCGCCACGTGGTTAGCGCGCGCTCCCGATTTTCCATATCTCTCGAACCGGGAAATACCGAAGTTTTTCTAACATTATGGAAATATTTGATAAACGTGTACCAGGCGCACCCGTCGCACCCCGAGATTACACGATGCGTATCGAATTGTTTTTAGACGAGCAATAGAAGAATTGATTGGTCGCGCGTACGATCATGTAAATTGGTATTTCATTGGGCCGATTTCGCTCGGTCGAATCGAGTATGCGGCTCGATGACGCGCGCGCGCGTGCGTTCGATCTCGATCGATTCGACATATTTGCCCTTGAAAGATCCTGATCGGTTATTAGTAGCATAAACCGGAGGTAAACAACACCAGGCACTAGATTCACTGAGAACGAGGTAGGAGGTAGAGGTTGGATGCGGGGGTGGTGTGCTCGTGGTACTCACTTCGAGTGGGCGAGCGGCGTCTCAGCGGATGACGCTCGGGCTCGGTCTTGGGGGCCGGGGATCGGCGATCGGCCCGGGTAGACTATCGGCGCCGATCCTCCTCATGGCGTTGTTGATCCAATTCCCATCCCAGACTCCCCCCTCCGGAGTAGCTGCAGCTCAACAAAGGGTCCACTTCCGCTCCCTCTCTCTCTCTCTCTCTTTCTCCCTCTGTATCCCTCGGTTTACGCGTCTCCTCTTCCCGCGACTCGCGGAACTGAACGAACCAATTAATCACTATAGTCGCACCGCACCAACAATGACACTTGTTCACTGAATCCCTGTCTGCTCCCAGCGACGTGTAGTCGGTGCGTCACTCGTGTCCGCGCACTCGCGACGGGACCGGCGTCGTGTCGCGTCTCGTCTCGATCGTGCTCCGGGTCCACCACCCTCTCTCTCTCGTGCTTGCGTGCGTGCGCAGTCGAGTGGTAAGTGCGCGGCGGGAGAGTCCGGTCGTTGCGTTGGCTCGCGCTGCGCTCCCGTAACTGCATCCGCGTCGGCGACTGAACGCCGCGCGCGCCGCCGCCGCCGCTAGACTCGCTCGGGCTCTCCCCCCTCCAGCGAGAGGCGCCGCCGCCACCGCCGCCGCCGCCGCCGCCGCCGCCGTTGCCGTTGCCGTCGACGACGACGTTCCCCCCCTGGCCCTCCCCACCCCGAGGAACCGAGGGGGGAGAGAGAGACGCCGAGCGTGCGCGAGAGAGGGAGAGCGCGCAAGTGCAAGTGCAGCGCGCACGTGGGGATGTCGCGGCTCTCTGTGTGCGTAAGAAGTGGGAGCCGCACCGCCACCGCCACCGCCGCCGCCGCCGCCGCCACCGCCTCTCTGGCGCTCGCGGAGGAGAATCTTGCGGGCTGCTTCTATGCTTTCTGTCTCTCTCTCTCTCTCTCCCGGCTTTTTTCCTTTTTTCTCGTGCCGTTACGCTTCGCGCCCACCCGAGCCTTTTTCTTTCTCGCGATTCGAGCTTTTTCCGAGACCGGAGGATTGATGAGCCCGGGGTGTACGGCCACGGGGGTTATCCCATGATTCTTACTACGACGAGTTCGCTTTTTCGACGGATCCTACGAATCGACTACGCTCTTTTTCTTCCTTCATCTACTTGCGCAATAAACTTTCTTTTTAATATGCAACGGACGCCCTGCCCTTACCTTTTTCCACGACGGTATGTTTTGAAACATCGGATAACCGATCTTACTCCACTCGCTTTCATCAAATGTTTGCTATTGACCATCTTAATCCTCTTATTGCTTCTTACATTTCATTTAAATGACAGTGAAGAAGATACATTCGAGAGTACTAATCCTCGATACATTACATGCAGATCTCTAAAGATATCGCGTACATTTTCTTTCTTCAATTTCGTCTCACGGATTTTCGAAAAATATCTTATATTGCTCGAAACATTAATTACCTATTATCAATTAGTATTTCTCTAAATTGTTACTATGTTTAAAAAATAATAATTTTGGAAACTCTCTGTAATATCATTAATTTACATTCTTATCGATATTCGATTCGTTTTTCCATCAATTATTTTAGATAAATATATTGGAAATTCCATTTTATTTACTTTAATTGACCTTAATTTTCTTTATTACCGTATTTTTGAATATTTGTATTAAAAGAACAATAATACACATTGCATCGTAAATATAGATGTTATTAAACGTATAAAATAAATATCCGAAACTAAAACAACTGTACGCAATTTGCTAGAAACTACAAACGGTACTTATATATCAAATATTTTTGTTATTTTGTTATTAATTTAATAATAAAATTTTACAAATATATCGAGCAGTATAAAATTTCAAGTAGACAAGGTTAACCGAATAAATAAATTTTCAGGAATATTACCTGTGCCGAGCTAATTTTTAGTTTAATATAATAACAGTATATTTTAAATGCTTGGTAAACGGTAAATCTTACCAAACAATCTGCATCTACTTAAACAATATGAATAGGTATGCACACTTGGTGTAATCTTTTTTGTAGTGGCGCACATTCGCGTATTTCTGACTGAGAGCATATATAGAAAAACTTTTTTTGCTTTCTTTGTTTCTGTGAGGGTGGATTGATGTGTGTTTGTTCTTTCTGTCCTTTATGCGATAGTTGTATGCGAGCGATGTAAAAGCCTGTAATGATTCGGTGCTTTTCAAGAATTTTCTTTTTCCCAGTGTTTACGGTGCGATTCAAGTGGATAATGAGATGAGTTGAGGGTAGTTTTTTTCGAAAAAAAAAGTACCTTCCGAGTTCTCGAACTCTTTGGAAAAATTTTTTTTCTATTTTGTCCACGGAAAACGTTAACTATTATTCGAACGTATCGACCATTTCACAGATAATATTGTACAATGTTATTTTCACCATTTTAATTATGAAAAGCATAAATAATTTTTCTTTAAAATACGAATTTATATATATATATTTTGCTATACTGTAGAAATGTGCGACTAAAAATTCTCTAAATATATAACGATTACTTAATAACCAAAAATATATTTTACTCTTCTATCTTTACTTGCTCCAATATGAAATTGAATACATTGTTTTAGTATTGGTTTGCAATTCACTCTTCTATCTAGGTTATTTTCTACTACTGAGTATTTTAACGTCGATCGTTCTAAAAGGATTATTTCTTTCAACCAAATTTAACTATATCGCATTAATGTCCTTTATATCAATTACACAATAATGCCACTTTAAAAATTGATTATATATATAGTATACATTCTCTGAAATTTCATACCACTTAGTTGCAACAATGGATCTGGCGATTTATCAAAATAACGGGCTATCTAATTTTGAATGTCCAATTGCAGGTGATATCCAAGATTAGTAATGTGACATTAAATATAACATTTGTAGAAAGGTCTCTCCTTTACGTAACTACATGAAAATTAGGTCGTTCGACAACTTTTTACTATCTTCTACAGTAATGATGAAACGTTAATTATATACAGAATTATTGTAAGATAAGTTATTTCAAATGTAAGTAAAAAATTTAAAAAAAATTAGATCGTGTTCACTAAGAAAAATAAAATTGAAGAAAGTAAAAAATATTTAGTACTTAACAAAAAGATTACAGACTACTTTTTATATTAATAAACTGAGGTACGCACACATTATATATATAATTATTAAATTAATTGCCATAAATTCAATAAAAAAATATTTAAATTTTGAAAATTATAACTGTAACATAATTTACTGCATACATTTATTGCAGAGTCATAGAATTTAACACCGCGTTATATTAAAATAAAACTTATATAAGCTGCATAACTTCAAAAACTTTTGTTATGAAGATGAGTTGTTGCGACTTTCTTTAATATTTAATCTTAAATAGAAGTATCGAGTTCCAAGTAATTCGATAACACACAAATAATATTTGATCTTATTTTTCTTGTAAGAGTTTTACAGTGCATAGTTAAGACAAGCAGCAAAATGCAATTTTAAATTTTCACACATAATCGATGTTTTTTACTATAATTATATTAATCGAATCAATTGTTAAGGAACATTCGAGGTATTGTATCATTTTACTTTAATGATAAATGCTGTATCAAATGCTTGTTGCACGTACTAAAAACTTGATTAAAATTACTTTCTCTTCTTTCTGAATTAAAATATACATAAATTGTTTATTGATAATAATAAGAAGTGACTAAGACATAACAGTGACAATTTATGTTTACTTGAATGACAAGCACTTATAAGGCTTTTATAATCCAATACGTTTAAGTTTCGTTAAAAAAATATACAATAAACATCATACACATATTTATGACAAACGCACAATTTATTTAAATAATTTAGTAATACGTCACAAATTGATATTTACGTAAGCGATATAATTATAGTCAACATGTGGATTTAATAATTTCATGCAAAAAGTATAATACCCATATGCAATATGAAATATCACATAGGAAAAACACAAAAAAAGAAACAAATCAATTTTTGTGTATTCATATAATTCCCTATATATATATATAAAGTATGACGTGTATAAAATAAATTACGACGAAAAATCGAAAATAAATATATTGCAATCTTACAGTGAGAAAACAAAGCAATGCAGATATCGTTCGTTGAGATTTGTTCGAAGAAATCAAAAACGTAATGCCGAAAAGCGATGCGCAGCAAAGTTTGCGCAATTCTTCTCTCTCGGGTCGCGAAGGCGTGCAATCGGTCAAAAGTACCTCGTCGAACGCACAATGGAAATGCATACGTATGTACAGACATGCACACACATTACGCGCATGTACTCACACAACTTTAACCAATTCCGGCTCCCCTACTCCGATTACACGTATGCACACACATTCACATAGACATACGTACATAACATATATATATATATACATGTGTGTATATATATATATATATGGATATGTATATATATATATATAAATACAAGCGGCGTTTCAGCTGCGCGAATTATCGCTTTTGTAATTTGCGACGATTGCCAGCTGTGTTTCATTATTATTATACGCAAGCGTTATCGCGGCCTCTGGTCCTTTCGTTTTTCCTTCTTGGTTTTCATTCGGGAAAATTTATCGCTTTCTTTTTACGATTAGCCGAGCTTATCTGATCTAACTTGAAATTGAACTTGCACGATTAGCGTCCGCGCAAAAAATATATTTTTCTTCCACTTTTGCGTAAAATATTATTCGGAAATTTTCTTCATTTTCCGATTAGTTCAGTTCGGAGCTATATATATATATATAATAAAACGATAATTCTCTTATGTGATTTGGTGCATATATTTTAAATCTTAACCCTATAGAAGAATTTTGTCCATTTTTAATGGTATGATGTCCATTGACGCTCGTATTTTAGAAATGTCTAGTTTGTATTTAAAAAATAGATTAAATTTCTACTAGAGAACGCGTTACATATAGTAATAAATGTGTAATGGAAGAGCTTTTAATTAATATTTCTAATACAACAATTTGCGTGTGACATAGTTACAAAAATTATTTAGCTCTCCGGGTATAACAAAAAAATAGCTTGTTAACAAGTGGTTATGTCTTCTATTTTTACTCAAAATATGAGAGTACATGAGCAAATATTACTGCTGCCACAACCACAACTTTTTTATACGCTATTCTCACTAAAATATAGGTTCGTATTTCACATTCGTCAAGGTCTGAAATTGTACATTGCAAAACACGCAGTATAAGTGAATAATTTTCACCTAAGATTATAACCATAATGTGATTTATTTAATTGCTTGTTTCTCGTTAAATGTTGAAAAAATTTTTAATATAAGTTCCTCGTAAGCTATAAATATAAAATACTCGTAGTTTTATCTATAAATAAAAAAAACTACTATACGACTGCGTAAACAAATTTAACAATTTTTTTTGTATATGCACATTTTCCATCTTTTGACGGTGTATTTTTTCTACTACATGCTGTCATTACAATATTGAATATAATTAAAGGTATATTAATTATTGAGAAAAATTACGGTGATTCGTAAAGCTATCGTATGCAATACAATAGATGCACAAAAATATTTCTTGAGTATTGTCCAGAAATAACAAAGAGTGAAAAAGTGTTGAATTAAAGGATAATCACTATGTGGGACGATCGAATGATGTTTTACCCACGTAAATGTTGCGTGACTGCCGTTGAAAATCAAGTGCAAGATAATTGTCAAACCGAGTACAAACGAATTCAAACCTTCGTACAGCTAGTGCGAACGATGCCCTCGTAAATACAAAGTATACTTATATTCTTTGTTTTGTCTTTCGTGAATAAAACTAAAAAATTTTGTTTTATTCTAATATATCCATGCGATCATGGTTAATTAACCCAGTAATAATTGAAAATAATGAATTTTATACAACCTTGGTATCGTACAGATATAAAATAAAATGAATCAATTTTTCACGTTATAGCGACCTAAATGAAATGGAAACCTTATATTTAAGACAATTAATCATAAATACCGTATTAAAGAAATGTATTTTAATCGAACGAACGTATATAATTCTGAACAAATAATTTTACACACCGATAAATGATTTATTTCTTTTTAATCATATTTCTTGCTTTCAAACTCGACTCGGTAAACCCGTAATCCCACATTTTAATTAAATTGGTAAGTCCTCTAAATGATCAACTATGCGGATAGAAATAATATTATGTAAATTATTTAAACTTAAAGTTTATTTTGGCAAATTTATTTCCAAATCTCTACAAATTGACTTGCACGTAACCTCATATTACAGATACGAAAAAAGTATTATCAAACCTTAAATGCAAATGATTTTTTAAGCAGAAACAAAAAGGTAAATATAAAATTTGATTGATATATTCATGCAAGATTGATATATTTTATCTGTTTCTTAACAAAAGTTGTAAAATAAATTTTCCTAACAATCATCCTACCGAACTTCCACCCACGTTCTTCCTAGACGTAGACTTTCGATTCCGCCTACACATGTCGTTTTCCCGCCAGAAAAGCGAGGAACACACTTTGTCTATGCAGACACGAACACATACAGACACACGTGGACGTAATTTCGTAAACAAGCGAGCCATTGAGCGCGTTGAAAACGAAAGCATTTGCGTTGCGCAGGCGCATTGTCCGGTCGGTCGAGCAGGCCAGCGGCTCTCAGCAGCTACGACCATGACACTTTTAATGGAGAGACAATTTCATGCAGTTGCCGGCGAGTCTATATATACATACACACCGCCGTGATTTCAAATTTAAAGACTGCTAATCGCAAAAGACCGATGACGCGTTCTATATCTTTCTCCGATTCGCATAGATTTTTAACGCCCCGGCATCTGCCAGTCGAGGCAACATTGTTTGACCGTATAGCATATTATCGTCTTCTCAAAGCATCTCTTTGATTACGGCATTTTTTGACTATTTGCGCACGCACATTTTTCTTTCAAAAATATGTTGCAATGAATTGTTTAGATATGTTACTTAATGAAACGTTGTTTGTGATAGACAATATAATAGAGACTTTTTATTTTTATCTAAGATTGTAACTAAATAATAAATGAGCGTGTATATGTAAATTTGTGTCTTTCACCTCCTCCTACATAGTATAATTTTTCGTATCCAACATTTTGCAAGTTACGAGACGATGTTGTAAAAAATATAATATCACTTATTCACAATACGCTGCATATATATATATATATATATATATATATATATATCACACGTATATAATTTTTCGGAAACCCAAATATTTTCAACTGATTTTACGAAATAATCGTTATTTCTTTATCTCGATAATATTCGCAATGAAATATCACTTTACTATATGTGCGAAAAGTAATTCGCGTTAACGAGACGCATCATCGGTAAACGACTGGTAATTGCATTTAATATTTTGATACACGGAAAACGAAACGAGCGCATTCCTGTGCTCGAGAAGAGCCTTATCAGCAAACTAGTTAAATCGTAATCGCATTGTGTATCGCCTGAAACGAAGAAAAGGAAAAAGCATGGGAGTAGTAATACCGGTTACATAAAACTGTCAGCGTATATGCACCTTTCTCGGTGATTATCAAGAGCAGCCAGAAACACAGTGTAACCGACATGCGTGTCTTACTTATGCCGAGCCGCGATGCGCGAGTCTGTTGAACCGTTAGAAATTCAAGTCGAGCGTCGCGACAAAAGAAACCTTGTGCGACGCGTTGCGAAAATTTTCATGCGCTGCGCATTTTCCCGGTTTTCGAAGAGAACCTTTGTATACACCTCGGGAGGTTCTTTCATTTTCTTTTTTCCTTCTTCCCGAGCGAGGATCGGAGAGGTCGTTAACTATGCGTTTTAGATGCTTAGTTCACTTTTTTTTTCTTTAAATTATTTTTTTCCTTTCGAGTGAAACGCGCGCGGTTTTAACGTCAAACGTCATCGCGAAAGCTTAAAATTCGTTAAGAGCTCGAGGATGAACTTGAGTGATATTACAATTGTAATAAGAGAAATCGTATTAACGAAATATAGGTTTCTGAATATATCACAATACCGACGTATACAGTTTTATCCGAATGAAGGTATATACACGCGTTCGCATTGTTTCAAAGGGGCTGCCTCGTAAAATTAGCTAATCAATACTGAAAATCACGGATATTAAAGTTTCAATCGAACGATCAACCATAAATGCAGAAGAAAACAAAAATACGTGGTAGTAGAATGCGTTGAACGAAACCCGAGAGACTATTACGCGAAAAGGCATTTACATTAATTTACAAGGCGCACGATAGATAAACCGCAACGAATAAATAAAATGCATAGCGCGAACCACGTCGAAGACAAAGTTGTCTCGTGAGCAATGACGAACGCTCTTGTCTCTCGAAAATTCGCAGCACGCGTTCACATATATATATATACTTGCACACATTCGTAAAGGCGAAACTCAGCTCGGCACTCGAAGGCTGACCGACGCTCGCGTTACAAGATGGCAACCGAAAGTGCAGAGATTAGATATCCCGGAATTGTGCGTGGAGAGAATAGTAGGGGAATCGCTACAAAGTGCGGTCTGTGTGTGTGCCACTGGCTCCTGTGTACGTGTAGTGGCCGTATGTGTGAGGCGGTAAACGAGTACGTGTTATATGGATGTTGTGTGCACTTTCAAACGAGGCTCGCTTTAAACTTTTCGACACCAGGAGAGTTGCAAGTTTTGCGCTTGTGCACTACACCTGGATTACATGTAAATTTCTGCCATGAGACTTCGATGTGCATTATCGATGGATTTCCACGTACTTTTCGGAAGGATTAATGTCCCTACGATCATAAAATTTTAATGTCTCTTCGCGCAATCTTTTCGCTCTTTTCTTTTATTTTACCCTCTTTAACAGTCAGGTTGCGCAACCAATTTTCTTAACCACCATGAAAAATAGATGTTTATCAACTGTTTGATTGTGACTCTACTGCACTCGCTGGACAAGAAATTACTGATGTCTATCACGACGTCTTTTCTTGCAAACGTAACTAAATGAATTTGAAATAGTTTGAAATAATTTTTCGAAATAGTTTTAAATGTATTGAAACATTTATGCAGTTAAATTATTTCTTGAATGTTGCGGCCACTTATGTGATTCAACGATTGGTTAAAATTAACACCCAGTATAATGTAATAGTATTTGCAAAGCCTATTTTAGATAATTTACAATAATGCCTACCTGCCAGTTTAAATAACATTAATCGTAACACCATAATTTCTAATAGCGTAGTAATTACCCAGTGTTATATCAATTACTATAACATTGTTAACATATGTATAATATATGTGTATTAAGAGCTTTCTTTTCACACGTAAAGCAAAATAAAAATATCGGCGCGGTAAATTGTTATTGTAAATTGAAATATCTGATCATTCTAAGAATTAAAATAAATTTTTGATATCAGCGACTTGAAAATTACGTTTGTCAACATTACTCATCCACTTTAGTTGGAATTTCGTATATTGAACGAAACAAAAAAACATAATAATTTCTTAAATTTTTTCTTTTGATCAAATACGTGCGCTAGATGTGTTATGTAATTTGTTTGCGAATCACGTGGCTATATCTGTTATTTTTAATTCATGTCGAAAATAAAATTCTTTGGAAATAATAAAAATCATTTAGAAGCAGGAAGCATATTTGTCTATACACAACGCCGATGTGAACGTATAGTCGTGTCAACCTTGCAAATTATTACTTTTGCCATGATGTTTGTGTAAAGAAAAAATGTATTACATTTATCAGTTTAGCTAATACACATTTCACCGATTCATTAAAGTTTTGTTTTTCTTACACGTATATATATATCTGTTAATTATAATATTAATTCACTTTGTAAACCGCGATATCGTTTTTGAGTTGGCTACTGGAAGTAGCAAAGTTGATATATTAAATGTGTTGAAATTTAATCTGTGAAAAATAACGAATAGAGATTTGATCTAACATTTGAAACTAACTTTTGCGTAAACGAAGTTGACCAATCGTCGTAAAACGTGCACGACACGCTTAACGCTACGTAAACAAGAATAAAATTTTGATACTGGATACTTGGAAAATAAATATAACTTTTAGTAACGTAACGTTTGTTCGTTCGATAAAAACAACATTTTTTGATAACCTTTTTACTATCCAATTTAAATGGAATCGCGTTATACAATTTTAGTTGTAAATTGAGAAAACAATTTCAGGAGAAGAAAAAAAAAGAAGAATTTCTGCAACGTTGACTGCCAGAATAACACAAGTATAATTGCGACTCAATTAGCGCAGAGTAACGAGCTGGGTGAACATTTGTTCAAGGACGATCTGGGGTTTTAAGAAGCGTTTAAAATTAGATTAAAATCTCGTTGGATTACCAAAAGTTGAAAGAGGAATATGCAAAATATAATTATCGAGTGTTGATCGTTACTAACGAATTTGAAATAATCTTCTGTTAGACATTTCGAATGTTGAATTAATACACGAAATGAAGTATCTTCGGAGAGAAAATATAATAAAGCATGAAAAATAGATAGAGAGAAAGATAGACAGATGAAGGAAAAAATGTATAAGAGCTCCTGTAGACCTCTAAGATAAAGGTGATTCAGCTTAGTCTTGACGAAAGCAGGAAAGAAGAAAGAAACGAAGCGAATTGTAAAATGAGGAGCGTAAGGTTTTGGGTGGTAGGAAAGGCGAAAGGCAGTTGGAGCACACGCAGCATCTACGCTCGCAAACTCCCTTACGTAATCACGAAAATTAATGTGCGCTTCGGCTCGGTCTCCGCGCGCCATTAGTCCAGAGTCACACTTACGAGACGCAGGCACACACAGGGGGCTCAAGCAAAAAGCGTATCCGCGCTCGATTCCCTATAGACTTGACATTAGATTCCAGCGGCCTTCCACCGTATTCTCCCTCTCCGTGATCGTTCGCGCTCCTGCAGCCTTTCTCTTCTCCGCTCTCCGAGAATCGCGGCTCTACGTGTGACTGTGTGCATTTGTGTGCGTATCTCTCTTACTCCCTCTTCGTACGCGTCGTTCTCTTTGATACTTTGCTCGACTATCCTCTCGCATGGATCGCTCGCAGGGAACATTCGCCTTCATCCGCACCCACAAAATCGCCGCGACTCGCCGAAACTTTCCTCGATCGGGTACTTTGTTCTCCTACGTTTCGTAAAATCTAAATCCTACGCTTTTACGATATACGCGTGTACTTGGAAAAAGGATATAAATTGTTACAGTTTGCACCACAAAGTTATACTCCTTGTATAGAAGTACGGAAATATTTGGCAAAATGTAACAAAGTTGAATTTGTAACCTAGTTACTCTTATACATATACTCTTATATCAAATTTGTTGCTTTCACTGTAACCGCCTAAAGAATAAAACTATTTCCAAATCGTGCGCACGTATACGATTGCGTAAAATTTGCAATTCACTTAATTACGTTCGGCTTTTATTTTCTACAAAACTCTAAGGTATACATGTGTGTACGCCTACGTCCAATCATGCGGCTCTTCCACGTTCGAACTCCGTTTACGGTAATCGGGAGACCAAACGTATACGTAAAGTAAATTTAAATGTCAATCTAGTTTTGAAATATATTTTCTTTAAGAAATTACCGATATACACGCAAGGTACATATGCACATACGTATATACACACACACGCGTGTATATAGATATGTTTTCTTTTTCTTCGACGCGTATTACAAAGTGCGCACACGCTCGTTTCGAGCTCGAGCGATTGCATTCTCGCGTATCGTAAACTGTCGAGAGGAATATAAGGCGTCGAATCGATTGATCTGTTCAAGGACAAGATAATTCGTCGAGTGATTGCCTCGGTTTTTGCTTATTTTTTCATCCACCGATTTCCATGCGTGAATTTCGTATTATTTTACTCGGTTGTCCTTCTTTTTATATTTTTAACCGATCCGCCTCGTTTGGCCATTGAGTTATCAACTTTTTTTTTCCACGAGTTTCCAATGTCCTATTAGTTTTCCCAAGTATTGAGATTACAAAAGTCAAAATGTCACTTTTCACGTTTGTTGCGCAACCTTAATTAACTCCGACGTTTAATTACTGGAAGATGGAATAATAATGTCTAATTGAATTTAAATTATTTCTTACGCGCGTTATTAACAACGTTGCGAAATTTTCAGTGTACGAGATATTCGAAAACTATAAATGTTGAATGTACTTTGCGTGTTAAGATAATAATAAAAATCCAGGTGGATTAATTTTATTGACTATGCAGCGTAATTCAAAGTTCACGTGCAGCTCTCTATAGGTGCAGTGTGTGTATATCGAATGGGAATTAAAACAGTTCTAATTGGACGGTAAGAGAAAAAAAAAATTAAGATCCGTAGAAGGAGACGCAATAAAATAACACACTGTAGAATTATTACGGGGCTCATTTGAATACCCAGTTAATTAAAAACTAAACAAGCACACCGACCAACCTAATCGATTAAAACGAATGAAAACGCAAAATTGCCACACACTTCCTCAGTTCGTATGTGTGTTTATATATACAGATGTATACGATAAAAAAAAGAAGTAGAAGTAATATGTATATATATTATACATATAGACTGAAGCTTGCGTATCATATGTATAATCGGCGTCGTAAGAGAGAATGCGAGTTATATGTGTATAAGTAATAAAAACGAATTCAAAAATCGGTATCTCGATTGACGTAAAAATTAGCGATGTTTAGTCTCCCGCTTGGTAAGTATTGAGCACCGCGCGAATTATCGTACTGCCGCGGACTTTCACTGTCATTGACAATCGCCATATTGGCTTTGCAGCGTTTGCAGTCCACCCTTGCAACGTCACCGCTAACACGCGAGGCCGTTGCTTTCAAACGGTAGAACGTGTCTCTATCGGTATCACCGCGCGGACACTGATTTCGGAACGATTAATTTTCTCGATCGACTACTTCTTCTATATACATCGACATGTGCTTTCGTCAACGTTCGGTACTTGAATCATCATTTTAATTATGTTTATTTTGTTATATATGTATACGCAATTCGTATATTCAGCGAGATTTCGCTTCGACAAAGTAACACTGTCATGAAACTATGATAATAATATCGAATAAATTGTAACAATGTGATTTTCGAAAAATTTTCAATTACGTGTTAAGGATTTACTTCGTCAAGAATCGCCGTATTAATTAATTTAGGTAGAAAGATGACAATATATAACGCTATGCTTAATGGTATATTTGATTTATTATACTAAATTGATTAACATTTATTATAATCTTCCTGTTAATAACTTTATCAATAAATCATACGGCATTATATACTTACGTTTTAATTAAATATTACGAGATAAAAACAATTAGCATTTTATAATTCCCAGCTATTTCTTATATTCTAAATTCTACTAGGGATGGCGTTTATAGGCGTACGTATTAATAATATCACAGTGCGTACACGTTGATCGATTTTATTTGTATGACAATTGGCAGGTACCGATTGTTTACACTGAAAATTAATATTCTATTGAATCTAAAGCCATCATAGTAATTAATTATAGCAATGTACTATACATAAGCAGCGTTACGTAATAGTATTATGACAATTGAAAATTAGATTATTCCATTAAAAGACCTACTCTAGTTTCGATATCTTCCTAAAAATCATAGAAATATTTTATTTATATAATATTGCTCGAGATCTAGCCTATACATTCCTATATGCAACTAGAACTTTTAAAACTACTTATATCTGACCATGAAGTGAAAAATAAATAGACATATATATATAGGAAAAAATCCATCGAAATGATAAAAAAATTATGTATAGTCAAACGACGAAATATAAGGAACATTTGTATACGTGCGGACGATAATATTCGCAAAAAGGAGGTGAGGTAATATCACGGTGTATATGCACGTAGGTGCAAAAGATAAATAATGCATCCGAACGAGCCGGTCTAATACAATATAAACGTACCGCAAATAAAGTAACAGTTAACAATGAAATTAATTACCGTCGACCAGTAAAAGTGAGCACATACAGACCGAACCTGCTTAACCGAAGAATTTCCATGAATATGTAAATTCGCGTCGCGATGTTTCTTTCTCCCACTCGTTAAACTTTCTCCCCTCCCGGCCCCTCCTCCCCAGTTTCTCCCTCCTCTCTTGCTCGGTCTAGCTCCATTATCTTGACATTACAGCCGCGCGCTCGCTCGCTCGCTCGCTCGCTCGCGTCCCACTAACACAGTGCCGCTTATACAAGCGCAGTTTACGATGAAATTCCTGCGAGAACGCGCGGGAGGAGGGAGAGCTTTTCGCATCGAACGCGACGACTATTATTGTATTATTATATACGCCGCGGATCGCTTCGATTAATGGAATTTCCGAGCCTAACCGAATTATGTAATTCGGGTCAAACATTCTAATCGCTCGAGTGGGAGACACTCCCTTGTAGAATCATTTAAGGTATAGTCGTTGCGTTTGTTATAATCAAAACGCCAGCGCTTACGAAATGTTGAACACATTTTTTTTATTTCGTTTATCCAGCCACGTTTAATTTAATCGCTCAGAGTATATGTTGAGAGCTTATGTTCAGCGTTTGTTACGTCTCGTATTATAATATACAATAATAATATGATTGAGTCAACAACCATAACCCTTCGATGATCTTAGAGCCGTCTGTTGAAGAATTTTCTGACAATTCGTTAAAATTTTAACTGTAAACTAATAATCTTACAAATCTTAGTTTCAAATATTCTTTGAAAGCAACCTCACTATTTTGCGGATAAATATCGTTTTCTGTTACAAGAATGTTCAAATGTACGCTGTTCGATATTTAGTTACATACGATCTTCCGCCCATTATTGGGAAACGTGACTTCTCCAAAGTTAATTAACTATTAGTTTTAAACGGCTTAATCGAGGCATCTAAATATAATCATTCGATATTTTATTGCCAATACCACGTATTAGAGCTTATCGGGTACATTTGCAAATGTTTATTTAAGTATCGAAGGCGCGCTGTGTGTGCAGTTAGGAAATTCATAAAGCCATTTTTTTCGATTCATACGTCCCATTCATACGTCGCTATATGTAGTCGCATTATACGTACAAGGTCGGTTGAAAGTGAAAAAAACCGTGGGGAGTGAGAGAAAGAGAGAGAGAGAGAGAGAGTGAGAAAACAATCATTTTTATAAAATGAAAAGTTGAGAAACAAAGTGAATGTAAAATTGTAAAATGTGTGTTTTGAACAGGTATATCGTATAGCATTATATATAGGAGTATCACACCTGAGTGAGATAGGCGTTATTTATTACACATTTATTCAATGGATAGTTTTTCCAACTCCCTGACGCACTCGGGTAATAGGCGCATAATTGTGAAATAAACAAACTCCGTATGGTGCTTTTCTTCTTTCTTCTCTGTAGCAGCAGCCTGGAAAATTGATAAAACGAAAAGTAATACCTTGGCGAAACCTCGAACGATGTTAAATTGGATAAGATGTAACGAGGTTACGTAATAAAATTTAAGACGCCCAGACATTTTTTCACCAGTTATATACACGTATATACATATATATATATTCTCCCATCTATACATAACGCGATATTTTAAAGAGGCTGGTGTTTAAACAATAAATGCATTAGTTATAATCTCGCCAAAGTAGTCATATTAATCTCAGGAATTTTCTCATTACTTTCCCACCGAACGACCGTATAACCAAGTGTTGAGATAGAGCGCGCAATATTACCTTGATAGAGATATAAAATGCGCCGCAAACGACCGAGTGATTACATTTTTATGGTAATTTTTCGACACGTCGTTGTCGCTTTGATAAATTATTAAATCAGCTTGCACTTAAATCGACGATATAATTTTCGTTGTTGCAAACGATGCATATGTAATTATACGCACACACATATAGAGTGATCTCTTTGTTTTTTTTTGTGTACGCAAACACCCACAAATACACACGCACACGCGCATATATAAAAATAAACATACGTCCAATGATTGCATTCATTGATACAAATGCACGCGTAATTCGATAATTGTAGTACGCGTGTATCGAGAAATGTGTATTAATAAAAAATGTGTGGATGAAAAAGTAGTGTGCGAAAATATGTTATAAAATATATATCGAGGATCTACTCGGCAATGCCATTGATCAGTATACGACGTAAGCAAGTCACTTGGAGTAGGCGATCGTGTCTCTTGCATTCGGCAGAAACGTGAGCGGGTGCGGTTCGCTCTATCTCCATCTCACTCTCGCACGTTCTATCTCCCTTCCCTCTTTTCCATTATGTTCTTCCTCCATATAACATTAATCTCTATGCCTCGCTCTCTCTTTTCATTTGCGCTTGAGTATATGCACGCACGCACACACACACACACACACACACCCAAGCGCGCGCGCTCGCGCACAGCAAGTTGCTGCATTTTTCTCGTTCGTTCACGTGCTTTTCGTACATATACGCTGATTGAGTCAATAGTGCTAAAAAATTGCTCCGAGTAAATTAACGTTTCGTGATCTTGAAACATTTAATTTAACGTTGTCTCAAAGAGACTGTCGCCAAATTTAGTACGAAACGACGTGTTTCCTTACATTACTCTTATATATATATACAACAAATATATAATGATATTGATGGAATAATATAATAATACTCTATATTTTGATATATAGTATTTTATATTTAACAGATAATATTATTGATAACGATATTTCGTAATAAGATGTAGTATTTAAATAAAAACTAAAATTTTTGCATATAGTTTGGTAAAGTCTTAAAAAAAATGTCGCTATATTAAAATCCATCTCTCTTAAGTAGTCTTAATTAAACAGACATTCAAGAGCAAATTGATAAAATACAAAGTTTGAGTTGCGCGTGACCCAAACCAAAGAGAAAATTGTTCATCTCGTAATCAATAGACATATGATATATAGACAGATGGAGAGCGTCGATCGGTACCGAGTACGGACAATACTGCAGTGTTTGCGTGGAAAGCGAATTTTTCGGTTGCCCGGTTATTATTATTATATAGAGAAACGCATACGTGCTCGGTCGTCACGTACATGTACGCACGCATATACACATACGCGCGCGCGAGACCGACCGAGCGCCTCGAGTGTAGAGGGCCACGTGACGTCTAAATTCGAGGCGGCCATTTTGGAGCATGATTCATTTGTTTAGAACGGATCGGATAGGAGTAGGAGGCGGAGCCTAAGCCCGGCACACGCACGAAATCTTCTCTCGAGCCTTGCAGTTAGATTCGACCGATGCGCACCCGATCCTTGTCCAAACCAGTTTCGACATCTCTCTCTCTCGCTCTCGCTCTCTCTACCTCCCGCTCTCACTCTCTTTTTCTCGCTGCGACTCCCCTCTTTTTAGAAAGAATGTATCTCGCCTCCTTTTTTCGGTTCTTGCCACGCGATAGGTTGACTTTACGCTTCATTCGTTGTTTCGTCTTCATTTTCGGATATGATGGGTGTCGCTTGCTTTCTAAACTTCGTCTATCGAGTCGTTCGTCGTATGTACTTTCAAATAAGTATGTAAAAAATATGTAAAAAATAAAAATAAAATGTAATTGTTGATATTAATATTAATTGAATGTTCTCAATAATATGCTCAATTGATTAGAAGTCTCAGGATGAAAATAAATATACGCGAAGTATTAAAAAAAATATATAACTAATTGTACTTCGCGTACTATTTAGTAAGATTTATTATTTATTTAAAATTTATATTAGTATTATTGTAAATCGTAATTAATTCGAGCAAAATATGTATTGGAAAAAATGATTATCGCGCATTTTCGCTGCATTGATAATTTGAGGACAATGAATTCCGGGTAAATATATTTGAGATAAGATAAACTATTTTATCCATAGATATGTTTGTACATGTGTGAGTGTGCGACACTATAGCGGCGCTTATTAAATTAATTGGTCACGTTAAAGTCAACGCAACATTGATTGATAATCGGTAAGTATTTACTAAGGTGTCATAACGGCACTGCACAAACGACTCGATAAATAATTATATTTTCCGAACCTTCTCGTATGGATGTGCATTGCGTGTGTATACGTATACACAATTTCGATTTGTATAAATTAAAGAAACCCTATACCAAGGAGCATAAAAATCAAAGTAAACCTAGAAAGAGAAGTAAAATTAAAATATCTTTCAACTAAATTATATTTTTTACGGCGTAAAACGTTTCATAAATACAATCCGCGAGCGTATTCGTATATACGTATATACACAATGCCAGACTCGTTTGCGTACGACTGGAAAATTGCTCTATCCGCGTAACGCACAACCCGAAGAAAGAAACGTAAAGGGAGACGAGAGAAAAAAAAAGGAGCCGAGCTCGCGCGCACGCAGGAATATTACCCACTCATGCAATAACTATTCCGTCTCTAAAAGTCGCTAATAAACATTCGCCGCGCGCCGCAAAAATGTCAACGCTCGCATTGACCTACAAATTCCTCCCTTTCGAAAAGCGGCAAAAAATAAAGGCTGTATCTCGGCGTGAAGCGAAGCAGCGTCGCCTTTTTTTTTTTCTTTTTTCAATTACACCTTTCATTATAGGTGCATGAACCGCTGGCTCGCGCACTTACATAAGTCACGAGGCCGCCCGCGTATACGTATACACGTATAGACGACAATTGCACTTGTTTCACGAGCTAGTTGAGGTTTGCGGCCTCAATGTACGAAAAATCAAGCCAACGCATGCACAGGTTGACAACGATTGACTCGCGCGTTTTACCTTCGATCACCCGACACTATATACACCTTTTTTTGTTATCATATCAACTTTAGGCTTAATTGATCCAGAATTTCTCTGGTATTTAAGCCGCGTACTCGCTCAACTAATTATTCTAATAAGCTTTTTGTTGCTATAAACGTTGTTATTTATCTTTGGAAATATGGTTACATTTTTCTTTATTACTTTAGTTTATATCTATACCTCTGTTTGGAATATATTTTATAATTAATCTTTTAATTTCGAATTGCCTAGTATTTATTACAGATTTTAACTTCTTTTTACATTTCCCGCCGATTACAATGTTATGCTATTATTGAGTTACAATATGTACAGTTGATATATAAAAAATATAAAAAATATCTTCTTTTGATATTTCTCAGAATCTTATACATATAATGTGTGTGTTTTGTATATTTTCAAGATTATCAGATTCCTATTCTATCTCTTCTCTCTAATTTACAATGTTTTATCGCTACGATGATCATTTTTCCCCTCTGATACAGTTATCCTTTCAAAGTCCCTGCAGTAATTATAAATATCTTTTTTTGGATTTCCTTTAAGTATTTTTATTAAAGTCTGTTTCCTTATTTCTCTTCCGCTTATTAGCCCGCACGAGCCAATCACTTCTCTCCATTCTTTGTTTATTTTCTCCCTTCCTATTTTACACTCCTAAAATGTGATCTATTTCCTCCTGTTTCATTGGGTATACTCTACATGTTTTAATACCTTTTCCTTTTGATTTTCCTACACTGAGAAAAAAAATTACTATATTGTGTAGGAAAAGTGCGACATACTCAAATTATGAGGAATTTTGTTAGATTTATACTAAATATTACTATAAGCATAGCAATGTATCCCAACATCACTTATCAAATATAACTATATAATACTAACAAAAATTACTATATTGGATAGTAAAAATTGCACTATAGTAGAATTTATAAATATCGGAAGAAAGCCAAAAATTAGAAAAACTGATATAGTTGCCACCAAATGGATAAGTGTTGACACATTAAAAAAAAGTGTTCTTCAAAGTATCCTCCTCCTCCATACAATGATGAATCTTTGCAAATGTTTGATGAAGCTTTACATAAATTGTCTGACGCTCCGGATGATTGGGTAAACTACACAGTTCGGTTAAGAGGACGGGCAAGTAAGTAATTTGTATAATCATTCATTTTATGTAAATAATTTAATAAATAGTATACTTTTAAATGTGTCATAAAATTTTGTTTTTCAGAAACATTGCATGAAGCCATGTTGAAGTTAAATAAATTGAAAGAAGAGTTATCAGTTTTGACCGCTGATACAGATGAGAGTTGTTCAGAAGTAGAGAAAAGGGCTGTAGATATGATTCGTCGAAATAAACTAATTGCAGAAGCTGATTTATTATTAACGAAATCTTCAATGAAACCTTCAACAGGTATTGCAAATGTTCGAGATTAGGTATAAATCTTAATACTTATAAAATTTATTACTTATTTTTAATTTTTTATAATTTCAGTTAATGATAATAATATAATGTCAAAAAGAAATGCACTCTTTTCCTCCTGTCACAAAAACGAACAATGAAAACGTACTACATGATGTGTCAAATCTGAACAAACCACTATCATTATCTCAATCATATTTGACTTCTCAACAAATTGTTGGTAAGATAATTTATAAAATTAATTCTGCAATAATTTCATATAAAGTGTACACTTGCGAATAATACTTATTAATTTTACTACAGCTGTCAATTCACAAGATAAAAACTCTTCAAACTTTATGAATTCCTATAAACCATTTAATATCCAAAACGAAAATATGAACAATGCTTGGCAGCAGAAAGTGCTTGGTGAGTCTTCTATAAAGTAAATCATTTTTAGTTTTAATAATTATGTATTTTAATGAATTATTTTTATTTCCAGAAACTTTAACACAACTGAAACTTGAATTGGTAGAAATGAAAATAGAAATAAAAAATTTAGTACAGGAACATCAAAATTTAAAATCTATGTTTATAAATGCATTGCAAATAAAAAAAGAGTTTATTGGTTCAACACAGCAAATAGCAAATAAGTTTAATTATAATATACCTTTTTTAACTGCTGAAGAATTCAATCGATTTAATGTGCAATTAAGTATAGATCGAGAACTATATGAGGCAGTGGTATGTTGTAATTGTTATATTTTTTTTATCTAAAGGGTTAAGCTAATGTTAGACTTATCAAAAAGTATCAAAACTACTTTACCGCTGTAACTTAATTAGCTAAAGAAAAATATATTTTAGATCTGAAATGGGCTTATTTATTTATTTAAGGTTTATTTTATACAAAATGTGTTTACGCAAATTATTTTATTTACAGAGTACTGTTTTGCAGACTGCTATTGATGCCTCACTTGTACTTACAAAATGTTATTTAAACATGTTAAATTATTTTTAACAAAAAAAGTAGCAGTACAATTTGTTGCAAAAAAAGTATTCTTGATAAACACAAGATGGAAAGGAACCTCCATTTTGCAATTTAATGGAATGTAAGAAAACATTTTTTATTTATTTATTTGATATTTGCTCTCTTTAATGACACTTATTTTTATGAGTCATTGCTTGAATTATTTATTCAACAATAATTTTAAGTTAAAAGTTTATGTAAATTTAAACAAATTATCATATTTTTAAAATATTAAAATCAAGTACTACTTTATATATTATATTTGTCAGTAATAATCAAAGAACGAAGACTAATAAACAGTCTGCCAACCAATGATAAAGAATTAACAACAGCATTGAGTACCGTTTTGAGTAAGCTAAATCTTGGTACATTTCTAAAGTACCCACATTAGATATGACATGATTGATGCAAGTAACTGTATTGCTCAAAATTGTACTAATACTACGATAGAAAAAACAAATAAATTCGCTTTAGATGAAACCGAATTATCTGCAGCGGAAGAAATTGAAAATATAATGGATGTCAGTCAAGAAAATATTAAATAATTGCAATTGAGACAATCAATCATCCAACAAAAATTAGAAAATTAAATACAGAATACGATGAAATGTATGAAGATTTGGCTTATTATCAAATAGTAATAATAAATCAGAAGAAATTATTAATCTAGAAACAACAAAACAATTCACAGAAAAGATTATTTAGAAGATTTTTAATTTATTATATTTATTTATAATCGCCTAAATAAAATATTTAATATTTTTTACTCATTGCATTATTATACATTTTCCTTATCCTAATCCACACTTTTAAATTATAACAATATTATTTTATATGTTACACAAATTTTAATTACGGGGTCCGCGATGGCTCGGTTGGTTAGGGCGTTCATAATCTGGACGTATTTTTTAAGAAATCCTTTCTTCACAAGAATCGCAGCATCGTCGCTGATACACAGCAATGGAAGATAGGCGACGTTAAATTTGTAAAAAACTCTATTTAAGTTTATAACTATAATTTTGCAAAGTAAAATATTAATTTAAACATTCATGTGCATAAGTAGTTACAAATGGAATGTTATTTAAATTTACATTTTTTACTCTCCTTTTTAGACATTTATTATCCTATTATACTATTAAAATATTATTACTGTAATAATTTATAAGCTAAAAATTGCTTCTTTTGATCCGGCAATCTAAAAAATGGCGTTTTTAATGTCAAAAGCGTTCATTCTATCTTCTTCAAAAATGTTACTTATCCGTAACAAAATCGAATAGATTTTAATAGCCATAAATTTTTGACGTTTCCAGGTTCCTTTAAGTATTTTTATTAAAGTCTGTTTCCTTATTTCTCTTCCGCTTATTAGCCCGCACGAGCCAATCACTTCTCTCCATTCTTTGTTTATTTTCTCCCTTCCTATTTTACACTCCTAAAATGTGATCTATTTCCTCCTGTTTCATTGGGTATACTCTACATGTTTTAATACCTTTTCCTTTTGATTTTCCTACACTGAGAAAAAAAATTACTATATTGTGTAGGAAAAGTGCGACATACTCAAATTATGAGGAATTTTGTTAGATTTATACTAAATATTACTATAAGCATAGCAATGTATCCCAACATCACTTATCAAATATAACTATATAATACTAACAAAAATTACTATATTGGATAGTAAAAATTGCACTATAGTAGAATTTATAAAATGAAGTTACAATTTAATATGTAATGTTATAATCAATCTTACGTAAATAGCAAATTTTAATATCAAAATAACAAAAGTTCTTACATCCTATATACTGAAATGTATATACTATACATATATTAAAATTTGTATAATAAGTATTGTAAAAATATTTTATATTCACGTATACGTTCATTTCTTTTTCAGAATTCTATTGTTTTGAAACGATTTTTTAATTTACGGCTGTTCTAATTACATCGTTCATCCAACAGGTGGCGTATATAAAATTTTCTATTTCTTCAGTCCTTCTCGCAAATGCTTAAAAATGTTGACCAACAACCTCTTCGCGGTACGCATCGGGTAATGCTGATGTTGGCGGTATTTGACTAAAACGTAGGAAGATCTTTAAAATGGCATAACTCGGTCAAAAAAAGTCGTAGAGGGTCGACTTTTTTTAAAATACTCGTTGAAAAGTCTACTTTAAAGTGGTATTTGTTGTTTTTTGAAAAAAAATTTTTGGTAATCCAGGTAAACGTGCAAACTATTGCGTTGTTTAAGAAAAAGAAGTTGGTAGGCCTAATTAAGACATAGCAATGTGGCATTATCTCGCAGCTACTAGGCATTATTTTTTCCTCAAAGTGCACATAATTCCCTACAAAACAAAACAAAAATGATCTCAATACGATGAAAATTGACCGAGCTACAAGCATTTAAAAAATGGAAATTTTTCTGTGAAAAATCTTGTTGCGATAATTTTGATGCGGAGTGTATAAAATCTAATTCGAATTATTTAAAAATAATATAATATATTTAGATAATATTAAAAATAACTTGCTACTTCAATGTTTTTCTCCCCTACTCCTAAACCTGTTTTCGCCACGAAACGTCGTCTTCTTCTTCATCCACACCAGTGTGCCTTTTGTCTCATTCCACTCGTACCACTCCCCGCCTACTTGTACCTACATATACCCTGTCCTGACCGTATGCTCTGTCTGTGATTCTTCTTTCTTGATTTTCCTGAGCCATTGGTGAATCTCTTCTTCCCTTTTTGTATAATCGTTTTCCAGCCATACTTCTATTCCTTTGAGTAGTATTTTACTTTTCATAATTCCAATATTGTTTTCCATCGATGCCTTTTATCATTATGTTTTTTCCTTTCCCTTCTTAACTTAATTTTATATTCTAGTTCCTTTTCATTTAACGCCTCTATTTTTGCCTCCGTACTACATTAATTTGTGCCCGGTTTGCTGAGCGCACGAGTTCTTCGTCCCGGCTCTTGACTGGAAGTCAAATTGCCTAGTAATTAAATACAATAAGTATACTAGTGCAATATTTTAAGTATGTAATAACGGAGTTTTCTATTCCTCAAACTTTTACTTTATATTAAATTTTTTCATCGTTTCGGAAAAAATTGTATTAAATTATTTAAAATCTTCTGTTTAAAATATAATGCAGTCATTATAAATTATAAATTAAAATAATAAGGTTACGCATTTCTTATTTTACTTTTCCAATAAATGATAAATTTTCAAATTTAAGATATGTCGCAGGGAAGTGGTAATTTTTCATTGTTTTATTCGCGCAAAATATTCAACGACAAATGTTTGGCATTACACATAACGTACGTGATTTGCTAAGAAAAAAACAAATCAACCAATAAATCTATATACTAAATTATACATAAGATCATTATTTCACATCGTATATTATATTATTATCATAATCGTTATTTAAGTGATTAATTTCTCTCATTATATAATATTATAATTGAATAGTAATAACCCTGGTAGAAATCATATTCCATTAAATAAGTATTAAATAGACTGTTTGAATAGAATGGGCAAAAAATAGGCGAAAAATGTGCCCATTTTTCTCCTATCGATGAAACGCTTTTTCTCACATTTTATGACCATTTATTAAAGTAAAATCCTATTTTTCTCCCATTTTTGAGCTTGTAAATATAGATTACAGTTGAGTCTAGTTATGTCCTATTAAATATCTATTAAAAATGGACAAGTGAAAAATCTAATAAAACAACGTTTATCTTCGTAAATACTGGGAATACAACAGAAATTAGTTGTAAATCATACGAAAACGTTAAAAACCCATCCGAAACTATAGGAATTTTAAAGTTTACTCTTTCCGGAAAGCTGGAAAGAATATTTAAATATTTTGAGGTTATGGTCCTTCTATTAAATGCTAGTAAAATGGGAGAAAAAGCGTTTCATCACAAGGTATTTACTACCAATTTTTAATTCCTAGTTCTTAGATTTAAATTTCTACTAGGGAAGGTTTGTTCTTAATAAAAGAAACAAATCTTACAATTCAATTTTCGTTTTCACATAATTCATAAAGTATAAATTTTTTTTCTGTATAATTCAATAATATTTAACGCTGAACAACTTCAATTAATGTATTGTTTGTATACAGTTAAATATTACTACAAGCACGAAATACAAAAAGATCAGTAAAAAAGGGCGAGTTTCGTGTACATCTGTTCGCGCACAAAAGCTTATATATAAAACATACATCGCAAAGCTCGACGCGGTTCGAGACGCAGCCGAAAAAAAGAAAGCCATTCAAACAGCAAAGAAATGGCCCGGTTCTTTTTTGGCTCAAGGTCAGTGTGCCCCCCTCATGCACGAGTTAAAAGTCAGTGGGTCAGAGATTCATCGTATACATATATATAGCGAGCCACTGAAATTCGGCGTACTAAGTAGATGGCGGGAGCGTCGTCCCCTGCTCGCCAGTTCCAAGTTTTATGCACGCACGCATATAAACACACCACATGCACACACACACACCGTGGAAGGTACTCTCTTTTTCGTACGCCTCGATTTTTTTTCCTTTGTGCGCCGTCGACGCCCGTATTTTTAACGCACTTCGCGATGTCATTTTTCTTTTTTATCCCCGTAAATTTGGCACAACGAACGCGTCTCCCCTTTTTATATATCTAAAAATGTACATATAGAGAAATTTTCGTTATATCGTGAACTAAACAAATTGTATTGTTTATGGATGAAATTGTTTCTTTCAATGAAATTATAATCCGATAATGATAATTAATGCTTTCATATTATTTATTATTAATTGTAATGTATAAACTTGTTATACGGAGTAGAGAAAAATTGGAAGTATCATTGATGTATTCGTGTGCGTCGAATGCAATTACGCTTTGCGTTTTAACTAATTGAAACTTTCGAAAACAAAGTATTTGATTTCATTTGACCGAGGCACATTCATGCGATCGTCAATAAAAATCCACTATTAAAACCAATCGCTACGGTATCCTTACGTAAATTATTACTGTCGTGAAAGCGTTATGTGCATACGAATTCGTTGCAAACAAAGCAAACCTCATCACTGCGTGTACAATAATATACTGCTGAAACCACATCGCGAGTGGCAACACTTTCTGTATATACATAGATACACAATCACGATTACCAAACTGACTAAACATATTTCGTGGGCTTATATGTCTATAAACTATATATATATTTTGTTTATATAAGTATCAAGAATTATAATATTTTAAAAATTTGTATATACTTAATTTAATTTTACTGATGAATTTGAAAATATGGCGTTATAGAACGATGTGTCCCGTATGTAAAAATACGAGCACTAATCAATTGAGAGTGAAAGAAAAATATGAAAGTCGGGTGGCAGTATATAGGGAGCGGTAAGCGCATATATAAGACGACAATCCGCGCGCAGCAGCATCGACGTGCAAAAACGAATCCCAGTCTTCCTTTCGCTCTCGCTGCCGCTCGGTTTTCTCGGCCGCGCCGCGCGGTATTCAGCCTGTCGGAAAGAGAACGGACGCCGGCATCCGAGGAGGCCTTGACCGTATCTCCGCTTATCGTATCGGAACCGCGAGCGCGGACTATCTCTCTCTTCTCTCTCTCCCTCTCCCCCTACTCACTCACTCTCTCTCTCTCTCTCTCTCTCTCTCTCTACCCCTTCCCACAGAGCATCTATTCATCTATCTATCCGAGTACACTTATCCGACTCTCCGTAGCGCGATTTTTCTCCAACCTTTTTCGCATGGCACACACTGTATACAGTCAGAGGGGAAGAAGATCGCCAGAGGAGAAAAGTATGCGGCAGATCTGATGCGTTGGTTTCTTATTTCGGATTTTCTTGTCTCTCAAGCTTCTTACCTATACGGTATTTGACGTTTCTCTATATAGGCTTTCGCCTTTGGCCATTCTCTCCTCTTTCTATGCACGCATATTCGTACGTTCCTTTCCTGATTCACGTGAGCATCCATTAATTGGGCATTTGCCAGTATTTCGTTTATTCGTTTCCTTTCCAGCATCATTTATCGCGCAACAAAGACTTTGATGACTCGAGTTACTTTTATAGATAGACGTACTTAATTAACATTGTTCGTTAAACACCCAAGTGTTTTCTGACATACGCTATTTATTATTTTTTGCAAGGTCACGTGCATCATTAGATATTCATAGACATATAGATTGAACCAATAATTGGATTAAAAATTATTTACTGTCTATTTTATTAAATAATATCGATCCATAATGTATAATACTAATTCGATACGCTTTTTCGCCCATTTCTTGCACATTTATTGGAATGAGCAAAATAAAGTATTCATTTCTGAGTAATGTTCTAAACAAAATGCGAAGCATGTTGTGAAATTTGATCCCTTGTACCATTTCCGATCGAGTCCGACGATTGTTTGCGTCGTACAAACACTCATTTCAAGATATTTTAACGTTTATAAATTAATCACCAAATTGATCCGAAACAATTTAGCAGCCTTGTTCATAGCCTATAATGCGCCAGGTATCCTGCTTACGGAAACTAGTTTTACAACCTTCAAAATACTTAGTTCAATCCTAACATTTATAGATTATTCTATAAAATGGCTAGGAAAGGTTAAAAAAGCGTTTCATCACAAGCCCAAAAATATACCTAGTTTTAGCCTATTTCTAGTTTAACTGGCTTGGTACTGCTCACTAAATGGATTTCAATTCTACTAGGGAAGTTTTGTTTCTTAGCAGCTTAAAAATTGCAATTACGAAAATAATTGCCTTTTCATTTGTGTAAAGCTTTGAAAATCCAAAAATAAAATTAAATACGCAATGTATATATCGTAAGATCTTGACATGAAGCTCTTCGAAATACAGTATAAATCGAATTAATAATATATGCTAGTCACATACAATTTGTCATAAAATTTTAATCTCTTATCGGAATGTTTACCTTTGTATGCAAATATGCGTTAAGACGACGTGTGCCGTATGTAAAAAATAGAGCACACCAATTGAGAGGAAAGAAAAATATAACTCGGGTTATTATATGGGACGTAAGCGCATATATAAGACGAATCGCGCGCAGCAGCATCGACGTGCAAAAACGAATCCCAGTCTTCCTTTCGCTTCGCTGCCGCTCGGTTTTCTCGGCCGCGCCGCGCGGTATTCAGCCTGTCGGAAAGAGAACGGACGCCGGCATCCGAGGAGGCCTTGACCGTATCTCCGCTTATCGTATCGGAACCGCGAGCGCGGACTATCTCTCTCTTTCTCTCTCCCTCTCCCCCTACTCACTCACTCTCTCTCTCTCTCTCTCTCTCTCTCCTCTACCCCTTCCCACAGAGCATCTATTCATCTATCTATCCGAGTACACTTATCCGACTCTCCGTAGCGCGATTTTTCTCCAACCTTTTTCGCATGGCACACACTGTATACAGTCAGAGGGGAAGAAGATCGCCAGAGGAGAAAAGTATGCGGCAGATCTGATGCGTTGGTTTCTTATTTCGGATTTTCTTTGTCTCTCAAGCTTCTTACCTATACGGTATTTTGACGTTTCTCTATATAGGCTTTCGCCTTTGGCCATTCTCTCCTCTTTCTATGCACGCATATTCGTACGTTCCTTTCCTGATTCACGTGAGCATCCATTAATTGGGCATTTGCCAGTATTTCGTTTATTCGTTTCCTTTCCATGCATCATTTATCGCGCAACAAAGACTTTGATGACTCGAGTTTACTTTTTATAGATAGACGTACTTAATTAACATTGTTCGTTAAACACCCAAGTGTTTTCTGACATACGCTATTTTATTATTTTTTGCAAGGTCACGTGCATCATTAGATATTCATAGACATATAGATTGAACCAATAATTGGATTAAAAATTATTTACTGTCTATTTTTATTAAATAATATCGACCATATATGTATAATACTATTCAAAAGCTTTGTTTCTTAGCAGCTTAAAAATTGCATTTACGAAAATAATTGCCTTTTCATTTTGTTTTAAAGACTTTGAAAATCCAAAAATAAAATTAAATACGCAAGTTGTACATATCGTTAAGATCTTGACAATGAACGTCTTCGAAAACCACAGTTATACATCGAAGGTATATAATAATGCTAGTCCATACGAGATTTTCTAAAATTTTAATCTCTTCATCGGAATGTTCCTTTGTATCTCTCATCGTAAACGATAAAGCGTGCGTAAATTGATACAGAAATAAATAATGCATTACACTAAAAATATAGAAATAATCTTTATTTTGATTATTATTAAAATTATTAATAAAATTAATATACTCTATATGTAGATTATGCACCAATAATCTAAAAAGAGAATTCTGATCCTTACGAAACGCACGCGTTAATTAAAGATAATGATTATTATATTTTTGACGCGTATGATTGCTGTAACATTCAAGGAATTTGGATTCAGTCGTATCATGCGGACCGTAAGGTGACAACATAATAAAATTTAAATGACGCTCCTCGGATCGTAAATTTAATCTCGTGTTTCGAAAATTTAATTTTCCTCGTACGTAAGTGTATACGTGATCGGATGAATTAAACGTCGAACACGGAATCAAGCGCATACAAATCCTTTAAAGCTAAACGACCGCTTGTCAAAAATTCAACTAAACACGTCATCTGCAAACAAAGAATAATTAAATTTTTTAGTTATTATCAAAAGCATGCATGCTATCTTGCGTATATATAAAGAAAAAGTAAGCATCGTTAAAAAAAAAGTAAAGATTTTACCATAGAGTATTTACGTCCTCGTATATATAGCTTGCATTACGTAAATAATCGCAATCGACGAATGTGTGCGCGCGCGTGTGTGTGTCTTAGGCCGCTCTCGCACCTTCGCGCGTCAATCATCGCCTTTCTCCGTGGAAAATGCTACACTCGTATGTGTGTATGTGCGTGTATATATATATATATATGTACATGTACGCGCATAGATGTAGACATACGTGTACGTAGAGAGGCTGTTTCGAACTTGCGAGCGCGCTACTCGGTGCAGCTATAGCCTTGAAAGTTAGATTATCGTTAAGGGACTTTTACGAGCCGAGGAGTATACGCCGCCAGATTCGCGGAGCGGAATTATTTTGCCGCGCTAGGAATGCGATAATGATTATACAAGCGAGGGGTGCCAACCACGTTCAAACGAAAAAATAAAACTATATGCGTGCAGTGTGCGAAGATTTCGTAAATCGACGACGCGAGCTCCTGCCGTCTTCTCCTTCGTTTATTTTTCTTTTTCTTTTTCTTTTCCTTTTTTTGTTTGTTAGAGAGGCTGTACGGTTTTGAAGTTTTTCTTTATGACGCCTGGATATATTGGTTTGTCGTTTCGTTTTCTTTCTTTTTCTATAGTTGAATTCTTAGTCGAAGCAATCATTGCCCGAGTCCAATGATTTGTAATAACCATACGTTTTGTGTAATTGTAAGAGTCATGCACAATTTATGAAACTGTAAAAAAGTATGTAGATTTTGCAGTAGGTATAACGTTGTGTGGAATAATTTTAATATAGTACATTTTATATTCTACTTGAGAAAGAAAAATAAATAAATAATACAAATACAAATAAGTTTAATCTAATATTTATTTTTGTTAGTATGTAAATAGTTTCTTGGAATAAAATAAAATATGTAAGTTTTAAATTAATAAATAACGATAAAACGTTTTATAATAGCGTAATAGTAGGTTTGAAAAGTCGACAAATCGTTTCGTGTCTCTTTATCCGAAATAAATCTTGCAACTATCAAATTAACTTTCGCGCGCAATAAAATTGACTAGCCGAGCACATAAATCCATCGAGATTTTTTGCAATTGATCTCTCAAATTTTCGCACAGGAGATCGAAGAGGAATGCAAAATCCTGAAATAAAACAATTCAATCAACCGCGAAGACATAAATCACAACAATCACGAAGCGTTAAAATCGAAAATTCGCGTTCACGATAACAGAGGTAATAAAAAAAAAAGCAGGGAGCTAGAAAAAGCGCAAAAATATTTAACTATAAACTTGGAGAACCTCGTATATAGAGCTTCAACAAGTGTCACGTGGTAAAAAAAAGTAAACGAGTCCAGCAGCAATTCGAAATCAGGCTCACCTCCGAAATACACACCAGCGAGAGGAAGAGAGAACGAGCGCGTTGTTTTATACGCTCGAAAGATATAAAATCGGGTTCTCTATCTCTCTCGTGCAAATCAGCCTGCAGCGAGCGAATCCTCGTTTCGTGCACCCACATCCGAAGCGGTGTACACACACCATCCTCCTCTCGCACGAGCTCCTCTCTCCCTCTCTCACTCTCTCGCTTTCTGTCCCGGTTCACGGCCAAAGTGCATTTCGGGGATACACCTACTTGTTGCGTCCGTGAGCCACGTAGTATACCTATACGTTTGCGCTCCCTCTCGTTCTTGCCAAATATACCTCGAGAGCGGGACGGCGAGTTTGCGTTCGTAAATAGACTTCACCGAGAGCGAGAGTGCACGGGCATTGTGTACGTGTGAATCGACCGAGCTCGACGGTGTAAATTTTTCGGCGCTCGGATTTCGGAGGGTTAATCGTGGCCTTTTCACCTACCCGTTTTCATCCTCGTTCGTTCGTTTTTTTGCTTTCTTTTCCTTCCACTTCCCCCTACCCCCTGCCCCTCTCTACCCCGAATCTCCCCGCCCTCTTCTCTCTCACTCTCTACCTCTTTTACTCTTTTCCTTTTTTATAGCTGGCTTGACGAATGCATACACCGTTTTGCCCTTTTATTTCTTTTTTGGATTTTTCCCGAGGCGTTTTGATTGATGGCCCGTGTTTTCGAGTGCACTTTTGATTTTATGCCTCGTTAAAAGATCGAATCGCTTAAAATCGACGTTTTTTTTCCGACATCTACGTTTTTTTTTCCTTTTTTTACCTTCCCAACATTTTTGTGGGTTCGTCAACGTTTTCGTTTAACTACTTCAATCTTTCGTTATCTATTAAACGTTACTTTTTTGTTTTCTTTCTAATTACTCGAACTATAGGAAACGTTAAGTACAGGGAGTCGATCCCGTTAAATAAATGTCACGTCGAATAACGAAAAGTAGTTTAAAATGTTCTTTGAAAATTTTAAGTAATTTGGAAGTGTTGTAACGGAGATTCTTTGACGATAATACCAAGAAAACTCGTTACTGGTAAAACAGCTTGAAAGTTTGAAAACTACTGGAACGTAAAAGCTAATCGTTACGCTCAAAAAATTAGAACTTGCTCGATTTTTATGGTATTTACTTTGAATGCTTAGAAAAAAAAAATTTTTTTCTTTCTCTTATTTTACAATCCCAGTGTTTTGTGAATTTGTAAAAGTGTTTTATACATATTTTATACATTTAAATATTGCGTTGAATATTTCAAAAGTTCTTTGTTTAGTCACATTTTTTATTTTGTGTGTATATATATATAAATTATGAAATTCAAATGTATAATATATATTTCATATGCTGTAAATTATATACAGTCGCCTAACTATAAAATACACACCTATAATACAAAATATTAATTGTATAAGTTGTAAACGTAATTATGTGATGCGTAAATTGAATAAAGTACACCGGAATAAGTAATAATAAATGTATATTTTGACCTATATTTGCAAAATAAAATAACACGTTATATATTGCGGATCATTGTTAATATTTATAATAGAAAAACTGAGAAATATATCTACGATAAAAATGAACATATTACACTAAACTTTGTTTATTGCTTATTTATCAAAATAAATAAATAGTTTAACAATAAAATATAATTTAAGAATATATCTAGTTAGAAGTAAAAGAAATAATTTACAAGGCAATATATAAACCAAAGAGAAAGCAATGAATTTCGAATGAAGATGAGGTGATAAAATATAAATTTGGGGACCGTAATTTTAGTGTGCAGCAGACCGAATATTCGCGAGTGTGTTCGTGTATGTTCGATGCACGCAGACAGGAGCATACGAGCAGCTCGTCGTAGCGAAACGGCCCATCTCACTTGTTGCGCTCTTAGGCGTTGGCACGAACGAACTGCCTCGGTTTCGCGCACCTATCTTCCTCCACGAGCGGGACCGAGCTACACGTTATTTCAAACTATTTGAATATTGCATTATGCTCATTCTATTTGCCCTCACGTTTTATCCTCGACCCTTCTTTCTTTTTTTTCTTCCACCACTTCTATGATAAATTGTTCCGACGAAATCGAGTTTTATTGTCTCCCCGCGAATTTACACGCGTTATACTCAATTTATGCGCGCGCCAAATTTTGGATTTACGTGAGGGTTTATTGTCCTTGTCGTACCGTACCTTCCTCTAAAATGCAAGTGTTTACTCGAAAGTTATCTACAGTACAACTATATCATATATATAACATTATTTATAAATTGACAATGCTGAAATCTACTATACTTGTTACTTACATATAAATTAAAATAATAAATACAACAATTGCAACGTATCGGATCAATTTTTTGTGATTATATTTTAACAAATTAATTGCAATTTTAATCATTTGAACGATTAAATATTATCAAGTGTTTCTCAATGTGTATGTGTATAAAAATGCGCAAGAAAGTTTATTCACATTTTAATTTAAATTATTCTAAATATTATTCGATTAAATGATTAATTTTACCCACGCAACTATCAACAAGATCCTCCATCTAAACACGCGTTTAGAAATGGTAGCCGTTGCTTAAAAATGGGCAGGTACACTCGGTTCTCGTGCCTCCTTCGAGGCTCATCGTATAGACATCCTTTGTCGGTCATGTAAACAAAATGGCCAGGCTCTCTCGGCACACATTCGGCAGTAACTTCCGGTGGCAAAGCCCCAGACGGTTCTCCCCACCTCGAGGCTCGAGCATTACAAGAGGCTCGGCCTCGGCGTCTCCTCGAAAATCCTCGCCAGAAAGAGAGAGAGAGAGAGAGAGAGAGAGGGAGAACGGGAACCGAGGAAAGATTCGATTGCCCGGTGTGTGTGTGTGGGTTCGTATGCACTTGCACCGGGCGCGCGCAATGTGGAACAGACTCGCTCTCGATGGGTCACTCTCGCTCTCGTCGAGCGAGAGGGAAATTTGGCAGCTGTTTTAAACCGACGCGGCTAACTCGCCGAACTATATGTATATATATCCGATAGTTGCTCGGCTTCGTTATGTGCGACCGAGCAACCTCGTTCTTCCACCTATCTTCCTCCTACTCCTTCAACTTTCTTCTCTTCTTTTATTTTACTTTTCTCTTTCACGTCTTGCTTCAATCACTTCTTTCATTACATTTCTTATTCTCTCTCTTTTCAGTTTGTCCCCTGGTGCAGATACTTCTCCGGCCCGATTTTTCAACACTCTCCATTTGTTTACTTTCATCCTTTTATCGTTATTTTAGTTTGGTTATTTCTATCGATTTTATTTTATTTTATTCATAGTTAAAATAATTAATAGTTACAGTAACAAATTTCAAAACAACTTTTTAATTAATTTTTTATTAAAGCTTTGTAAAAATAATCGTGTAATGCGCACTTCTCCTTTAAATATTTTAATTTTAATCGTGCAATAATTTGGATACGTTAAATAAAAAATGTTTCTGGATAATAATAGAATGCATTTAAAAACGCCGTTGTAGCTATCAATTTGTTTTTCGTTAATTGTTTCTTTTATATCGTGTTTTATATACATACATGGGGTCTGTTGCTGGGAAATGCGGTTTGCGGATATTTTTCGCGGTCATGGATTACGAAACGTACACTTATTATATTTTTGCATGTTGTATTCGAAGGTTCAACTTTTCGAATGTAATAATACATTTTAATCACATTTTTCGATATTGAATTAATCTGCTGTTAAAGTTTTATGCATTTGTACTCGGAATGTATACGCGCAGCGCTCGTTCAAATATTGTATTATAATTAATATAAATATAATTTAAATGTGATTCTATTTACTATATGAAGAGACGAATATTTACATATGTATACAGTGTTTAATTTGAGTCAACGTCGTTAAACTAAAAAGCAAATATGTAAAAATTTGCAGAACATAAAGAGAGAAATATGTACAAAAAAATGGAGGCAAACTGTAAAAAAAAAACGAGCCCCGAGAGAAGCCAAAGAAGAAAAAAAGAGTAGAACCGCTGGTCGAAAACGGCGAGCGGGGAAGGACCGAGGACTGAAATAATAAAGCGTAGAGTTAGCGACATACAATGCGAGGGCTTCGCGTTTTTTTTTTATTTTCGTGCAGCGCGCGCGGCTGCACGTGCGTACGCTATACTCCCGCCCCTCTCGCGTGCGCCGAGGCCCCCTTTATTTTTTTCTCCTCTCTCTCTCCCTCTCCTTTTTTTTCAAACGTGGATGTATCGCACGCGAGCGTTGCACCGATTGTTCCGCGCCACGCAATATTCATTCGGCAGTTTGGCAACGAAAAAAAAAAATATATATATATAAATAATTCGCGCCGACATATGTAAGCGAAAAACCACCTCGTATACTTATTCTCCGTAATCGAATATTTTCTTTTCCCTTTTTTCCCGTGGTTCATATATTCATACATGAAAATTGTCTCTCGCGTCCTTTTTTCTTTTCGCGAACATTACCGCTTTATTTAAAAAGCGTGTTTTATCGTTCCTCTACCTGGATTCACTTTCAATTTGCAGTATTTTTTTTCTGGATTTGGATGAGTTTACGAGGTGCTACTAATTTTAATGAATATTTATGGAGTAATTGGATACGCAGTTGCAGATGTTACGGTATTATGTACGAATAAATTATGCTCAAAATTTCCAGAGATTGTAATTCTAATTTAAACTGTATGAATTTATAATTAATTCAGCGTGCATGCTTTGACGCATATATGGTTTACATTTTTGTTCGAAATATTATTTTTTAAATTTAATTCTTAAATATATTGAAATCGTATTGATTGCTAGCTTGAATTAAAATAGTATTATTACCGCTTTGTTAATTAATGATTGGGATTTGTGCGTTAATCTATAGATCTAATATATAAATGTATATTATAGATTCAAGTGTTATTAGGTTTTATTTTGTTAAATTGATAATATTTAAAGTATTTGTTTTTTTACATTAAATAGTATATAATATAATGTATTACGCTGATTAAGTTTATTAACTCTACATTACTTTGCACCTTTCACAAAAAAAAGTTACATAGTTATTCCGTAGGGTCAGAAGCGAAAAATATAGTTACAATTTGCACCGCATCACGTAGATTGAATTACATTTCACGCCCCCGATATATTATACTATATACATTTTTTCATGTTTACCAAAGATTTGCATACTGAGAGTAAGCATTGTTCGTGTAGATCATATCAGTTAATATAAAAAATAACGAATTCTGTAAACTAGCACTTGTTCTATTAATTGATTCCTTTGGATGAGCATTTTATAATGTTTAATTAAATTGAATATTGAATACGCCTCTATATACGTGTAAAAAATTTCACACACAAAAGTTACAGAGTCACAGGTAGGTATAGAGTATAGACAGAGTGTACAATACTGTATATAGCCGAAACTCCATTTCCGAGTATATAAAGAAAATGAGGAATAAGGCTCGAAATAATAAAAATAACAGAAGTTAAGCAATGGAGGTTAGGCAGGGGCCAGTTCAACCCCTTTCACTTTCGAACCAGCAATCATTTTGGCCGGCATCAGGTATGGAGGGCATCGGGCCATCGTCCCGCAGGGCCTACAAACACAGATACCCACAGGACACCAGATACACACACACTTAAGAGAGGGCCAACCAAAACCGGATCCCCACCCCACACTTTCGCTTTCGTATAGCGGACTCGCTCACTCTCGCTTTCGTTTCCTCGGTTTTTGCGACCGGTTTTCGGGGCGCTTCGGCATTGGCCGAGTGCAAGGCCCACAGGAAGCGCGACAGACGCGCCGACGGAATTCGCTTTAAACGCTCTCTCTCTCTCTCTGTTTTTCGCCGTCTGCACTCCCGTTCTGCACTCCCCTCACGCGCGCGCCCCGAATATTAAACGGCTCTCCCTACCTTCTTCTCTCTCTCTCTCTCTCTCTCCCTCTCTCTCCAATTCCAAGTTCACCGTGCGTGTGCCCGAGGGCCTGGCTCACCCGAAAACGCTGCAGCCTTTTTTCGGCCTCACTTGCATTCGTATGCACTCGAGCACTTTCACTCGATGTTTTCCCTTTCGGCTGACTCGGCGTATCCCCGTGACCGCCTCGTTCACGGTTACCGGTATTACGTAATTCTTTGTTTTGCCGATGGACTTGAACTTTCTCGGCCGTGTCTCTACTTTCGGATTATTTATTATGCGACCGTTTGTTACGTCTTGTTATTACGTACATTTATATATAGATATACCATTTGCCTGATTTTATACATTTTTCGGCTTGTATACATCCTGTAGGATAACACAAGCAATTGTACATTAATATTTTAAATCGTGTCATCATGTTTATTCGCTTTATTAGTTTCAATTAATTTATCTGCAGGTAATCATGCAAACAGAAATATAAAATTAGTTTCAAATTTTTATTTCAAGTACATTTTTATCTTTTTAATGTACGTATATACTATTCAATGAATAATTTTGCAATAATATAAATATAACATGGTTATCAATTGTATTAGGAACCATAAAATTAATCTTCAATCACGTCCAATGTTTCTTAAACAGTTTTATTAATTCTTGGATATATATATATATATATATATATATATATATATATATCCATAAAAAATAACAATGTTACAATAGGAAATAAAAATGTAAGAAAGGTTCGCACAAAGTCCGAAAAAAATTCATGTAAACCACATCATCGTCGTTTCCGTCGATCCATTTCCATCTCTCGTTGAACGAAGTGCACAACGAACGATCCACCGGATTCTATCTTGAACCGGGCTCGATTCATCCTGCGGATATTTTCGTCTCGTCCTCGTGCCGCCTGTTGCGCGCGCAACCGAGCCTCGGCTGCTTCTTTAATGGCATTGCACTCGTTACCTTGACTGCAGCCTGCGGTTTTGCGAGGTTGCAAGGTCCGAATGCAGACTTTTTTGTCCCTCCCCCCCTCCCCCCTCTCCCCTCCTCCTCTCCCCCTCTCCACCTCTCCGGTCTTTGAGGCAGGCTCGTTCCTTCTTTTTTTTCGCGGAGGTTGTTTCGTGTACTGGCTGCCTGCTTTTTCGAGGTCTTTGCCTGTGCCAGTGCGATCGAGCCTTTTTTGCAAGTCGATTGCCGTATTTTTTTTTTTACTTCAGGACTTTTCGTCGGTGAAAATAACAAATCTAACTTGCCCGGAGGGATAACTTTTTAGTTGGCATTTGCAATAGATTTCGCGGCGAGTCGATTTTCGAGTTTGTTTTGTAGACAACGATAAATTGCAAAGAAGAACAATGGGCCTTATATTTGTGACCAAAATATATAATTGTCTATCAATTATTTCGTATGTGATAGATTAGAATCGCATGTTTTCACGTTAGTAAACTTTACTGTATAAATGTAATATGGAAACAAACATTTTTTACAAAGACGCATTTAAAAACTAATGCGAACACACAAATTTAAAAATTCTACTAAAAATTAATTACATTTTTAGTATAAATGACATCGTTTTTTATCATGAATAATGTAAACTGTCTGCTGTATTAAACAGGAAGTTGCAAATAAAATTTGTAAACTATACTTTTTTTCATATTATCCCGGAAGATCGTATGTCTTTAGCTACCTCATGGTCATACGATATCTTTGCTACAACAACCCATATGATTAAGCTCCTCTGTGTATATTTTACCAATACGTACATACACGTAATATATTAATAAAATATATAATATGATAGTTTAACACGTTAAAACTAACGTTATAAAATGTTAAAAAAAAGTGGATAATTAAATTACGTAACATTTTTTGGAATTACTTCAATAAATATTTGTAATGAAGTAAGTTCTTAAATTATGTTAAATATTTATGAAACGTGAAATAAGTAGGGAGTAAATAGGTGTGTCGAATGTCGCAAAATTTGCTGAAAATGGCATTATAATGCTAGTACTAAAACAACCGACTGCACGAGCAAATTTTTTCCTCGAAAATTTTCAGAATGAAGGAAGTCTGATTCGAAACAAGGCACGCAGTGTCCCGCGTATGCGTCGTGTATGTTCGATTCGCGGATGAGTCACCTTCTCTCCTGGATCTTTTTGTTTCAATTTTAGCTTTTGCCATTCTCATTTTTCTGTTTTTTTTTCATTTGCATCCAGCTATGTATAAAGGTTCACGGAGACAATTTTCATTTTGCTATGTTTAATCAGAACAATAGTAAGTAATGAAGCACATGATTAACAGAAACATTTGAATGATAAAATAGAATATTAATTAGCTTTCTTACTGTAATAGAAATTAAAACGATTTTTTAGGTAAATCATTGGTATTTTATAAAAATTGGTGGATATTGGCTACAGCTATTCCTAAATTTTTATTATAGTCACTTGAATTACTTTATAATTATAAAGAAGTCAAGTGTCCATTATGTATAGTTATGACAAATATAATATATAAATTAATACATAAATAAAAGGCATATATACTATTTTTTCGATAATATATGTACTCATATTATTATTTCTATTTAATGAGCTACACTTGTTTATCTACATCACTATATAACAAATATCATATAGTTACAATTAGATTTTGTATATATGGAGGAAAAAGTTTCATTAAAAATTATTATACTGTTTAGCATTAGTGGGATAACCAGTCAGAATAAGAAAAATTATTATACTATATATAGTAAAATTGAATATATATATACTAATTTATATATTACAATTATATATTACAATTTTTCTTATTCTGACAATTCATTGTTTCACCTTTTATAAAGACTAGCGTAATTTTTACTCAAACATTTTTCTCTGTGTACTTTGGTAAGTATTATAAATATGGTACGAATATAACAAACAACAAAATCAAGTTACAACAAACGCAAATTTTGAATAAAAATGTCCTTCACGACAAAACGAATACAATTTGAATTCTCGTATTAACAAAGGTAAGAATGTACATTGCTAGCGAAATGATTTAAGAGTCACGCAAAAGGCTCAAAATTGCTTATCTAGACAATCAGCTGATTAACAGAAGAAAGAAGGTGAATAGGTAAATAAGAAGGAAAAAGTCGGTGGCATGCATATTCAGGTGTCACTCGGTACGCAGACGTACGAAGATTAATCCGTCCTAATCAAGCCCGAGCCCGAGGTACCTTTCCAACAAAAAGAAGAAAATGTAGGTCATTTAGGTTTCCCGGAGCCAATAGGAAAACAGTAACCTTTCGTTTTCTCTCTTGTACGCACCTATACGGCAGTAAGTATTTGACTTATGGAGGTCCACGCAATACCGACAGCTCGCCCAGGAAGCAAGGGAGGAAGGAGGAAGGAGGAAGAAAAGAAAAACCCCAGATTTGACGTGTGTGCAGTTCGTTTACAAAGAGATGTTTTGTAATCCGAACTATGATGGAGCACTGCGTGAATCTCTTTAAGACAATTGTGAGAAAGAGATTTATTTTACCTCCCGCTTTGTTAATTATTACCTGTTTGATCATTCGAATATGTGGAGCTTTTTGTTTTGGTACAAAATATGGGCTACAATTATTCAGCGATTTCAGTTATACAAAACGTGTTAATTGTACGAGTTGAAACGCTGTGCAAATAGTTGCAAATACGTTTGACGACCAACCGATTTTTGTAACGTTACTTATTCTTGGATTTAAACACTATCTCGAGATAAAAAATATTCGGTTATGCATTTAGACACGCTTTTTTGTAATTGATCAATAATTTTAATTAATTTTAGTTATTACAATAAAAAAACTATATTATTTTTTATTTTAAGCTAATTTATACCGTAGAAGGTTAAACAATTAAAATTAGATTATACCCCGCATACGTGATATAGGATAGGAAAATATGGATCCGATATAGTAAATATCTAATAATGTAGTTTACATCAACGAATTCGATTATTCCACATTACAAATTAATCGTGACGATATATCTCGGAGATTAGTCAAAGTTTCCACTCTAAATCGCGTAGCGCAGTGTACATAATATACTAGAATTTAGTATACATTATACCACAAAGTATAAATTGTCGAGTGAAATGTATATTACGATGTGTCAACGAGATTGAAATAGACTGGCCGCCGCGTGTACGCGCGCGAACGCAGAGATCAAGGGACACAAATGTACAAAAGCGAGGAGTAATTAAACCGAAATAAAGGAAAGTAAAAGAAATGTCCAGTATTATAGTATGGAGCGCTAAAGTGCGCGTTTCCGTGGCAATGACTCAGTCGGCTCGATTCTTTCACTCGCGCCTACTCGAGGCGACGGTCGCTCGAATTGCACCAGCGTCGATTCAGTGACCTACCTACACGCGGCTGCCCAATCCAGAAGAATATAATTCTACCTCCGAGCGGCCATTGCATGCCATTTTTCATCGACCGCATTTCTCGTACTCGAACTCGCGTGAAATCCTGCCGACTATCGTGCGTCGGAAATTTATATTTTTCCAACGTCTTTTCCATTCTTTTTTCCTTTTATTTTTTTTTTGTTGTTACTCTCCGCTCTTTCTTCCGTAAAATATGCGCGTGCGTGTGTGTGTGTGTGTAACTGTGCACAATGTTGACTAGCTCGTTTTGTTTTCGGTTCTCGCTGTAATGCGCCCGAAATGAATTTGCATTCGAAGGCTGAGAGGAAATGAATATGCATCGAACGAGGTTAATATAATCTTGTGAAATTTATGCGTTGGTCAAGTTGCTGCTAATATGTAAGAGGATTTTATTAGAGGGATGTTATGTAAAGACCTAGATATTTTTTTTTTTAATTTATAGTTCAATGTAAAAATTTTTAACTCGAATATTCATGTTTCACATTTTATAATTGCAAAATACATAGATTTTTATTAATATAATTCAATGAGAATTATAAATAAGATATAAAATATGGAGTTTCCGAATCAAATACGTATCGTCTTATCGGTTAATAAAAGTATTTGTACAACTTCTTTGTTTAAGGGTGTTAGCATTAGCGTTTCATACTAAAATCAATATGATTTGTTAATACAAAAAAAATACATTGCATACGATAATACAACATCGAAAGTCACTGACTCTTAAAGTTCAAGTTAATAACGATTCTTATCTTCTTACGATACATCCGGTTAATACAAAGTATAAACCATTACGATACAATAATTTTAATTGTATTTTTGAGGTGGGAATTGTTGTAACAACGCACCTTCACAACTTTTGCACTTTAAGGACACGAAGTTACGTAACTTATGCAGAGTTTAAGACTATAATATTTTAAAATGAGTATAAAATAAAATATTATTTTTAGTTTCAAATTATCTGAGTATATAGTTTAAAAACTTTTACATCAAATACAACCAAATACGGTTGATGTATTATTCAGCCGCACTGGATGTTTTACAAAATTTCACATATGAAAACCAAGTACGTGGAGAATAAATATACGCGAGTTCGAAGTATGCGTTGAAATACAATAAGATTAGCTTCACCGCATTAAAAAAAATATATCCAGTAAATAAAAAATAAGTGTTTGTTTGAAGAGATAAATCGCGTGTGTATGCGTATATACGTTAACAAACCGCAAGGTATCTATAATAAAACTGACAAAATCACGCATTCAATAAAATATGTCTATAAACTATAAGTTTTATCGAACGCATAGTCGAAAGGGGGAATGAGCGAGTGAAAAAAGGCTTACCCATTTGAGGATTTGAAAAGAAAGTTCGAAAGCGTATAATGTATATAAGTATAAAAGTTAAGAAAAGTAAAGGTAGCGAAACGCGCAAACGTATCCCTGAAGAAAATACGAGGACGGGTGGGTTTTTTTTTTGCTCTTTGCGATAAAAGACTCGCGTGTGCGCGCATGCATTGCCTCATCGCGCGGTCGAGCGCCGACGAGTCATGCGAATCGAGAGAGGCCCGCGCACCTACTTTATCGGTCGACGATCCCCTCGAGCGCGTGGCCGAAACTCACCGTATATGCAACGTATATATGCACACACATAAGTGAGAGCGCAGCTGCGCTTATATATGTGTGTATTGCTATCGCCGGGCTTGCTCGCTGCCGCTTAATAAGCCGCACCAATGCAGATAAGCCCAAAAATTCTATTTTTCGCCCGAGAAGGAGGTCACGCTCGCGATAACGTCAACCCGGCTTCTACGTTTGTGCATTCGATGCGTATGCGCTTTTTTTTCTTTTTAATTCTCTTTGGGAAATTGCCAATTCGGAATTTCGATATATTGCCGTCATTTTTTTCTCTACGCCAACTATATTTTTTTTATTCAAATGTATTATAAATATTATACCGCTATATACGGGTAACCTAAAAATTATATTTGAATGTATAGTTTAATTCGTGAAAAATCGATTTTAGTAAATTCTACGATGATACGCGAGTTTCAAAATCTATATCGACACTCGTACAAGACAACGCGCGCAAGAATGCGTCGCTAAAACCTAAACAAGATTGGACGTAGCGAGCCCATACAAAATTAAAACCAACGAAATTTCTAAGAAATACTTTAGCGTTTTAGGAATATGATTAAAAAGTAAGTATACGTAGTTAATAATTTAAATGGTTTTTTTAAACTATACACATAATTATGTCGAAACCATTAAAATATAATTGAATAAAAAATGAAATTGTAATAAAATAACGTTACAAAACATGTGTATACTGCATTTTTAAAACGAATGAAAATCGTTATCGAAATCCAGAATGCAAAGTTAAAACACACACCTCTTGAAATTAATACACGTACTAATATTCAAAATAATATTCGAGAGGAATTGTAAAAATTGAAGTGAGGTATAGAAAAGGAACGTCAGTGTGTCGGTAGGCCGATTATGCGAATTCCGAAGGGGATCGAGGGGATCGGCCAAGCGTCGGTTCATACGATGTCGTTGTCCGATTGTCCGTGACGCGACCCGGTGTGTTTGTATGCGTCCACGTACACATTTCTCTCTTTCTATATCTAATCATTATCTTTGCTTTCGCAAAGCCCTCGGTACGAATTTTCCTCGAGCCCTGATGCACTTTTAATCCAACGTTCGCACGCTTTCACTCGATCCACTGTACACATACGTATATGGACACTTAGGTCTTTTAGAAATTATGATTACTTTATGGTCCTTCTTTATGTAAAACCCAACGTAATTTTAGCGTACTCGCATTCGATCGTATCGTACAACTCGTATTTTATGTCGAATCTTAAAATTTAAATTGTTCGAATGTTTAAAATATTTTTATAATTTATAATTCTATTGGCATTTCTGTTTGGCTTTATATATATATGTTTATGCAGTGTGATTGACGAAAATTTTAAAAGAATGAAAAGATATAGATGCGAGGTAACTAATTTTTAATCGTCGTTATTGCTCAATTTTTTAAACGCTAAGTGATTCCCCATTGGGATTATTCGATATTTTTACGTGCTGTCTGCTAAATGTCTTTGGCAGATAACGAACGAATAATAAAAACACAATGCTAAAATTTTGTTATTTTCCGCGGAATTTCGATACGGTCGACCAACATTTTTTTTAGATTAACTGACACATTTTCCCTGACTCTCTAATTTATGTTTTAGGTCGCTGATAACAAAATTAAGGTCAATTTTTTTTAAATATCGCTAAGAATTTCAACAATAAAAATTCTATATTTTATTTGATAACTTGAGTGAATTATTATTGTAAATGTGATGCGAAAACTTTTATAGAAACATTTTTATTATAGATAGAATAGCAAAGTTATTTGTCTGATCTTTATAAATATAATAATCATACTTACATTTATCAAAACTTTTAAACAAAATTAAAACTTTAATTTGAATGAACCTCTTCTAAAACATACTCCTTTCTCTTGCAGGTATCAATTTGACGTCCTATAGAGTAGTTTCGAACCTGAAAGTCATTCAAAATTATTACGATAACAAAATTCTGATAAAAAATAGTTTTAAAAGATACACCTTTCATTAATTTATTTTTTATGAATAATATATAGAAAATCGGGACAAGTGTATTTATTACAAAAAATTAAAATACAATTGGAAAATAATTAACATTGGTTACCCAACATAAAAAGTGAAGTAAAAAAAAGAATATTTCGTGCAGAAGCATATATACGAAATGCAATTTAGTAATATTTTAAAGAAAGAAAGAAGCAGCTCAACAAGTATAAATTCGAGAGTAGCATGCAGAACGCAAGTTTAAACGCAAAGCGCAATAAAAAGTGTTTGCGCAATCGGTCGAAATATCCTTGAACGCGGCAACCTCGGTCGGGCAAAGCCCCGGACGAGAAAATCCATCCAATCATCCTCCAATTTTCGAAGCGCAACGAAATTCGCGCGCGCGCGCGCGTGTGTGTACGTATCCGTGTGAGTGTATATATTCGCGCACTTGTTTCGGTGATTCCGAGGTCTTGTCCTTATATACTGCGAGAGACCAAGTCCGGATCGACATCGTATAATCACGGCATGCCAGTACTTTCTAATGGCCGAGAGCTCGGTAAGGAATCTCTTCGATTCCTAACGTCTTTCGAGGGTCGCCGCATCATCCTAATGAGTTTTCGACGAGTCCTGCGCGACACGACTGATCGTCTCGACGATTGGAACGAGCCTCGCGAAATCTCGATCGCAAGGAGGGCCGGGGAAGGATGAGGAGGAGGATCAGGAAGAACGACGGTGAACCTTCTTCGACTCATTATTACCGACTACGTCCCAGGTATTTCGTTGGATCGCTCGGGGCATCCCAAGAGGGGTTGGGGTCAGCCAAAGGAACAATTTAGATGAATGAATTGCAAGAGCTCCGCTACGATAGTATTCACTCTTCGGACTTTGAAGAATGCCTTTTTTAATATATACTCCGGTTAGTTTAACTCTCTTTCGGGTTAGTTCGAACCTTTGTTTAAAACAATTGTCCTTCTGTGCTCGAAAATGATTTTAAAATTGATAACTTTCGAGATTGTTATTGATAGATAAATCAAATCAACGACACTCTATTTTCTGTAATGTATTTGCTTTCTGGGCAATTAATAATTCGTAATAAACAATCTTCCAAATATTTAAATAATGTATAAAATTTTGACACTTGAAGCGATAAATAAACCACCTATAATCGAGGTATTTGAAATAGTAAAATTCATAAATAAAATTATTATAATCTTCTATTCATCGACAAGAAAATATCTGAGAAGAAAGATAATTTTTTAACGAAATCTTGTGCCAACAAATTTAGCGCGCGATCGAGGTTCGAGATAAAATTTCACCTCCTTTTTAAAAGCTCGATCAACCATTTTATTAGATTTAAAAGATTTAAGCTAAAATTGCTGATCCTCGGGTGATAATAAACTCGTATGCTCACGACTATCATTTATTTAAACTTTTAAGAGATAGGTAAAATAAAAATTTTCATTAAAAGAAGAATGTGGCCAACTTAGAAAGGAATCGTAAGATGCTGAAGGACAGTGTTAGACATTATGCATTTTGTATCTTACGGCGGTTGGTTTATTTTATTACGATATATAATTGTAAAAATATGTAATTTATGATCAAACGATCGTTGCTCAAGATAAAATTTTAACGATATTTCTCAGTTTTTTAATAACCTATTCATATTTACTTTCCGCAGGTTTGCACGCAAGTTAGAGACAAATAAAATAAACAAATTGTACCAGCAAATGAAAAATTTTATAACAAACGGATTTTATTGATTTGCTATAGGGTCTTTAAATAAGAAAGATAGACATCGACAAAGTTAATAATTATTTCAAGACTAGTAAATTAATTGTTTAAACAATTTATTCCCGTATGTCATATGAAAAGATGTATGTATATAAGCAAGTCGGGAATTAGAAATAATAAAACTGTGAAAATTAAGGATCGAGGAGTACGAGACAATACCAACACAAGCTACATCTCCGACCCTAACTCGGGAAGGAATCTTAGTGTCAAGGCGAAAATCGCTCCAACGATAACTACAGCAAATGAGGTTGTTACGACATTAAGCAACAACGCTGAGCGCTTCGTCGTCGGTAATTGTCATCAATATCCAAGTCCGAATTAACTTGAATGGGAGCGTAGCTGAAGGAAGATGGAAAAAAGCGAGGAAACACGGGTCAGAGAAAGAGGATGGAAACTTGTCCTCTTCTCATCGAACTCGTCGAGTTGCCCTTCGTTATGTCGTTGCCATTCCTTCGCTGAGAGAGAACAGCCGCGAAATTGCACTTGACATCCGTGATCGGAGGGACGATTGCGCAACCCAATGAGAGAAGGAAAGAGAAGGACTACTTCAACGAGGGGAGAGGGAGAAACCCATTATTAGGGAACTTTCGGCCGGATTGCGTTCAGCCGTGAAAATTGTTCTTTGTCCCGTGACCTTAATAATTTCGAGGTACTTGCCTCGCGCGACGTGCACTCGACGCGACTCGTCTCGATGGGAATCCGAGGCTTCTCCAACCTCGGTACAAATGAATTTTAAAATACGGCTTTAGTGAGAAATACTTAAAAAATTCGTTTCTCAAAAGTAAAGATATGTCTTGGCAAAAGTGAGTCTTAAATGGACGTCAGTTGTTCTTTTCGTATTTTCGAATCGAGTTAATCAATTAATTTGCCACGATATCGATTGAAAGTAAAGTTATAGATGCCTGAAAGCCTCAACTCCAAAGACCCATTTGCACTCCTATTTCGGACACTCGGAAAGATTGTAGTTTTAAATTGGTGTCAAAGTCAGAATAAACATCCAATTTAACACCTAGAAATTAAATTTCAACCGTTTATCCGTAAGGGAAAATATTCCTTTATTTTTCGAGTGTCCGAGGCAGTCGATGCTCGGTAATCGATTTGCGTGTGCAGCGTGCGCGCCAAACGATTTTCACGTAAACGAAAATCTCTATGGGCAATTGAAATAATAATAATAAAAATTGATCAAACATTACTTACATTGACTAAATTTGCTCGGTAATTGCTGTTTGATCGGGAGTGAAAATGAATTCAATCAAAATTATCTATCACAGCTGGAATCAATTGGATTTCTCTATGCGCCAATTTCTTCGCTAATCGATTGGATTCGAGGAGATAATACCAAAGTGGGTAAGAGAAGGCCTCGAGTTGCCGTGGAATCTTGAAAACTCGAGGAATAGATTATACGAAACCGGCCGATGAAAAATCAACGGCTCGGTTCGTATTATTGATCAAACACGCTTGTGTCGTTCACCCGTGCAACAAAACTAAAGGAAAACATTCGACGTTTGTCGGATTTGTTTTTCCTCGAACGTTTGCGCGCGACAAACAGTTGCGCGATTCGCGCCATCGAATTTCGACCCATTATACCCGCGCGTATCGTCCGACTTGGCTTTCTTCTCGGTCTCGTTTCCTCTTTCCACCGATACGATGTGACCGATAAAGAAATGCACTTTTGAGGTAAACGCCCTGCGTCTATAACGCGAGATGGGAAATGCAAGGCTACATAGGTATCTTACAATCTTTTATTTAATCGTAACAATCGAGAATAAAAAAAAAACAAATACATTTTATTTTCTAGGGTTATATGTTTGACATCTATAAAAATAAGGTTTTATGCGAAATTTTATGTCCAAATAGACGATACTCCTTTGTATAGATCTTTGAAATTGTTATACGCAATTTTACAAATTAGTTTAAAAAAATGTAATTCGAATAATTACTTGTCAGAATAAATTATTTACATCAAGATCCCATCTACTAAAAATACAGTTTCGCGAAATTCTTTATTTATAATTTAATTGATTGCTTTTAAATTTTCACAATTTACTGTCTTATTCAGTATTATTTCATTCGACTTCATTGAAACTTTAATTTTGCATGCTTGAGTCATCGTGACCTTACATATTGTAATACTATAAATGTTACTCTTAACCAAAGGTACGAAAAGCTACACGTTAAAATAATTTACGATTTTCCGTAATTTAATGCTTAGCTGAAATTTATTAACACTTATTCTGGTTAAAAATATATATAATTATTATACTATATAGAGGAATACTTGAGAAAAATACACGGATCAATTTAAAATGAAAATTTATAATTTAACAAAGTGTGCGCTAAATTCATAAAATTAAACTGATAAGACGATGTTCTTGAGAAACTACGTTTCAGTTCAAGTATTTTCTTTCGTTTCTGATGAATAAACGTACGTGAATCGCGGGTCTTTATCGCAGCGCTATAAATGTGTGGATTAACGGGAAAAGAATTTTTCGGCAGTATACCGATTAACATGGATTTTACAGGCTTTAAGGAATTTCGCGAAATTGTTCAGTTTTATCTTTCTGGTTTACTTAATCTTATCTTCTAACAATTCTACACTAATGTACTTATTAATAAATTATATTTTAAGAATTTTTTATTATAGTTGTCTATCGATTAGTGAAATTTCAAAAAATTAAAATACTTTCCAAGAAGTACAACAGCGAATCAATTCTCTTTGATGAATTTATCAACATTGAAATTACACGATCGTAAGTTTCTTGAAACTTAACAATTTCGAATCTGTCAGCTTATTTGTCGTTACAAGATGATATAAGAAACACGGATGTTGAACTATATACGCATTTATATAGCGAGTCTCGACGATCATTCGGGTCAACGTGTCACGGATGTGTCACAAAAATCTTTAAACCTCTCGGTCGATTCAATATAAATTTGACTGTCGCCGCGCTAAAATGCATTCCAATAACATCATTTCGAAATTCTATCGGCTTATGTTGTAATATTAAAAGTAGATTTTAGAAGACGAAGCTCATCAATCCATAAATGCGACATAAACCACGTGTGTACAAAGACGAAAAGGAATATGGTTAAAAATAAAAATGTTTGTCCATTAAAATGTCGTATTTTTGCACGTATAGGCATAAACACAAAAATTTATATCTGCGTGAGAGAAATGAGTCACGTTGAGGCCAATAAAGGAATGAATTTTTTACAAGCCTCGGACAACAATGTACAGTACGAGTATTCTCTAACAAGCCGAGTGTCCTGGTGTAATACGTCCTAGAAAGTATAATAGATTATATCTTACCTTGAAGAGGCAACGTTTTGCTGAATTACGCGAATGCAGCGAGCTACGGCTAAATTTTTGTTAGTTTAGTTTTTCCGATATTATAACCGCAGATCGATGTGCAAATTAATCTGTTTACAATTTTATGTGTATTAACTTGTTTCAACACTATTTAAAACTTCATGTTTTGACACAATTTTGAACGTCTGCTTGGTTGTACAATGTACTCGAAATGGAAATAATCGATATAATATTTAATAAATCCATTTTCATTGTACGTCTGAAATATAATTCTTCTCAAACTTTAATCAAAAAGTTTATTAAAACTCGAAATATGTCCGTTTATATAAATATACTTAAAACAGTCTTTGTGTGCGCGTGTTTATCAAGAAGGTAAAGAGAAAAAATGGAATACCGATATAAAGAGCTATAGAACTCACAAAACATGCGGGTTTAGTTGATATTCAGCTCATTCAATAAACCCACGAAAATTTGGCGAACAATGCAAGTCGATATGAGCGTAAAGGACGAGACTACTTAATATCAGTAGAAGCCTTCATTTCAGCAAACTCGCACCTCTGAAATTCCCATTGAGCGTGCAATTTCGTCGCGCACAACCCAATCGAATCCCGTGGCGCGCTCGCGCGCGCGCGAGAATAAAGAAAACCGGGGGTGGGAGGGTGGGAGGAGAGATAGAGAGAGAGAGAGAAAGAGAGAAGTAGGAGCATTGTCACGAAGGCACGACGTCGATCAGCTGCGGATAGAACAAAAGCAAGAGGTCTTTTGCCTCGGTGGAACACGGCCGATGGATCCCAGGCTGAGCTAAACTTCGAGAGACAGAGATAGAAAGATAGAGATAGAAAGAGGGAGAAAGATAACCGGAATACGAGTTTCTGCGGATAGAGTTGTGCCGTGACGACGTCGCGAAAATGGTAGGGGGTATACCGGTAGAGATGCTAATGCCGGCCTTGTGCCACATACCCAAGCGCCCGCTCGCACATTCGTGCGCGCCTCTCTCTCTCTCTATCTATCTAACTCCCTCTCCCTCTCCCTCTCACTCTCGCAATCGAGATATCTATTCTAGCTGTCTCCGTCGTTTTCGTAAAAACACACCGAGCGCGAGGATTGGTCCCCCGCCCCTTTTTGATAAAACCGACAACTCCGAGCTTCTGAGTTTTATAAATTTCCGTGGCGTGGGTGTACGATTAGCTAACCCGTTTCCGAGACTTTTCTCACACATTGGATTCGGCAACTCAAGCGTACTAGAAGATTCAGAGAGATTTTTACTTTCATGGGTCACTTTTATGGATAACGAATTCCATCGTGGAAAAAGACATTTTACATCATCCAAACATTCACGTATCATAAAGCATTTTTCCTACCTACCTAGTATACCTAATCTAGTAGAAATGGAAACGATTTTATGTATATAAATTATACGTATTTTAAAATCGGTAGGAATAGGGGTTAGATATATAGTTTTACCCAAATTTTGGCCAGTATATACAGACGAACAGTTTTGTATAGGTATATAGTTACAAAGTCTGATAAAAAGAGCCGCAGTCCTACTTGATTTTCTCTTTGTATGATCATTCCACCATGTGGAAAAGTATGTTGAAAAGTTATTTCGTTTAAGTGTAGATGGAAATTGTGCGGCAATTTATAAAATAGCTGTGATTATACCTCGAGACTCTTTTTCAACGCACAGAAGAATTAATTAGCAGTTTTGGAAAGCATTATTATCCATTCTAAGAATCACTTTCGTTACCATGATAATTTTTCATTTATAGACGAAAACCCTATGCTATTATACCCATCGAATAATCAGAAATAATCAATTTAAAATATTTATTTTATTCGTCATATTTTACAGATTGTACTGTTAATCATCAGTTACACGATGAAGAAATTATTAAAATAAAGAAAAAGGATATTAAGATACAAAAAAAGTATAATATCTTAAATTTACCAATTAAATAATCACACGTATAGTTCGTATTAAATTGTAACATTATGGATATATCTGTATCAAATGTCTATGGTGAACGCGAATCTAAAACATCGAAATACATCCGATATACAATTTTGTACTGATTTAACTTATATAAATGTTAATATGTAATGAATGTATTGTGCAATATTCTCATACACTCCTTTCATACGTATATACACACTCGCATATATATATATACTCATTCACGCAGGCGTAACTGGAAGAAAATAAATAATGACTTTTCAAAATCGTGCGTCGTAGTCAATAATTTAAATAGGCGCTCCTACGTGTAGTAAATAAGAGAATACTTTTGTTTGCAAGTAATTTACTACACACAATCACTTTTTAGAATCGTTGCGAATCAGATATAAAATAATATCCTACCTCTCCAACGAATATGTGGATTACTTATACGATGATGGTTTTATTCAATTTTTGCATATAAGGTCAACTCAACTTGTTCTACGTTTAATTGCTTCGTAAGATATATTTTACAAATATTTAAACTTTAACGCGCGTAATAATATTGTTTTTATTCCTGGAAAATGCTGCTTGATGGATTTTAATACGTTCGAGCACATTTAAATCGTTATCCATCTAACATCTCGATCTTGTGACTAGCCTTAGAACGTTTGCCAATTCGTAGGGGAATATGAATAAAGTATTAACGAAAAGGCAGGAGAAAAAAAATATTAAACTTAATGAACGAAATGTAAAGAAGCAAAGGTATACACCACTCCTATATGAAAAACAAAGAAAATCAAGAAATGGTGGATCGGCACAAAGCCTAAATATATTCCATGATAAGGTTGCACTCTCATACATTCGATTCCACGAAACGATAAAACGTCGAAAAAGGCGATGCGCGTGTATTCGTTTATGGATTCGTTATATTTCGCGTAGCGACACACAAAATTCACATTATAGATAGAAAACCGAGTTCAACGAGCTGCTCTTGTGTGGAAATTGTCGTTGTTTATTCGAATTACTAGCAATTAAAGTATTCGCGCTACGCCGCGTTGGGAAATTAATTTACTGTGAGAAACTAGGTATGGGAATCGATTTGTTTTAAATTCAGGTTATCTAGGTATGCTAATCAATTTTTTACAACTAATTCTACTATTCGATATTCCGATATTTAGTTAATAAGTTATTTTATATTTCGTGGTTAAATGTTGTTTTGCGCGAAAGTGTTTTAAACAATCGAATGTGTAAATTAGTGTTTGATTTGTTTATTTTTATCAATTTTATAATATTCAAACAAGTATATATCTTTAAAGAAAAGTAAAATAATTGTGAGAATTAAATCATTTCGTCGAAGAGAGAAAGATAATAGTGTCTTCGAGTTTAAGTAAACACGAAATACTCATAAGATTGAAGTTTCGATTATGCTGGAGTGAGTCAGGATCAACAGCGGTAGAACTAGGTACACCTTTCAGTAGCATACAATAAAATCTAATGATCCTTTTTTCTCAACCTTTTTTTTTACGTACACCTATTCTATTTATCGATACAAACCGATTCCTTCGTTTCTTAGCTCATTCGAACAATCGATAAGAGTAACTTTGTTTTATAAGCGAATCCCCTTGTTTTATCGTTCATTACTTTTAATCGCACCGGCATTTTATTAAAATATATATTTCACATGTATATCAGCGGATTTAAAAAAAATCTCGATATCTTGATTGTACTGCCGTGTTTAGAATTTAATAAGAAGAAATTGATTATGTCGATACAAATATATTGTCGAACGCTAAAACTAAAATTGACCGATTAAATTAATTCGAATGAATTATATTCGTCAACGAGCCCAAGCAGCGAGTTTACGCATAAATTATGCACGCTTCCATTTTCAAGTGGGAGATGTAAAAAAATAAAAAAAAAAATTACGCTCACAGAATATCGCTGCATCAATTATGGGCAACAAATCAACGTCGACATTCGACACAGCTCGTTCGCCTCGGTAGCTTTACAATATAAAATCTAATGAACCGCTCCCACCTCACGGGCTCCCAATCTATCGATCGATGTTCGATGATGAAAAAAAAACGCGTCCTCTAACACAATGGATCCTCGCAACGTAACATCGAATAACCTACGACTTCTCTCGTCGCGAGATCTTATCGTCTATCATATTACAACAAAGCTCTTACCGCTCATTCCCATTGAGGTGTCTCGACTAGACTCCTTTTTTTTATCATCGCTTATCCTACTCGCTCATTATTATTGAATTGTAAATTAAGTACTTATATACCAGTTGATTATTTTAATAATATTGGATAACGTGTTCATTTTTATTTACACGATTTTGTAAAGATTCTGCTGAATCCTGCAACGTAATGAAAAGAAAGAAGCTGCAAGTGAATTAATTTTTCTAGAGTAAATTTCTTCCATTAAACTTTCGATGTATATATAGCGTATGCTAAATGATTCCAAGATATTTATTGAAATTGTGTCAAGTAAGTCGTTCGACTAGTATTTTGATCAAGTTCTTCTGGTACATTTTAAATGTTCCATCGATACGAGGTGCTTTTTCTAGATAAATTCATTCAACAAAGAATAATAATAATATCAATAATGACGAGGTATATTCTATAGATTTTTATTATTGTTACTGTTGTAATACTAATAAAAAGTAACGATCTGTTACGTAAGATGCAACTAGCATAAAAAATATTTTTGTTAATTTTGACTCGAATTTTTTGTAAAGGTGAATGTTTAATTTCTTTATCTAAATAGAAAAACATAATGAGGTTCGTACTATGCTGTGTCAGATACATAATTGCACAATTATTCTCGGTGAGTATTAATCGATCGATATCAAACTCTTGGCTGTCGAATAAATAAAAAATGTAACCTCTTAATAAATGGATCTTCTAATTACAGATGATTTTTAATGAATTTAAAATATTGAGTAATACGTACTGTACGCGATTAAATAAATCGTCGCGAACTTGAGAATGTATATAGATTTATTAGAGTTGGATACGAAATAACGTTTAATAACGAAAGATTAGAAACGAGTTGGTACGAAATATAAATCTGTTATTCGTTAAGCGACATCGTTAAACAACGTTCGATTTCAATTGTAGCTTGATTCAATGCATCATTCGAAGCTAGCTATAACCCATAAAAGAATATTTATTCCTCGAAGAAATCACGATAGGTATATATAGGCGCGTCGTCCCTTCTCGTAAAATTGGACTTGCATCGAATAATGAAAAAAAAGAAGGAGAGCATGGCGAAAAGGAAGAGAGGCGATAACGTAGGAGTAGTAAATCATAAAGTCGTCCAGTCGGTAAAGAAAACTCGAAATGCCTGAAAGTAAAATTCTAAAAGGATCTAGTGCGAGAGCATATAACGAGAGGGATAGAGAGAGAGAGAGAGAGAGAGGATCTACCGAGGCATTAGCGCAGCGTAGTGGTAGCCCTCCTCCTTCTCTCTTATTACACGTTGCATAGAGAGAGCGAGAGAGAGAGAGAGAGATATAGGTTTGCGCCTGAGGCAATTAAATCTGCGCCTAGGATCAATGTCTTAGCCTCCGCTCGACGGGTTCTCGCGCACGCGGAGCCAATGGCTCTCGAGGCTTGCGTAACGCCAAAGTGCAGTCCCTACCACCGTACACTTCTCGCGTCACCTTCGCGCACGCGAAAATTCAAAGTGGAAGGGGAAACCAGGGAAAAGGGAGGGTGAAAAAAGGCCAACAGCCGCGTGTCGGAAAAGCTTTCGCAACGGCACACTCTACAACATCTATACCTATATATACACGTACGTATATATCTGTGCACCAATATACGTGTATATGTATACATATATATATAAAGATATATATACATAAATACACTGGGAAAGCGCGAGGAGACGAACTTCGAGTCGCGCTAGCTCAGTCGATTAACGACTCGGCTCTATAGTTATTATGCCGAACGGGGGAAGGGAAATACGCAAGGCGCGAGACTCACAGGACGAAAAGACACCTCGGCGATCGCAACGTCAATTATAGTTTAATGCTTATACCGTTTCGAGGACGAGATATACACAAGCGAGAGGAAAAAAGGGAGTGGAAACTATTATACGATGAATCGATCACCGTGTTTCACACGGAAATTCTATTTTTCACCTCCTCTATATACACATACGCTTCTAGCCTCCTTTTTATTTCAATCTTTCTTCACTCCGAATTAACTCTAACAATTTTTTTTTAAACATTCTACTTACCTTTTTTATTCTACGATTTTATGTTTATTACTCCGAAGAAGCTAGAAGAAGAATTATTTTATGTACCGTGCAAACGTAGTAGTACAGATAATTTATATATCGAGGCATTATTTTTGTTTGGTGCACAAAGATAATATTTTTAATTCTTGGACCGCGCAACGAAAATTCAAATCTTAAAGCGGTGACTTATAGTTGCGTACACGCGTGTAATAGCGTTTGTTCATTTCATCCGTGTGATATGTAACCACTAACAGTACAATGCGTACAGTTATTTATTTTTTCCCGTAATTAATTATTTATGATAATTTCTTCGGATACTCATGATTATTCTTCTTCTTCTTTCGTATTAAGATTATATACGTTTTCCTGAAAACTGTGCATTCATAAGTTGGATTTTAACAAAATGGTTACATTTGGATATTGATCAATTTTATTTAATTAAAACTTTTATTTCCTCATGTATATACGATCATTTTTGCAATATTGATCATTACTATCGCGTATGTAACGTTTTTGCACGTTTGAGATAATTCAAATATATAAATAAAAGATCGTCGTTTATTTTGATCGGTACATTCAGGAGTAAATCCGACATCGATCCTCGAGATACGATCCGGGGCCGGGAAGCCGTCATCGATGCAGAATCGATCGGAACTCGTGGTGCAACGCGAGAGACCCAGTGTGCGCGTCGCCTGCGCGAAAATGCCTGAGCAAGAAAGACAGATAGAGAGGGATAAAAAAACCGGTTGTCCTAGAAATCGCCGGACGCCACCGTGGGCTAGCGTTTTTCTTATTGCTCTCTCTCGAGCGCGCGCGCGCGCGCACCAATATTTTTCCCCTCCCCCTTTCAGCCTCGCGATATTCCGGCAAAAAGTCGCGGCGCGCTCGCGGCTCTTGCGAAATCGGCATCTGTATATCTGCCGCGCGAATCTCGATTAGTCGACGGCGGATGCTTATTGGAAAATGTCGAACGCTAAGAGTTACGAAATATCGACGTCGTTTGTGCTTCGACTGCCGATGGCTGTGCTCTTTCCTTCTCTCCCTGTCCGATATCTTTTTGTCTTCAATATACCGAGGTTGCGACTCGAGTTAACTCGAACCGAGAAATATTTCATTCAATTATGCTAGACTTTGTTCACTGGCTAAGACCTTTTTTTCTTTCACCTTTTCAATTTCGTTATTAGGTTACAAGTTACACATATATATATATATAATTGACATTTTAAACTATACGATCTTATTACAGATTGCGTTGCGAACGAGGCAACAATGTTTGTATCTAACAAGTTTTCTTTTACCTTTATTTATTCATTCGGCATTCAAATTCAGATTCGGGTGAATCTATTACATTCATTGCTACTATTAATTGTTGTATCTCGATATATTTCCTACAAGATTTTAGAGGTCATAATTTGTGAACGATAGCGTAATTTAATTCACAGAATCGATTGTGATTCATAGCTTAATATGGTTTGATTATCGCGTTTGACCAGATCAAGCTAACATTTTCAATTGACTTACCTGGTTCTTTTTTTCACACTGCACTAATATATCCTTATGTAAATTAAGGAATAACGTATACTCAGTCAAATTGTAAGCTTATTTCAAATGTGTATTTTGAAGAAAATTAAAAAAAAAATTACGTTTCGTATAGGTAATTCTATTATTATGTATATACGAGTGCATGACGTGTCGCTTTATGTACAAAGGAACCTCGTTCTTTTATTAGAAAATATCGAACCGCAAACACGTCATTAAATAACAAGATAAAATTACCCATACAATGAATAAAGCAAATACAAATTTTGGTTTGTATTAATGTTTTTCCCAAAGTAACTATTTTCGTTTTTATTTTTTACAAAAAAAAAGGTCAAACAAATGTTGCCTTACGTAAAACCGATCACTTATTACAAACCCGGCGCAAAACAATCGTAAAAAAGAAAATAATTTTGTAATTAAAACGTAATTTTTTTTTTCATAAATAAAGCTTTGTTGAAACATATATGTATATATATATACCGAATGCGAGATCGTGTAATTTATACGATGCACAGCGCATTTTTACGTAATTAAAAACTGTTTATCGTAAAAAATACATTTAATTTTGCACATACGTTCTCGAGAATAATAAAACCTCGGTTGAATTAATAATGTTAATGGTAAAGGGACATAATTTACAGCGTGTCAAAGAATAAAATGTGCAGTATATTTTATATTACAATTACTCGGAATCGGCCAGTAATGAACTGATCAACCGTCGATGACAACGTTCAATCACTTTTATTAATATTGTATAAAACACACGATAAATCACGTTTATCCGGAATACATAAAAAAAAAAACAAATATCAACAACGAATGATACGATGCGCATAAAAGAATAATAAAAAGAAACCCCCTCTCGCGTGTTTTATTTTTAAAACATCGCAAAATCCTTCGAACGAAGGATATATCCCGAGTGCGTGTTTCCTTCGATGTAGAAAAACTCGCGGCCCGGCAAAAATCCGCAGCAAAGGATAAAATACGATCGTCCGCGGAGTCTCTCTTCCGGGCTATTAAGAATCTGGCTTTAATAGCGATGCAATTTTTATGAATGTATAGGTGACGTCAGCCTCTGACGTAAGGACGAAAAGTGCAAAGACGGAAAACTTAAAAAAAATTGACAGGCGAAAATCGCGTTGTCCTTCGCACGAGCATCGTTTTCCTTATGTAAACTGTGCATGCCAATAATATATTTCACGGACCATAAAATTGGATTGCGTTAATCACTTTTTCTACTTGTAATCGTTTATCTCCGTTTTTGGCTTATACTTTTGAGTGAAAAACTCGGTAAACGAATCGCAAGTCTTTGTTTCGTCTCGATTCCAACATATATATTAGTCATTATAGGAAAAAAAAAATAATATATAATGTTAAAAATACAAAACTTTAAGTGACTAGAGTTAAATGTCGAAGTTGCATCATTCGTTAATCGTACACTTTCGTTGTTCGATGATTTTTATTAACTTATGAAAATGTATTGACAACTGCATACTGATATTGTTCAATAACTTCGAGTGAAACGTATATTTGGTATAACACATTAATTATTTAAATCTTTTAAAACGTGTATGCTTACTTATTTAATAATTCAAAGTTCGATTATTGAAATTCAAATTTGTTCTGGACAAAATTTATTTTTGCAATTAATGCTGATTGATAGCGATCAGCGGTTTTTCCAAATCGATCCTACTTCAATTTTCAAATTATGATTCAGAATTCGTCAATGAAGGAAAAAAAAACGTAATACATTGAAAATGTGGACACGTGTTGCTTTTTCGATCGAGTCAAAAAAAGCGCCTTTTTTGCTAGCAATGTCAATAAAATAAACGAGTTTAACTTTTTAGTATTCAACAAGAGTTTCCTCTAAATTCTGCCGAAACAAACAAGCGGTGATTACGCGCGAGGTTTTTAATTGCGCAATAACATTTCCCATTGCAATACAAAATATGAAACTAATTTTAACAAAATTTTTAGAATTGAGTATGCTAAAGATACTGGTATTGAAAAATTAAATTAACCATTTAAAAAAAAGATATATGTATATATAAAAGATAATACGTGCTTTATCGTGTTTTCATAAATTAAATAACTCTTTGACACCTTTGCATCAAGCAAATTATTAGTAAGGTATATTTGGAACTATTGCTTCTAGCGAATTGAAATATTTCTAGATAATTTGTAACGTATAATGACATCTTTTAATTGGACAGCAATGTATAATATATCGAAAAATTACTTTATCCAATCAAAGTTATATTAAACTGAGATCTAGGTATGGTTATATTATTTTTTTCGCTAAATAAATAATTGATAAAGTAGAGGATCAAACCGTTTATTCATTATACCCATATAAAAAGAAATACCGAGTCGATGTCGATATGAGATTTAAAATGCTACAGCCTACGTATAGAAAAGTGAAAAGTTGTATAGGGCAGAGGTAAACACTAAAGTGACTTATCGATAAGCATCCAAAAGTTGGAGCACAATCCGTGAGAAAGGGTCCTCGAGTTAGCAGTAAGGAAAGGTCTTGGTATAAAACTGCAAGAGTTAGCGATTGAGGCCGAAGTCGTACCTCGCGGCGAAATAAATCCGGCCTCTCTTTATTATGGACGCCCGGGGATCGCGACTAAGTAATAATCTTTACCGCGGTCTCTCGCGCAGCTGGGTTCTAATGCGCGCTCGGAACCGGACGGCCTCCAGCCGTCGCTGCGGATCCTGCCCGATTCGATTCGCTCCTCTCTGTGCGCGTATCCGAGGATATTGGCTCTCGCATACGTTTTCACCAAATAACCCGTCATGAATTTTTCTCTCTCTCATTCTCTACTGTTAGACTTTGGGTCATGGAATGCCTATGCGATTTTGCTAAAGGCTAACTCTAATGCTCATTTATACTTGCATGGTAGTAAAATAAGTATGAATTAGTATGTTTTTTTACCATTAATTCAAAATTTATCCAAGTCGGTATGAGATTGTAAAGCGAGAAAATAAATAGATTATCAATTCTTCATTGTTATTCATTGCATTTAAAATTCATTGTTTTGCTTGAGTTATATACTGATGTTTACAATGTTCGCAATGTAGTGCTGCTATTGAATTATCGACTAGCTCTATTTTTTAATACATTTTTATTTACGTGATTTAGATGTAAACTTATACATAATAAATAACAATCTTTGAATAGTGGCTTTATTGTGCGTATACTCTACATTTTTTCAAGCATATGCTTAGTATTACATTTAACTCTGTAACAGAAAATTAATTTTTTCCCAAAGTGATAGTGTAAGTATTTTTGATGACTGCAAAGAAGAACCGATAAACTACAGTTACAAATTAAAAATTTAAAAAATGCATTTCAGACCGTTACAGATAAATAGTTTAATTTATTTTTGAAAATAAAATATCAATATTTCTGTATTTATTAGATGATTGCGGAGCGCATTCATTTATGCCGATATTCTTGAGAAAAATATTTTCACCAACATTTATTTTATATATTGTCGTGTACTTAATAATATATTCTTTTAAGTAAAGCCAACATTTGTAACCATAACAAAGGTAATTTTTATAATTTGCGGGTAACTGTTTTTTAATTTTTATTTACAATTTACGAATAAATAATTTATATACAGTTTATAAACACAGAGTGATGTAGAATAAACTGCCATACACAAAGCCGAGGAACGTAATAAACAGAAATGTTTTAAAATTATAAATACGATATCCTTGTTTTAGTTACTTCGACCGTCCTTCAATTTTTTCGATATATTCCGCATAAAGATGTCAATTTCATACGATGTCACTTCATATAAAGCAGACGCTGCGTCAACGTGTTTCCAATAATCAAGTTTTAATATAACTTAGCTCACGTTTTACGCGAGGTTCAATTTTCGTCGCGCGGAATATCATTAATACTCCATCGGAGAATGCGAATTTGCGAATCAAACTGTAAACCGAATGGGATTACATTCAAATGTCAGGATTTAGTACATGTAGTAAAAATAACACCCGAAAATCGGATCCATAGAAAAGGTAATAATGCAAACAGTTGGAAAAATCTCAGCTTTCTTAAGAGGTGGATTGTGAACTTACTCTTACCGCAAGTATACACAAATACTTACGAGCACATGAAGAGAGAGAGAGAGAGAGGGAGAGTAAAAGAGCAAGACATCGAAAGAGAGAGAGAGAGAGAGAGAGAAAGCGAGAGAGAGAGCGAGAGAGAGAGAGAGAGATAGAGAGAGAGACAAAGACACGTGCACTAAATCAACTTTATGGGTAGTTTAAGTGCCAGAGTAAAAGCATCATTACCGCAGCCTCGCAGCGGCGCGAGACCTCCTCGTTCTCTCTCTTTCTCTCTCTCTCTCTCTCTCTCTCTCTTCCTCTTTTTCTCTCTTCGCCAATGATCGTTGCGACAAAGAAAATTACGCTCGGCTTAGATCGCTCCCGCGATTAGTCGGCGTCGCTCCGATGATCGACGCTCGTATATATAGGCGACGACCGTCCCCCAAGGACGAGAGAGGGAGAGAGAGAGAGAGACACAGAACTTTCCTCGAAAGATTTCAACCTGGAGAATCGATCAGCCGAGGAACGCGGAAATCTGATCTGCGATGGGTGATTACAATTTTGGTCGGGCTTGGAAATGTTAATTTACAGGTGTCGACAAGAGAGAACTGTCATTATTTGAACGAGCGAGTTCCTCCGTAAAATGACCGTAGGTTTTCGAAACTTGATAAAAATTTCTTGGAGAGTACAGGGAAGTTATTAATTTATCTTCGTCGATTAACCGATGCATCAATTAATTCGCAAATTGCTTAAAACTTGTTTTTCCTCAAACTATTTTCTCAAATATTCTTTTAATTTTGAAAATACATTGGATTTAATAAATATACCAATGAATAGTTTAGCACGCTTCTCTTTGGAAATAATGTTTGTCTGAAAAGCTGTAATGTACGTTATTTTTGAAAAAGTAATATTTTACGAACGTAATTATAGGTGGTATGCAAATGTTTAAGTGGACGTACTAACTAATTAAACGGCAACTAATTCAAAATATGCGTCGATCAATATGAAATTATTCAATAAAAACACTTCTAATTAACACACTGGAATAGCAATCTAATATGGGAAAATTCAATATACTTAAATAAACGCGCAAACACACAGTTTAAATATAGATGAAAGATTTGTTTCGATTGATCTATTATTAATCAATCAGTTTAACACGTAAAATAAACTGTTCTATCTCATTTTAATCAAGACCCACATAATACCACACCTACAATCGCTCTGGATTTTATCGCTATTATTAGATAATTCTTTCTCTGAAGGAGCAGTAGCATCGTAAACGGAAAAAACTTCCGTGCGCGTAAAACGTCCACTACGTGACCAGGCGCACGGATACTCGGAAAACAAAGGATTCGCTTGAATAAAAAAAGAAGATATCTTGGAAGCATTTGAAATCGTTTGTCGGATTACACTTCGAAACTTTATTCTCAAATAAAATTTTTACTATAAAAAAACCTTTCAAACTTTTGATTTCTTTCTTATTTAAACGAAATATTGATTAAATCATTATTAACGCATTGATCGCGGATATACGTTAGTCACTCCTGGTGAAAAATCTTGGCGTAAGCTAAGTATAAAGTGAATAAAGAGTTAAATATTCCAGGTGTATTAATGCGGATCAATAATTAGCTCAGAGAATTAAGGATTAATATTTAATTGGTACAGAGAACGTTGCGTGCGATAATGCATTCGTAATTTCAGGGAAATTTCGTTAGCGTCAAATCATTAACGACACGAAATCGTCGAGGGTACCTCAAGACGAAGTAATTGATGTACAATTTTAAATAATAATCATTGGATTTGCATAAAAGAAAGTGAATCAATCTGAATAAAAAAAAGGGAGAAAATAAATGACTAAATGTTCACTTTGGTTGTGCGCGAGCTGCAAACGGGGATTTCGGAATGAACAACACCGCTGGTTCCCCGTACACCAAGTTCGCAGAAGAAACCAACGTCCAAATGGAAAAACAGAGGTGATTCGTCGGTCTAATCGAACGCGCTACTCGGTGATCGATCGCTCACATACCCGTACACACACACACACACCAAGTCTTCTTTGGGCCAGATCGCGACAATGCGACTCGGTGTACTTCTTTATTTTTAATCCACGGTTTAAATCAACGAGCGACGATATTTGCAAATATCGATTCTGAAAAGCGTATCGGTCCGAACAATGGCCCTTATTTTCTGTTTTTCAATGGCCATTGTCACTGCGCGCGTGTTCTCTATACGAGACGCCTATCTCTCTCTCTCTCTCTCTCTCTCTCTCTCTCTCTCTCTCTCTCTCTCTCTCTCTCTCAGTTTCTCATTTTTTTTCTCTTTCTAGCTCCGAGTTTTTCTCCTCTGTCTCCTTGTCATCGCTCGGTCGTACTTGGGATTTGTCGATCAGCCGGTTAGCCGGCTCGTTTGTTCGCCGGCTCGTTAGCGGCGCGCGCGCGGTCGCCGCCCTGGAAATTTTCCTTTTTCCACGTGCGCCGCCGCGAAAATCTTGATCACGCGCGCCAGATTGGCTGTAGCTACGAAATCGACGATGCGAACTACGCGTATAGGACTGCATTCTATCCTCGCTCTCCTCGCGACACTACTAAACTTTTTTCTTCTTTTCATTCCAAATCCTGGAATTTATTTCGCTTTGCTGTCACGTTCGCCTCGTATAATTATTGCGCGGTGGCGCGAGCTAACAACAAAAAAAACAATGCAGTCCTATACACAGATAGTTTATAAATATTTTCGGTAAATTTCAAGAACGAATGTCGAATGAAACAATACTATACCAATAAGGAAGTCGACTCATACAATTTTCATTCCCAATTCGCTATAAAAAATTTTGACAATATATTCAAAATTATAGTTAGATTAGATGAGAACGTTTGCAGTTTTGAATAGTATAGATATGTGAATATTTCGAACTAATCGAGTAGTTTCTTACGAATGTCATCGTATAATTTACATTACAAGATAACGCGATCTACATCTCAATTGCAAAGAACAACTTTATCAAGCACCAACGGCACAGTTTGGTTTAGCTAAACACCACAATACGATTTTTACTTTAAAGATACGATGTTTTGATTTAAAAATAAATAACGATGTAACAATCTCTTGGTAATGTCTCAAATCAACATTTCTATCCATACTCGAAAAATCTGGTTCTAAACCTGTATATACGTATCATGAACGATCCTGAATTCCCATGTAAATTATGAAACTAAACTGTTACCACCATCTTGACTTCCGTCTCGTTAATCTCTTTCCATTCTATATCCTCTATTCACCTTTTTTTATTTTGAACGACTATTCGCTCGTAGATCGTTAGATCGACTTCAACTTAAGATATCAAAGGCTTACGAGCACGCCGCCGATTTAAAAGTATTATAGACCGCGAAGTGACAACGTACAACCTACTAATTGGATAGCTCTGTCAAGCGGCGTATCATTTATTTTCTCGCCGGTACTACGAATACACACACGCGCGCGCGTGCATACACACACACATATACAGATTAACGCGCAGTTACCCGCAGCACCGCGACAGGATAACGTCGGGCGTTAATTAAGCTCGATCCGAGAGAGCAACGCGCATCTCCCCGAGATCTAATCTTTGCGCCACCGAAATTCACATGTACGATATGCCAACGAATCTTCCAGGCATGAGCTCCTTAATCTACGCGTACCTCTCTTTCTTTCACTTTTATTTCATTTTAATCTTTTTATGGAGACATAATGGATATTCACTTTAATCGTTTTTTATCTTTATTACCTTCTTAGGATGGAGAAGGAATTCAAAATGTTTTTAATGTCATTATTGACATGTAATTAAAATTTACAACGCGTTCGAATTCACCATTTGGTTACTCAATTGTTATTATAGTTTGTATAATGTTCCGATGCATTTTATATATTAATTTTACGGTCTAGATGCAAATGCTTTGTACGAAATATTTTTGGTTATAGACTGACTGATTTTGTACGGGCCATCAAGTAAATATAAAGAGAATGTTTGTAGTAAGCGAGTTAAAAAATTAATTTTTCTCAATTTAAATGTTTGTTTTTCTATAACAAAGTAGAAAGTCCTCGAGGTTGAGAGTATACGTAATCGATAATTGTTGATTAAAATGCAAGTAATTCAGCTTACATTTGTCACCCTAAATGGTTTCATAAGGCTGATGATATATTGCTATGTTTTACTAGTTCACCGGCTCATTAAGAAATGCATTTGCGTGTACTTTTCGCAATGTTATTAGGTTGAAACATTGATCGCACAACTTCCGATCTCATTTGCGTATTCTATATAACTACTTTTTACAGTTGAATGGCAACGTTGCGCTTAAAATAAACTTAGGTTTCTCAGTGGAAACGATGCCATTCCGTTCGACTCTTTTTACTAACTATGAGAAGTTTTTAATTTAATTTCACGCAACCTGACACTTAGGCGCGTACGAGGATATTTTATGAGGGATTCACGGGCGCTTCAAACTAATTAGGATTATCCTGTGATTGGTGTACAAAAGTCTCTTTAAATGGATTTACACATTCCCATTAATTATTTCCAATAAAACGTAGGAAAAATTAAATCGAATTATCCTTTCTTATAATATAAATTTCCTAATTGTGTGTTTCCGGCATTAAGATATATTTGAAACTCTACTGGTATATCGATATGTACATATATTTTTAGTAGTAGCATTTTTTGAACATTAATATCGAGGAGCGCTTGGAAAGTTGAATAATAATATTCAATCAATAATTGACTCGAAGGAAACTTGAAAATAGTTACAGCGAACTAATGAATTTTTTTTTTCTATTAATCTAATGAAATGAATGAACGTTTTTTTAAAAATTTATATTTTACATTTTTTTTAAAACTCGAAGTAGGTATAGAAATGCCATTAAACGAATATATAATTCTCATCGCTGTTGATAAAAACATTTGCTTTATAATAAAATATACCGTTTAATTAATTGACATACGTGTATATATTAATATATTAATATATTATTAAATAGTTTACTCGTCTGTGTGTGTGTGTGTGTGTGTGAGTATACGCATTTGTGGAATTTTAGTGCGAATGCTCGTTTGCAAGTTAATTATGTATCTAAGTACTGCGCGCAACCGTGTAATAAAATCAATCAACGTATGTGTTTTTCACGAGCAGACTGGATTTTTTTATTCGATATAAAATGATTATTTTCATCTGTCGAGAAAATTTTTTTATCTCGTGTAAAACATCATTTTACTTTATGTAATATCCAAGTGTACGGGCAGTATTTACTGTTAACGCAATCGTTTGCACATCTCGTAGTTTGGTAATATTATATTAAAATCGGATGTTGTTACGAGGTGATCGTTAAATTCGTTGGAAAAAAAAAAGAAATAAAGGAGATCCCTGAAATAATGGAAGAAGCATGAACTTGATCCACCGGAAAATTCAGTCTATTCGAACATATACGCCTACAAAAGCAAGTAAGGAGGCAAAGCAGTCGGTTATGCAGAGGCAGGCCAAAGCCGCTCCGTAGAAGTGAAAGTACTCGGAGCGTTTCGCGAGGCGAGCTCTCTCAGTGTCTTGGCAGGGCCTCTGACCTTGTCCCAAATACTGGCGCAGCCGCTGCACACGATCGCGCGCACGGCCTGTTGCATGCGCGATCCTGTGCACACTGCACAGCCTCTCCTCTCGAACACCGCCCCTTCTCCTCTCTCACCTTCCACCGTATGTTTAGCTCGCTCGCGCGCGCGCGCGCGCCTTCCTTTTTTCATCCTCGACGATCTCCTCGAGCTTTTTCGCCTAGAAAGTACCAATATTTTTTTAATAATATCACGTATACGCCAAGTTTATCTACTGGTATGGAAAATTCGTTGATTCGCACTCAATTTGCATTTCACTCTGTATATAGGGTAAAAATAATAACGCTTCGAGTATACGCGACTTTTTTTTCTAAAATGCATTGTTCAGTATTAACAATAATATAGTGTTTTTTAGTCAAAGTACTTGTTACAAGTAACGTTATTACGTTATTTGAATTAACAAAGATGCAATCGTGTATCGTAAAAAAATAAGTAAATGAGTGGAGGAAAGCATAGCAAGTCTGACTTTCCCGTACTCGTTCTACTGAAATTTCAACTTCGTGATACACATTTTAAAAAATAGTAGCACGAACTTTTGTTAAGATTGTAAAATAATCTCCCTGGGAATATTACGACAATGAATTGCGCGTATTGTAAATAAAATAACAATAAATATTGTAAGAAAGAAAAAGCGAGAAAAAAGTGTATATATATATATATTTATATAAATAAATCAACATTATATATCGGATAGAATATCTGGCAATTTTACAAGTTCCAACCGCGATTCTATTGGATTGATGCAATTGACTATTCCAATACACTATTAAAGTGTGCATTCCGTAGCTTAGCCCTTTTTCTTTGATCCCTTCACTCTATTCATGGCTGCGCGTTTTATGCATGCACGAGCATTTTCCTAGATCGCGCGAAATTGAGTTCATGTTTCGTGAACTGTACAATCAAGCGTGTATCGACTCTATGGAAATCAATTTAAACTACGTATTATATCAATTTCTTTTTTCTATACAGTATATACACCACTAACTGCTAAATATTTAGTTCGGTGCGTTGCATTATTTATTATTTATAAAGTTATAGTGAGATATATGGGTATGTACATGTACATACATTTCATTAATTTATTCTTTATATACGCAAAGGAAATAAAGTTCTCTCGAGTAAAAAAGAACGTGGGCAATCAGTCGAGGAGGAAAATCCAGTAAAGCGTCGTTATTTACAATCGAGGAACGTATAAGAAACTCGATATAAAACGCGTTCGAGTGCGTGTAGAAAACCCGTCGCGGTTGATAATCCAGCAAGTTTTTACGAAAAGTTGGAAAGAAACGCCGAATACGCGAGGGGAGTAAGGTATCGGGAGAGAAAAATTCGACAGCTGAGTCCTCGGGTGAGTCGATGGTGCCGGATAACGAGTGGCCTCGGGAACAAAAAGCCAGACGGAACTTAGAGGGTGAGAGGAGGGGAGAGAGCGGAACGCACCTGCCGCGGGCCATCGCGGCTTCTCTCCTCCTCTTTAGTCCTCGTCGCAGGGCAATTAAGACCGCTACGCGCAGAGTTCGCCATCGATCCTTGTCTCCCTAGAATCGACGCAATTAAATCGGATATTTTGCAGGCGGCGCCGTTTGCCGCGATTCCGGGAAAAGCCGCGCGCGAATCCTTCGATTCTTCCTTTTCCCTTTGGTAATCGGATAATGCGATGGGATGTGGCGCATCCGCTATACGCGAAAAGTAAATGCAAACTTTCTTCTTTTCTTTTTTTACTTTTTATTCTTAAGAGCAACGTCGTGGAAAAGCTTCTCGAGATAATAAATTTTCAATTGAGATAACGAGCTATTTATCGCGAGTGAAACGTAAATGATCGGCGTTTTGTTCTAATTATTTTTAAGAAGCTTCGTACAAGCTCTGTTTTCAGCTATCTCGATTTATAAGATGTAAAAATAATAAATAGCTAGTCCTTCATACTGGAATACGACATAAAATAGAGGCTCGTATTCAACTTTCGCCGGAGCAATTATGTTTCTTGATTCTTCTTTATAATTCAGAATGGTTCAGAAGTCAATCTGGAGTGAGGTATTAAATAGTAAAATCTATTATATATACTTAAAGTAAGAAAATTTTATGATATTTTAACTTAAAAATAACTATAATCGTTTAAACAGTGTTAAAGAAGCATATAGAGCTTTTCATAACGTTCTCATATAAGATAAATTTATATTATTATTTTTCACTTACACTATGTTTTCAGGGGATAAGTTATGTAATATAGTAAGAATTTTCATTTAACTTTAAAATAACTAGGAAACTAACGATAGAATTTAAAAGAATCGTTTAAGATGTTTCATTGAAAAGACAAAGCCTTAGCCACCTCGTTTAGTCAAGTACCGAAAAATAGTGGCAAAGAGGGTTTTGCAATGCCGATCGCAAAAATGCCTCCCTTTAGATTTAATTTCCGTCTCTTGTGAAAGGCAAGCACCGAAATAAAAGCTCGAGAGATGAAAAAAAGGGTAGGAGCGTAAAGAGAGAGAGAGAGAGAGAGAGAGAGAGAGAGAGAGAGAGAGAGAGAGAGCGAAAGCTTTATCCGAGTCGAGGCGAAACGCACGTTTAATTATTCTCACCGCGGTAGGGAACGAGTATCTCGGTTTCGCAGGAAGCGTTGGTGACGACGGCCTCTTAAAATCTCCGGAAAAATGCGTTATCATCCGAAACGAAAAGTGCGCGCCCTGCGAATGCGTCCTCTTCGCGTTTCGAGATACTCGTGTATACAGAGACAAAGTGAGAGAGAGAGAGAGAGTCTCGGATGCGCCCTCAAAGGGTTTTCCTTCGCGCCGGCTAATGGCCTGTAAAAATTTCGAGTTTTTTTCGCGAGCTTCTCGTAAAAGCGACCGAAACGCAACGCTCTCTCGCAGACGTTTTCTCTTCTCCCGCGGTAAATATATATATATATATATACATATACACGTATGTATACGGAGATAAAGAGGGACGGGGAGGGAAGAAGAGGAGGTAGGGGTAAAACTGCCCGTAAAAGAAATGTGGAAAAGCATTATCGAGGAATTGGGAATCCGTGTAATTCCCGGAAACTTTTTTTTTTATTTTATCGTTCGAGTTTATGGCTGAAGCGGCCCTAGGGGAATGGCATTGCACCTGCCGTAAAAGCTTTTCTATTAATTATTTCGCGGGTTTAATTAAATTTCGTATCAACGACCGAGCCAGCGATAAGGAGCACAAGCGCAACCGCTAATGAAACCTACGCTACCGGCCACGCGAATTCGATAAAGAGATATTTACCTTATCCGTATGCACTTTTACAACGGAAGAAATCGTCTTTTTTTTTGTTTCTTCAAAAGAAAAACTCGGTTTTCTTACCTGGTACCGATAGAGCAGTTTCTAACACACTTTGTTTTCAATACTTTCTTTTTATAAATAAACGAAATTTTTAATAATTTATAAAAATTGAAAAAATATTTTAAATGAACGTCAAATGGTATTTGAATATTGATTTAAAAGTTCTAAACTTAATTAAGTGACTATAAAAAAAAGAAAACTATCTTGCTTCTAAAATATTTAAAATAAATGTTCGATACCCTCATCCTTTTTTTAATTTGTAATAACTATAAGAATAAGCCAATTACCGCTAGGAATATATATATAAACAGATTTGATCAAGTACCTTTTTTCTATGTATATTTAAATTTTGCTAGAGCAACGATTTAATTCGGGATATACGATTAGTCAACTGTGTTTAATAATACTTTCTTATTCTACGCTCGTGAAGACTGCAATAATTATAATAACACACGAACGTGAATAATTACTCGGTACTCGGTTTTACTTAGCTCGCAACACTGGCTATTATTCGAGTAATAAATACCATCGTTTATAAGCCGGCAACAACTTCTTATACAGTTACCAGTACGTAAATATTACTTGTATAAAATTAATATTCAATCGAATGGCGTGTAGTGCACGGTAATAAAACTTTTGTAGAAACTTTAGCAGTTTTCTGTATCTTTTACCTGGTGAAAATAGCTAAAAGTATACAGCGTGTAACCGTCAACCGGGTCAAAGGAAAGAAAAAAAAGTAGATGACAACGCGCAATCGAAAAAAAAAAAAAGAATCGAGTGGTCTTATATAGGCATCGGAAAACAAACGTAGACACTAGAGTTCTATAGGTGTGCGTATAGTGTAAACGTCCGCGTATTTCCGCTGGTCTCTCACTCTTTCTCTCTGTCTCTTGGTGAATTTAAAAACGTTGGGCGGAGTAGTCGCCCGAGTCATTAAGGCCGAGCGCTCCCGTAAGCTCCGACAGGTTTAAGAATTCGCGAACCAGAGTAAGATCGATAGACTCATTCGTTAACGCGCCTCTACTTCTCTTACATTATATTATCGTTATCATTATTATTATTATCATTGTTGTAATTAGAACGCACAGTTAAATAATAATAAAACGAATTGATTGTTGTTAACGCGTATATAAAACAATTGTGGTATATAGGTATATAGCATATACCATTGTAAATTGCGGATTGGACGTTTAATCTCGATAATGACACGGTATTCATGCGTTAGGAACAGGTATAGGAAGCGCGTGCGTCCACCTATACATTGCATGTTGCAATACTTTGTTGCGATAAGTACAACGCGTTTCCACGTGTGATATATACATATTTATATCTACACATAAATATATATTCACATACACACATACACCTACACGCACACACACACACACGCACACACGTGCATTATATATAGCTTCATGTTCATATACTTAAACATGTGTTTGTATAATTTGTGTATGCAATTGGAATACATTGTAAGTATAGTTCGAACGTTAGATTATCTTAAAAGTAATGATTTTACGTATACACTTTTAATATTAACAGTAAAATTGACCTAATAGTCCACGACGCATACAAAAATAAGATAAAATTCTTGCTTCTTTGGAAGCTATGTCTACTTTATTTAATTGAACAAGTCTATTTTATTGATTGTTTAATATAAATAATATTTTAAAGCTTGGATTAAAAAGTACAAGTAACATTTTATAAATAAATAAGGAATATGCATTTGGAACTGTATCAATTTGTAACGAAACTTGTATGTAGAAACATCTTTTCAATATTAAAAATAAAACTTTGTCCATTAACCGTCATGGTAGCTCCCTTCATTTTCCAAATTATATTGTTTTCATACCTATGGGCATTTTTTTTTAAATTTGACAATATATCAAAATTGATTTTATATTTATTAAATGCATACCGGGATAGTTGACAATTTTGACTAAACTAATTTTCCCATATATTACCCGAAGGATCTTCATAATATTGTAAAAAGTGATCAGTACAATGTTAATTTTGAGGTAAGATCGATGGAACGATCACAATATTATCACAACGGTATTTCCGTAACTAAATTTAACGTGGTTGCATACAGTGAAAAGAAAATAAAATTCGTATATCCAATCAAAATTCAAATAGGTCTTGAATAATAACGTTGAGAATAACCGTGTACTTTCTAATGCAATCGTCCAGTAAAACGAAAGAAAGAAAAACCTTTCGGAATAATAAGACGAAAGAGAGGAGGGGGGGAGGGGGAGGGGGGTAGCGTGGAAAGATGAAGGTAGCTGCCACACAAGAAATCGAAAAAGCTCGCGACTAGGGGCTTAATTCACATATACGCACATGGATGTACGTATTCCGTTAAGGCAGCTGACCCTTGATAAATTTCTTTTCTGGCCGAAGGTACAAGACGAAGCGGTCCGCTCGCACGTTCGCCGAGGGAACGTTCAATTAGCCACGAGCGCGCGGGGGGATTGCGGCTTCTGAGTTATGGCACTTGGCGCGAGCGCGCTGATGATTGCCGATGTGCAAGCTGGAAATAAGCAGATTGACCGTTCAATCATTTTGCCTCTAATGCGCGTTAGGCTTACGGCCCCCTCCTTATGCATATACACGTGTGTGTACGCATCTACTCTCCTTTCCTCGGGCTTTTCTTCGACATTTTTTTTTTCTATCTGCAACGTACAACGGATCGACTTGTCCTAAAGCTATTACTTAACTGCTACTATTTGTATATTTTCTTGCAATTTATGATTGCTTTTTGTCTTGATGGAAGGATTCAATTTCTGATTCGGATAGATACGTTTGACGCGTGTGTCGAGTGCACTGAAAAAGTAATCAATGATTTATACCAATGACAGTGCAGATATTCACCTCGGGTCGAATGGCTCTTTCTTTATCGAGTATGCAGATTATCTTCCTCGGTGAATTGTGTATCGGGCTGTACACTGCTCTACAAATTATGATGCTGGTTTCACATTTTTTTTTCTTTTTTTACAAAAACGACTCAAACTCAAGTCGATGAAAGTTTATCGAGTAACAAAGTTAAATAGGATCGAATATTTATTTTTAATGACTCACTTATTTTCTATATCATTTTTTTTATTAATCACACGCTTTTTTTATTTCAAAGGTAGATTATTGTTGAACCGCTGATTAAAATATAATAGTATTTTGTTAGCTAGTATAATATAGCAGTTGTGAAATTTCTTCGGCATTTTTTATTTTCTCATATATTGCAAATATGTGCCATTAAGTTCTTTCATGTTGTATCCAAACACGCTGAGTTACCTTGGGCTTTCTTTACCGTCGTTAACGTTTATCCTAATAACACTATTATTAATTTGAAACTTGAGGTAAAAATATCCACGATATATCCTATGCAATTTAAAAAAAATACATATATCTATGATATTTAAATTGCCTTCTTCGACGTATGTACATACAGTCTTCGAATTAAATTGTGTTTCCTTCGAGAATTTTCTTATTAAATACATTTTTATTAATCACTCACGAAGTATACTCAACGGTATTTCAACTTTGCAACGTGGAGCGACTATACAGTCGAAAGACTAGACAATATATATATATATACAATATAATAATGACCTATTTTTTTGTGTATACGTATACTAAAATGTATTTAGTAAAATTTACGAGCAAAAAGTAGACACTTATATAAACCTAGAGAATGCTGGTAACTTTAAAATATACAAATTTTCAAAAGCAACCGTAAGCAAAAAATTAAAAGGGCGATTTTGGTAGTAATCGTGTCTTTTAAAAAAATATAAATAAAAAAGTGGAAAGAGGGAGTGTGTCAAATGGTAAAACAAAAAAGATAGTGCAGGTTTGATTTAATAGTAAAACTGATTAATCGTTATTGAAAAAAGATTGTTCGAAACGAAAGACCGGAAAGTAGGATCAACAATTGGGGCAAAAGATACACCTGTAGAGCACGTATCCGACATAAAGACGGCGAGTCCAGCCGAATACGTAATCAGTACGTAATCGGGCGGGCCAGAAGTTGATATAATCGCTCGGCAAATCGGCAGTGGCAGTGGCAGTGGGCTCGGCTTCTCTCTTTCTCGGTCGGTCGATTCTAAACCGGTCGGCCCGTAAAAACTCGACGTACAATGGCGCAAGAGAGGTACCCGCGTGGCCTTCGCCGGCACGGTGTTGTTCGCACCGCGGCCATTTTAGAATGTTGCCGGCGCGTATAGACGTTTGACGGTCTCCCGAGGCTGGGAGCTCGCGCTCTCTTGGCCTCGCCTCGCCCGCCTAATAAGCGGCCTCTAAATCTATCGTTCGCTATGAGCGCAAAATGCGAAACGCTCCTAGCGAGACGTGCAAATCTCCGATTGGAACATGCATCTCAGGTAACTCGAGTGCTCGGTAACTTATCTTACTGCAACATTTCTCCCGAAACGAACGGAAATGGTATTGAATTTGAAGAGCGCTCGTTGTATACGCTATATTTGAATTTTATGAAAATGTTTTAATCGCGCATTATTCGCGTGATAGTATATACCAGTATAGTTAAATTAAATCTAAGATTGTGATAATTTGTTTCGTCTTCTTTACTTAATTTACTTTGACTGCTTATGCTTGATTTGTGTTATTAATGTTAATTTATTATGTGTTGTCTTATTTATTCATTCAATCAATTTATTTACGTTCATTAAAGAAAATAGTAAATTTTTATACGTTGTTATGAACAGATTTGGAAGAAAGGTAAATGTGTTTGTTAACCTCAATCTCTGTGTGTATTTATATTACACTTACTCTTGTTTCATAATTACAGGACCATGTATCAGTGTTATTACGGAAATTGTAATATGTAATAATATATGACCTAATAGTAATTAGTTAATAAGTATTATAATTTTAAATTGTAATTTGTACTGTATTGAAATTGTATGTGTATTGGAAAACATTAATATTTTTTTAATAAAAGATATAGCCTAAGGAGGATGGAAAATATCCATCGAAACGTCGGCAAATAAATAATATCTTGGTTTGTTCACCAATATCGACCTAATTCCCTTACTTATAAATCTAAGATTATTTAGATGCGGTACGACGTGCCCAAAGAAGTAAACTACTGCAGCAAGCCGAATGGAATAGTGTAAAAGAAAAAAAGAAAGAAAGAAAGAAAGAAAAAAATAAGAAAAAGGTGGATCGAGCCGAGGTACTTATACGGTCGGCTCGATCGCGTCCGCGAAGTAGCTCTCGTACATACGGGGTCTCTAGGCGTCGTTAAATTTGCCGTGCGCGCGACGCAGCTGGCGCTCGGCTCTCCGCACCTGCGTCTTTTTGCTCACCGGATGCTAATCACGCGAACGCCTAATCGCGTGGTCGATGATTCGCCTCTCCCCGTAACGGCTTGTACGTGGAGTGCGCCCAGCGCCCAAGCGCCCGGAGTCTCGGCATTATTACCGGATGATAAATCGACGTGGAGTCCAGTCTAACTTCTCGTTTGTTTGTTACTTCAAGACAGTTGCGTGCTCTTCGCGTCCTACCTTTTCTACAGTGGTTTTTGGTATATCCTCTCTACGTCGGTTCTGCTGCTCCTCTCCTTCTCGCCGAGCCTATTTTCTTTCTTTGGGCTTTTGGTTGCGGTCGCGCTTCACCGCGAGATGCAATTCAGGCTTTTTCGTCCCTCGAGTGGGAAATGTTATTGCCTTGAAAATCGAGGATAGCCTTGCTCCTCCGCTTCCACGATGAGAGAGATACTTTTTGTTGGATCGTCGACCGACCGGCTGGACTTGATCGCGGAAATGCGTCTATATGTAATTTTTCCATCTACCTCGATCCACTGGCAGTACATCCATTTTTTCATCTCCTCCATTCTGCACCATAATCTTCTTTTTCGCTTTTCGATCGTACTCGTATTGTTAACTAATCTATTCATTTTTATTGCGAGGGAAATTCACATTCGAAAGTTAATAGTAGCAAAACGTGTACAGTTTAGACAATTGACATTACCTATATACATACACCTATATATTAAAATTCTATTTTCATTTTTAAACGTAATCGCATTCGATCGTTTCTAGTTTTGCGCTTTAAATCATGTATAAATAATTTTATTATTCCGATTCTATATCTCGTCATCGCTGTATTTTCATAATTAGAAACGTTCAATTATTTAATGTATTTCTTTTTAATGACGAGCAACTACTAAAAATCAACAAACGCGAAATAAGTAAATACGCGATTTCTATTTCAATGTAGAAATAGTCACCTTAAAAAAGAGCAACGCTTTGTTAAGTGGCACTAATAAACTTACGACCGTATACTTTTATCACTTGTAAATTTACCAAGATTCGAAACGTTATCGCAATTAAATTCTTATAAGCAAATTTCATCGGGTTCATTCGAGGTCGAACGAGCAAGCAGATATGATTCGAATAGCAGCCAAAATGTAAGTATAGCTTTAATTTGCACGTCGTAGTTTAAGAACAATATCGATAATCAGCGTATTATGACACGTATACCGATAATTACATGTAGCCCAATGTGTTGTTTAGAGGCTCGGCGAGTTGAAATTTTTTGGCTCGTGCATAATGAACAAAAAGCACGTGGAAAAGCGCCTAGCAAGATAATATCTGCAGAGGTGAACTAATTATACATTATACGCGCTTTCTTCCGGTACTTTTTTCAGAATATTTATCAGATCCTTGCGACTGCATCTCAAAATAACTTTGCTAATTTTTACCACTTTTTTTGGGATATATCTACGAGAGTGCACGCGTACAACCGTATCCTAAATTTGATGGTTATCAAAGTGATGGTCATAAACGTAGGAAATGTCTTTGTAAAAGATGTAATCTCCTGTTATAATGCTCATTTTAATAATGGTGCTGTTTGATATTGGAACAAAAAAAATTGTAAGAGTTTATTATATTATTTGTCAGCAGAATAAACTTATGTTGACATAAACGTGTAATTTATTATAAATTTTTATATTAAAACTTGAAACTTTCGTGTCCTAATCCCTGCATTTTGCGAAACTCTATCGAAGACGACGCGAGCCACAAAGAATTCGTACATGCCTGTGGATCAAAACGGCCTCTCGGTTCTCATGGTCGTGTAATAGCACTTTCGTAATTGAGCGAGCCTCGTGGGCTGCTTCGAGCTTAGCCAAAGGGTCTAACGATCTTTTTCTTTTCTTCCTTTTTCTTTTCGTTCGCCATTCCTTAATCTTATTTACATCACCGGCGCTCGAGGTTTTATAACAAATTGGATATTATAACTTCGCTCCGGATTTCGTAAAGTCTTCTACTCGATCTTGAAATTTTTTCGCTATTGGACGAAGGTAAAAAAATTTTGTACTAATTGGGTAAGCAATTTTCTTTTGGTTAATTAAAGATAATTAATGTTTCTACCGTGGTTGGTTTTGCTAAATTGCTCCGAGGAATTTCGTATCTTGCTCTTGGTTTAAATCGTTCGAACTACTTACTTTTCGTATATGTAATCCAGAGACTAATAATCGGTAAGGATATTTTCAAACCTTTATAGTGTGTTTCTATATAAACTTATCATTTTGATTCGAATTACACGAAAATCTACTTTCAAGTTTTTTATAGGTGAGCAATTAAACTAATATCTTTTCGTGTAGCGCGGCGTTAAATCCAGTTTTCGTGCACAATATAATGAACTTTGAGTCAATGGATTAATTCAAAGCAGTACACGAGCAAAAAGTTTTATCACTGATAAGGAAAACATTGTTTAGTTAGTCTTGCTGATACTAACATTTAATTAATGGAACACTAAATATCATTCTGATATCTAATTTAACTGATCATTCTCATTATTTAATTAGTAGTTTATGATAAATTAATTTACTCTTTATTGCTAATTTAGACATAAAGATTTAATGCACCTAGAAAATAAATAGAAGTATATATAGCATACAAATTATTTATTACGATTGAAGAATATAAATAAATACACTTATCGTTTATAAAGTTTACTATAAAATTTACAGGATTTATAATGGAGTGAAATATTATACTAATAGTTATAGAAGTATATTTGAAAGTAAATATAAAGATGTGAACGCAGTAACAATAGTTTCATCTGAAAATCAACATTTTTTCACGGAAATCGGATTGCCGTGTGAAAAGGGACAAACATAAATTCGTTTGCGTATTTCAAAGAATTAGGAGTGATTAATTATGCAGAAATATTTCTTACGTAAGAAAATTCATAAAAATGCAAATATTTTTTAAATTGACTAATTTGAATATTTTAGAAAAATTAGAATGATGCACATTGGCACGGTGATGAGTAATAACACGAACCGCTGAGAGCGAGAGAGAGAGAGAGAGAGAGAAAGAGAGTAAAAGATATAGATTTGAACTGCACATTGAAAAAGAATTTGAGTGGAATTGTTAGAGAGGGGAGGGGATAGAGGTACGTTAGACGCATAAATCCGGTCACACACACAATAAAGAAATTGTCTTTCCGAGCGCAAGTTAGCGCGCACGAGACGATCTACGGGCTATATGGCCTCGAAACTCGAAAGAGCGGCTCTGTGTCTCACCGAGTGTGAGTGTGGCCATGACGTCATGCCCTTCTAAACAGGAGGGGCCCTCGCCGCTGCCTCGGCTCTAAACATGGCCGTGGCGCGGATTTAGGCAACCAATCGCCTTCTCTCCCTAGGTGCCCCCACTCGGAGGCTTTCTAAGCGGGCCGTCGAGCCACTTACGCTCCTAATTCAAAACCAAGCCGGGCGGAGGGGGTACCACCAGAGTTTGGGGGCCGCTTAGGACCGGATGCCGCGAAAAAATGGTCGGTGTGCTATACGAACGCGATGGCTCCGTCTCCGTTCTTATATACTCTCGGGTGCACATCTCGCTTATTCTATTCACGGTGATTCACGCTAATTGTGGGAGAGGGATATACCTTACCTTTTCATACTCCGAGACCGTTTAGTTCTTTCTTGTTTTTAAGGTTACAAGTAGAGGGGCTCGAGATAATTTACATCCACGCGTGCGTCGCTCTCACGGAGCTGCGCGTTCACTATGGATTTACACTCGAAAATGTGACTTTGGTTTACCCTTTCTTCATTTCCACGTTATTGCAACGATTATTACGTATTTTCTATAAATTATGCACTACCAATCTTTTATGTTATGTAAACATATATATTTAATGGCCTGGTTCACACGACATGAATTTCTTTATACCGATTTACCTTACTGACTATTTTTTTTTTAATCATATTTACCTCCGCAGTGTAAGCTAATTTTATACATTGCAATGTTAATTTGTACACTATATGCAAATGATTAATTGATCACTTTATATATCGAATATTGCTTGATTAAAGAATTGTCTGTATATGTAGGCGACAGAAGAATTTAACTTTTTTTGCTTATTTCAGTTATAAAAGACATGTTCTACTTTTGTATACTTATATGTTTAAAAAAAATGTTAAATATAATTACACTTAATTTTCTATCATGTATACATTACGTATACAGTTTGACTTAATTATTTAGATGCATGCGCGTATTTTATTATATATCAAAAGTACGTTCAAATTACATGTATGAATAATCTATTTTTTTCACGTTCGTATATATTTATGTGGGAGTAAGTATATTTGTACGTTACGATTTAATAAAGTAAGTTTATTTTATAATAGCAACGTCGCGAATGCTTTTTATAATCAAATAAATTTAATTTTAATATTTTCATAATTGCTACAACCAGTTTTGATGAGATTAAATTTCATGAAAACATACCTCTATACCTCGGTAAAATACTAATTAACGCTTTTAAAACATCACAAGATATCTTTAAAAATTTAAATATTTAATGTATCTAATAAAAAAAATAGTGATTTCTCTTATCGCGATTGATAGAAATACATTTCCATACAATCGGTTAAGAAAAAAAAAGACTAGCAACGTGTGTATATATAATTAGATGATAAAACAATTCTCCGATAGAAATTCTATTAATCCATCCTTAGATTTAGACGAGTTGCTATCATACATAATGATCTAGGATAAAAATACTTTGTATATAGTATTAGTACAGATAACCAGAAATTTTCTTGTATAAAAATAATATTGAAAATAAGTGTGATATGTATATTAGTGCAGTATAGTGTATTAATTTTATGTGAAAATTAAAACGCTTTATTGGACTTGGTTAATTGATATTGAAGTTTCCTCTTTAAAAATATATACATACATCCATTTAACTTTCTCTTCTATATATCTTAGGTAAATAATGATAATTAAATATTTGAATCAAGTACTAACTTTATGTTTAATTATATTTGTCACTTATATATATATATATATATACTTGATGTTTACGAGCAAAACAATCAGCTTGCTCGTGCGATTAATTATTGAAATAATTTGATATTGCAAATAAAATATATAATGTTAAGTGAATAATGTATACTCGTTTAAAATTTAATAACCAATTATTCTGTATCCAATACTCTGTGTATTCGTTATCACGTACATCTATATATAATTTTTCGAAACATCTATATCGTGTATACCTTTATGTACGTGTTCCAAAAATATGGAAATACAAAATGTATCATACTTATAACTTTCGAATTGCATTCCAGTATGTTACTCTAAATACATCGTGTCCAAGATTAAACGGTAAGTGGCAAATAGTATAATTCAAACGTATAAATATATCTAGTTAAACTGCAGCACAAACTAAAATTAATCGTCGAGTCGAAATCTTGTTAGGTAGAAGAGAAAAAATATTGACGACTACAAGAGAGGAACGCGAAGGAGCACATAATATAAACAGGCACATAAGGAGGAGAGAAAAAAAATCAGCATCGTGTATACGCGGTCGCACACATGCGCACAGCAAAGGTGAATGCCGCCAGAGCCTCTCAATGTGGTAATCGGCCGCGTTGCAGGATGTTTACGCAATTTCGACGGTTCGTCGTTCTCTCTCTCTCTCTCTCTCTCTCTCTCTCGTCTTCGCTTTCCGTGCCGCGCCGGGATCCAGCGTCTTAACGATCTTCTTAATGGAGACGCGGACGCAGATACGTGCACCGACAAATTGTTATTTTATAATTGCCGTGATTAATTGCCTTGCCTTTCTTTGACGGATTGACAATCAACCTTTCTCATGCATGTTTCGACTTTTTATTTTTTTTTAACGTTTTGTATATTGATATGCAAATGTGGAAATTCGCCGGGGATCATGCGAATTAATAATTATTGCATTGTTTATTTTACTCGTGTTTCTATAACTATACATGGTTCTTCACTGGTTGTTTATTATCCAGGGTATTTGTTCAAAATAATATTGTTTATTATTCGTTTATTACAGCAAAATAATTCTGTAAAATTGTCTGATTAAACTATAACTTGTATAATACAGTAGAAATTAAATTGTACTTCTCGTGGTTATGATTATTCAACGACTCATTGGATTATAATTTACTTTATCATTTTATTCGAGTCATCAATCGGTTAAGAATATTTGTATAAAGATCAAAATTACGCAGATAATCAGTCAACGGAATCAAGAGCTTTAACGTAGATCGACTTTTCGATGTGACATAATATGATGAAAGTATAACATTGTTTATCTATATCACCCGTCGTATTTTAAACCACGAAGATGAAAAATAATACCGCACGAGTTAAACGATCCAGGTGAATATTATTTTTTTGTATAGGATACAATTTTAAACTGTCGTGCGGGATAATTAATTTATCTCGGGGCGTCTGAAAATTTAGCTATTGATATACGTTAAACTTAAATAGCCCGATCAATAATGCAAAAACAATAATGTAACAAAGTGGAGGCTGGGTACGGTTAGCTATATAACACATATTCGATAATTTTTAAATAATATCGCGAATGAAAATGGCAAGCGTCGTAAGATTCATTGAATCGAACCGAGTGAAGGAATCGCTTCGGTGATTAATAATCCAAACGTCCGTTTTAAGTTCATAAAAAATTAACGGAATAAAAGTTTGTGTAATTTCTGCGAGATCCCCTGAATAATTTATCCAAAGTAGAACGGAACGTATCTGGACGTTCTTAATTAGGAAGACATATAGTGGAGCTTTATTGCAATTAAAATTCATGTGTCCGTTTCAGATCGTCGATTATGTACAATCCTGAGAGTTTTCACGCGGATTTCATTCTTGAAATCCGTGGCGTTCGTCTGACGTTTAATAAAATAACCTTTATTAGTTCTTATGAATTGTAAATCAGCTGAATGGAATTAAATTTTCTACCCGCGTCTCAATTTTCATTCAATCTCTCTCTCTCTCTCTACTTACCCGTCGCATATGCTCCGATACCTTTTCGGCCATTCGGTTAGTTATTTTCTCAATTGCCACTCATCTCCTAATAAATACTTAATATTTCATTGATACATCGGGCATACTATTTTGAGGCTTCTTATTCATTTACTCATTACACATTCCGTTCGGTTTTCATTCAAAACTTCGTCGATTTTATGTAGATTATTCGTCTTTTGTTTAAATTTTATTACTCTAGATTTATGAATTAATGCATATGCTCTTACGGAAATGGATACACATTATTATTTATTCCGATTGTTATAATTCATTCGTGCAATTTTCTTATTAAAGTTATTTTCTGTTGACATCGTTTACTTTAAGCTTATTTGCGTTAAGATATTTATTTAATCAATAGCTTCGCATTCCGTACATTGCTTTTCAGATACAAAATGTATCTTGATATATATATATAAATGTATATTCCTGACCAAAATTATACATTTTATGTATTATATTATTGTTACTATCTACTGATGTCGAATAAATTATTTGTTTTGCAAAAGTGTTTTGTTATCGTGTATTGGGTTTTTCCACAAAATAACAAAATATAAGTAAGATTATTAGACTGTAATAATCTTTTAATCAATTGTATATAAATGAATGAATCAATTTTCTAAATATATAGAATAATATATAATATTTAATAGCAATTACTATTAAGGATATAATATGAATAAAATAATGCAACATATCAATGGACTCTGATTTGTTATAAATTACAAATGATATGTTTCTATTCTAATAAAATTAGTACTTCCTTCAGCAATACGAATATATATATGCCTCCGCATTTTTTAAAAATAGGTATTTAATTTTTCATTGTCTCGAACGATATAATGTATCTTTAATCATAATATAATATTATAGGTTAATGTTATGTTACTTTTATGATTATATATAGTATTACATTAATGTGTTTTTTTGAAGTAATCAGTTTAATTGTAGAAATAACTACCGCTCGACGACAAAAGCCCGATTATATTTTATATACTGATTGAAAAGCTGTACATTATATTAATCGGAATGATCGAAAAGAGCGATTGGAAGCTGTGGAAGCGATAGAGTAAATTTGCAAAGGATCGGGAGATGTAAAGTTGCATACTTGCATAAGTATAAAAACACCCAGAGATACACAGGTAAAGGTATATCTGGTTTCGCATCCTCCTTTCGCTCGTCCGACCGCGAATCCCGTCGAGTTGTCCCTTCGATTGGCGCGGGGAGAGCTCCTAGTTTTTGTGACGGTCCGGACCGAGTTCAACGTCTGACCAGCAACCAACAACACACGGCCGGTTGTCGTAGTCGTCATGCTTGCATCGTTTTCTACGTACCGCGTTTACCAACAGTGAGCGTACGATACACGCGAATGCCGAGCGTCTTTTCAATGTCCCATTCGTCAGTGGCTGACCGTCCTTTTTATTATTTCCTTTTTACCATTCAGCCTTTGCTTTTCTTTTACTATTAATTGCCCGATCGTTAATTAAATTTCAGGAAAAACCTGGTCAGAGATTGCATTCGCGCGATTCAATCGATGCGGAATTCTCTGAACCACGTCCACCTTCTTCACCATTTTTATTTCCCAAACACCATCAACTTTACGTTATATTTGTAACGATAATACATCAGTAATTAAACATTAGGTTTAACTTGTAGATATTAGTAGGACCGCTATATTGTGCGTGATGAGAAAAAAAAATTGAATAAAAATTACTCAAAATGTTCTGGGTGGAATATACTGACGTTCGCTTGTTTTTATGACTTTTTTTCAGAACTTTCTATAAAAATGATTGAGAATCTGTAAATTAAAATTTGTACCATTTAGAAAGAGTTCCTCCGTGTAGTGGCAATTAACCGCTTTACTTAATTTCTGTTAACCGTTTGAGACACGAAATTTTACATATCACGGCTATTATATATAATAATCAATTTATTTACGTATAACAGTGATTTAAGTATAATGTAAAATATTTCGATTTACCTATTAAACGGAAAATTAAGCGTATATCTGGATTTGCTTTTCTTTCGATCAAATTCTAAAACAGGTTTATTTAGTCAACATTCTTATTCCTTCGTTTTCAGGCGACTCCGGGAACGAGCGCTTTGTTTTCTTCCTTAATTGGGTCATAAACACGAAATCGTATGCCGGACAACACGTGCGCGTGTAATACGAGAGACCGTCCCCGCAAAAAACAACTCGGATCCCAGGTTTCTCGCGCACATCTGAGACTTTCCGACGTTAATCGAGCGCAAATGCAGATCGTCCTGATGTTTCTAGATAAACAAGACGTTCCGGACTTACCGAAACAGAGAAAATCGGGTTATACATATTCCCTCGCAAAAAAACATTACATCAAACTTTATTAAGCGATGCGTGGCGATATCTATCCGTGCGTTAAAAAATAATTGGTTCAACCTTTAGTTATTAAGATTATTTTAAAAAATTAACCAAGTACATTAAGGTATAGTTACGTTATTATTATAAAATTGTAAGAAAAAGACATCGAATGTATAATCGTGTGTTTGTAAAGTAAAAATTATTTTTTCATTAGAATTTATGTTTTTACCATTGATTTGACTTGTATTGAATAAACGTGTAATAAAACGTGCATATATAGGCTTTCGTTAATTTTGTAATGTTAACTTTAGGTATATAATATGTGCGAGTTTTAATATTCTGTATATCTGTCGTTTCTTGATCGAATATGAAATGTGTTACAAAAAACAAAAGGTGCAAGTACCTCGCTAAATCAACTATAAATCCACGTCAATAATCTGTCTGATTTACGATGCATTGTCAAACTTTATTTCGCACATTAAATTTAAATTTTTAAATTTCTCACGTGTGTCACGAACATATATCTATTTTTTAACAAAAAACAAAGTTTAATAAGATACTTGTGTATTAACCTTTTAAGAAGATATATTTTTTTCCTTCAAAATCAAATTTATTTACTGTACGTACCTAAAGACAAATGTTAAATTAAATTTTATTGCACTGTATAGTAAAGGAGGAACAAGAAGCCATCCGTATATAGATAAAATACTATATACTATACAAAATTGGCTAAATTTATGTTAATTTTACTTGTATTAAAGTTTGTTGTCAGGTATAACATTTTTTCTTATTCTGGTAGATCTGTCCCCTTCTCTACTTTAGTAAATTATAACACAGGTGAATGCATATATATTTTCCGTATTTTACAAAAGTAGACTGCAATCGAAAAACAAAGGGTAGAAAATAACCACCTGAAAATCTGTAGACATTCAATTATTCAAACCCGTCAGTTTCGCAACCGAGGAGAATAACCATATCAGTCACTCGCGATGCATAATAAATCGGTGCGTAAAAAGTGCAAAAGGCGAAGGGAAACTAGCCTCGCGAAGAAACAAGAGCTCAAAGAGAGAAACGAAGGCGAAAAATGAAAACGTAAGAGAGATAGAGAGCGAGAGAGAGAGAGAGTAGAAGAGAAGAGAAGCTACACTACGCACACATACGATCGGGTTAACCAAAGGGGCACACACTTCTCGCAACTTGGCGGTAGGTACATACGTTTCCCGACTCATCCGGCGTGTACGTATCTCCTCCCGGGGCGCAGTCGATTCGAACCGACCAAACTGGTTTCCTCGTCGTCGTTTCCGATCCGTCGCACGGAGAATTTGATAGATTTCTGCGAGCCAACCAACAACCGCGAGAGACGTATATACAATCTTCCTTTCAGAGGGATCGATCCAAGCTTAAGAGTAAACTTGCCGTTCTTTCGATACGAACCGGACCGATTCGAATACTTTTTCACCTCTTTCGCTCTTTCGGATTAATGGAATTATGTTTTTTGTAATCGATCCGACGGTCGTACGTGTACCCCTCTCGATAACGATGAACCCTGGTTTGCTGCTCTCTCCGACTCTTCTCAAACTCCTCGTAGGTTTTTCGAATCTCTGAGCTATAGCGATTATCTTTATACATATATAATTACATCTATACGTTATCAGATTCTTGATAGATTAGGTTTACACTTGCACTTTTTTCTTCTTTTCGTAATTGTAATCATCGCTGCATGATTTCATTACATTTGCATACATTTTTGACATTAGTTTTTTCGAATTAATGAATATATAAATATAGTATTGTATCAATAATATTAATTAATTAATAGTATACAAAATTGCACAGACTCGTTTAATATTATAATTACATATTTTTAACTCAATTACGGTCGCATCTACCTTAAATTTATTCGTACTCGAATAATTTTTTTATTTATTTTACATCCAATTTTTATCGGAATATGAGAAATTTATTAATGAAACAGTATATACTTTATAACTAACATATGCTTGCACAGTATTTGTTATACTTGTATATATACATAGATGTCAATGTAAATATATCTGACTCAAAAACATTTATTGGGTATTAAATTGAAATAAAATTAAAAAATTATATTGTCGATAATATCGATCAATGTACAAATAACCTCGTGGTTCGAATTTAATATATTTGAAGATGATAAATAAATAATGATAATAGTAAACCAAATTACAGAGAGCGCAAGTATACAGAACTCCAGCGAGTATTAATTAGCATTTAATTCGAATGGGCATTACACTCGAAAGTTCACGCAGGCAGGCATGAAAACCCTCGGTTTCGAAAGAAGAGCGCGCTTTTTCAACTGTACAAAGTACCCGTGGAAATAAAAAAAAGCGAGTGAGACAGAGATAGCACGATCGGTTAATTCAATCCGGGCTTTTCTCTATCTCCCTCCTGACGGAACTCGCGATTCTGGATCTCTCTCTCTCTCTCTCTCTCTCTCTCTCCAACCCTCATTTCTATGGTACAAGTACGAGGCACGGAGGTTCCGTAATAGGGATAGGGCGCCTAGGGGTAACTCCTCTCTCTTTCTCTCTCTCGGTCCACCCTTTGTATCGTCGAGCAATCACGACCTATCCCACGAGCATACGTACCGAGCGAATCCTTTTGCCTTTTCTCCCTTCTCCCGAGGATGCTGTCCCTTTTCATCCTCTCGGCAGTCAGCGGACGTCATTTTGCGCTTCGAGGGGTTGCCTATCCCACCCCCTCAGCCCCCTCCTGCCCACCTCCTTTCTCCTATATTTTCCTCGAATGACTGATGAACTACAACGGGGGCGCACGAGCTTTCCTTCTTCAACGCAGGAAAAGAGAGGGTGGAGGCACAGGACGTTTCAATTATGCCGACGGCCCGAGCAAACATCGCCCCGTAGCCTAGTAAGGTGAAACGTAATATCCGCGAGGGGAGGGACGCCTACGATGATTGCGAGACGGTTATCCTCGCTTTTCTCGACCAAGAAAAATATTTCACTGCATATCCCTCACGGGAAAACTGCGTCGAGTTTAGATGCGTGTATATATATTTTTTTCATTTTTTGTCGTTGATTTTTAACGCGAAAGAGTCATTGTTTGGAAGACCGCGGGACCGGAAATGACAAAATGCGAGACGGAGTTGAATCTGGGAGAGGAGTCAATCATCCTCGCCGCGCTTCAGGCTTCCGAGTGATGTTGTTCGTGTTTTTTTTTTTTTTTTTCGTTGCTTTTTTTGTCGCAATCCCTATTTCGATGACTCTCCTTTGTTCGTTCGCCTGTCTGAAAATCATTTTCGGGCTGCAAGAGATGTCACAAATCGAGAGATGACTTTTTAACTTGTTACGTGCTTTGTTCGGAGGGAGTATTGTCTGTCTGGACGAACGCTCACAAATGTATATTTCTATTTTTTCGATATTTTTCGTTCAACGACAATTTCCTCGAACGATTGTATCTTTTTCATTACGTCAACTTCGAAAATGGACACTTAAATAATAGTATGGTATAAATAAATGGATTCAACCACGAATCGGAAAACGAATAATACATTTTGGAGCACAAACCGACTGAATGGTAGTACGTAGTTAGTGTTTTCCTTTAATGTAAGTTTCAAATGATACACCATTTCTTCGGAATAAAGAAATAAGTAAAAATACATTTTAAGTGAAATTTTTTAATCGGATATAAAGAGGCATATTATACGAGTTCTAGTAATTTAATTTTCATGAAAATACACTGATTATATTATTATCAAATAAAACTAGAAACAATAAAATATTTCTTTATTAAAAAAATTTTTTAAATTTATAGAATATTATTTAAAGATAAAGCATGTTTTAATCGTGAGATTTAAGTTAAATAAAAAAGTTTCGTAAGTTATTTAAAATATACTTATCTTCAATGTTATTTCGTATTTTTGTTTCCGAACAGTAAATATAATTTTCGTGTCACGATAAAAGCAGCATAACCAAATAACAGATCTCTATAATTTAGCTCTAATATTACGTTAACAAACAGAGTATAATTTAAGAAAATATTAGTTGCACCGTTTATCAAAACGTTTTCTTGTTACACGGAGTAACAGTTTTCGTGCCTGTTCATACTAAGATCCATATCGTTCGGTTGTTTTTACAGAGCAACTACAAAAATGTGATTGCACAGTCACTTTCTTATATCAGCGAGATAAGTACGAAATTTTAAATTAAACTCGCGCTGCAGCGATTCTGCGTAGCATCCAATTTGAAATGAATTTGACACTTGAAATACGCTCCCGCTTATCAGGCACTAAAGTTGAAAAATGGGAAAAATTGGTGTATTTGCTAAAAGCAAGGTCCACGCGGTGCTGATAACGTTTTATCAAAATTGCTGCAATTTATCCGGCGCGTTAATGCACTCACCGCGAAAATTTTATTTACGCGCGAATCTATATCTACGAACGGCGTATACACGCGATCTCTTACGTAATTTATTGCGCGCAAAAAAAAAAAGTTGGAGCTTAATCTCGCTGATTTTTTTTTTTCGGCATGCGCGAAAAAAGTTTTCTATTCTGCAAATATAAATAAATCAGTACATTATATTCGCGAGTCTTAATTAAAGTTACGTACGCGTATTTCACGTACACAATTATAATGACGAGTACTCATTTTGGTCCGTGCCGACAATTTCGCTCGTTTTCTTTCTGCTTCGTCGCTTTTATTTATTCTTTCGTGTTCTTTTTTTATGTACACAATCGGGCGACAAAGTGCGCTTGACCTCTCGTCATAAAGCGTCGCCAAGTCGTCGATATCGCGCGCGACTTCGATTGTCGGATGCATCCTCGCCTTTTACGTGTCAAGCGCCAAACAATATAAAAAAAGAGCCCTGTGCACCACGGGAGAAAAGCGACAAAAATAATCGTGGGAACAGAGAATACGAAAGCACGAAGATAAAGCAAGATCGTGACAGATGAATAAATGGAAGACAGAACGCACGAAAACAAAAGTATGAAGACGCATTTGAACAAAGGAAGGAATATACTCCTCGATGTCGAAGTATAGAATAATCGAAAATATTTACTTTATGAAAAGCTACAAAATTGAGGTTTTTCTGCATATGGAGAGGAAAACATGCAAATTTAAAAGTCAAGCGGTTTCGTAAAACATTAGTGACATCGTAATTACTTGTCTTTCGGAGATTCCCAATGATAAACGAAAATGAGATCGTGAGGTAAAGATATTTGTGAGAGACCGAAACGAGGCCTATACTGTAGTCCGATCGATCGAACGTTGCAATTTTAATTCGTTTACCGCAACGATCGATGGGAGAAAAATTACTCTGTAAAAATTTACGTGTGCATTGTTTACATTTGCGTACTACGATAGACCAACGATGCTGATGAAGAGCATAATTGATGCGCGATGTGAAACTAAAAATACGCAAGATAAATTTTAATCACAAATAAAAAGTATTACATTCTCCACGCCATCTAAAATCTTTACGAGACATATTTACAAAAAAAGATCCAACTGATAACTTTTTCTAAGAATAATGAACAATCCTTCGTTCGAAAAAAAAGTAAAGGTAACAAATAATCAACAGTCAGATATCGAATAGATATACTGCTCGTAAATTCTTGATCAATAAAAGCCCATACCTCGAAAGTCATAAATCCACCTTGGAGACAAAATTAAAAGACAGAAGAGTTACGAAATGCCCCTGAAAACCATTGCAGGAGAAAAATTGGCTGAATCGATCATCGCGCGTCACAGATACACTTTTCGTTCGGAGGGCGACCCGCGGGCTTATCACACGCGTCCAGCCGATTTTTATCGACCCGAGGACGAAAAGCCGAAGACGCGGCGATAAGCCTGTAACCTTCGGAAAAGCCAATGGGGAAAATGTGTCCGATGTGCGCGCTGTCGTTATCGCGCAAAAAACGGACCGGCCGCACTTTGAGATTGCAAGAGTCGAGTGCCACGATCTACTGGTTGATACGGATTATTCAAAGGAGGGGACATTTCTTTTTAAACCTGTCATATTCTTGCGTTTTTCAAAAATCGTTGTACTTATATTATTTTAAGTTCAGATTGAAGAGATTTGAATGTTTGATAAGAGGGTAGTTGTGTGTATTGATTCGATAGTATATGTACGTCTTTTAATTAATCGTAAATCAATACGGATTTTTCATTGATCGCTGATACATTCGGAAATATACATAGCAAACGGTATTGCACTATAAATATACGACACTTATCTTTGATAACGCAACGTCAATAAGTCTAATACTTTATGCAGTTAATTCATTTCTACATTGATAGATAAAAATGTATTATTAAAATTGTATTTATTTTTTACTTTTTCATTTTTTATGAAAATATTCAATAACACGCCTAATCACACACATATACATACATACACACAGACACACATAATTAAATAATTAATATGTTTAAAATTATAAACATTACTTAGAGATAAAATAATTGTAAAATGCATGCATAACGAGGTGTTGTGAAAAAATGAGATCAAACGTGAAACTGCGTGAGTTACAAAATGATATTCGAATAACGTAGGCAGTTAAAAATTTTCAAATCACTCGGTAAATGGCCTTAGAGATGAAATTAATTCTCACATTCCACAGCATCCGCGTGACTGGTAGTTATAGTCACTCGTATATAGCAATATAGTAATTCATTCTTCGTACACGATCGAAACCTTCAATCTTGAAAAATAGATTACTTGGAAAGAAAACATTAAATTTTTTCTTTTCCGTCAGGTGTAGCAAGGTTAGTTCAGGTTCAGCTATTTCAAGTATATCAAAATACTACTCGCATGACTCTAATTGAAAAATATTCCTTATACAGTCCTTCAAATTTTTTTTTCTGCCCCGAGTGTTGGATAGTACACACACTTAAAAACAAAAAAAAAGAAACAACAACGTAGTTTGAACACATGTAAAATATTGGTTTTAAACTACGTTTCAATGAACGTGATATACATAATTTATTAGTTTTAGGAAAGAAACAAAACAAAAGTAAAGGATAATAATAGACTGTACAGTGCTTAGCAAAAGTTTAGGAATTTACGATTGTGCAATTTAATGAAAATGATTAGTCATCGATTTTTCAAACGAGAATCCGTGTTTTGCAAGAATTCGTAGATTATCTAATGGCGCTGAATAAAAAGCCTAGAGCTTCATTTCTAAAACGAAGGTCATTCAATTTATTTCGAAAAACAAGCAATAAAACGTGAAATTGGCATCTTTAAAACTTGTTTTTACGCGGTATGTTTGCAAAGAAAAATAAATCAAGGACTGAGGCGATAACGGTCAAAATAGCATTTTTTTCGGCTGTATACGTAGACTGGCAAAAGAAAATTGTTCTTGTAACTTTAACGTAATCTTTAACAATATTAAACAAAAAGATTATTTTAGTAGTAGTTTCAACATCGTAAAAAATTACTCAGTGGAAAACTCAATTCAACTCTAAACAGCCTGTCACTTCGTTTCTAAAACGAAGGTCACTGTGCATTTCATTGAAAGTAGACGCATCAAAATTACAGGTAAGAACGAAAGCATATACGCTTAACGATTCAATATTCAGCGGCTCGCGAAGGAAACAAAAAAAATCTAGAAAATTAAAAAGTTTTTACAATAAATTTCTTAAGGAATGAAAGAATGCCGATAATTGTTCTAATTAAAGAATTAATTTTTTGATACTCAATGAAATAATATTTGAATGTAGACGGTTAGTTTTTCACATTTTTTTATCTCGTTTCCTTTTTACTTTGCTATTCATACGATTGCACAATTTTCGTACAGTGTCATAAATACGTGGTCACAGTCTCACACTCTTCTGGATCGTATTTTCTTGTAAACTTCACGCACGGACTGTGCATTATTAATTACATATCTTTATTTTACGAACGTATATCATTTTTATTGTACTCGTGTATACGTAGGAACATTTAATGGCCACGATATAAATTGAAGTTCGCATATGCATATTTAAAATAAAATGTCTTTCGATATTAGATCATCGTTGTACACTGCACGCACCATACACCGAAAGAAATAGAATCCTCGTGAGCAAACGACTAAAACATCCAGGTGACGAATCCAAGGATCCTCGACGAGTTTTCCGGCGCGAGTTAAGCGCGCGCACACACACACACACACAAGATAGAACGAGAGAGATATATCTCGTGAAAAGTTGGCCATTACGCAACAAGATGGACGCGCGCGGTTTCCGTGTGCCTTTCACGTGGCAAGGCCAACGCCGGCGGGCCGTGCTCGTGGGACCGCAAGGGTGCGTTTCCACAGGCGATTCCGCGATTCCGTCGCGAGTTACGGATAAATACAGATCGATCGATATACATTTACATCCCGGTTTACATTAATAACTTGCTCCACTCATTTTGGTCATTCGGCATTGTTCCAGCTTATTTTCTTTTTAACGCAACGGTATATAATTAAATGTATATATCGATCGAACTAAACATCCGGGCACGTAGACGCGAATTTATAGTCAACATATACGAATGCGATTGAATAAGTTTTCTTTTAGTTATCGATTGCAAAATTTTCAATTTAATACTTCCGTTGTAATGTATAACGAGCCGTTTATAATGTACAAAATCAATTTCTTAATTCCGCAAATTAATCGCGCATGCAAGGAAATGGAAAGACGCATTTAGAGAGAAGCAGTGAATTAATGCTTTAATTTATTTTTCAAAATACAATCGTATTGACAGATTAAACGATCGATTTAACCTAATAAAAATACACCAGACATTTTAGTATTTCTCTCCCTCTTTCCCACTCCCTTTCCCTCTTCCCCTATATGTATATTATTATTGTTGTTGTTATTATTATTATTACTAAGAATCATAATTAAGATGAATGTTATCAAGGTACTGCATGTTACACGAAACTAGATCTTTTAATTAATGCAAATCCGCGAGATAAGAAGTATAACGTGATAGAAAACAGTTTATTTCTTTTTTTATTTAATAATTATGTGTACGTTATTAACATAAATAAATCTCGATTGTATACAGTTAAAATTATTGTTGAAAAATTAAGTATACACACATACGCGTGTGATTTAATTTGAAGAGTTGCGATTACGAGAGGGCTAATCAATTATTGTGTATTCCAAGTGCAATTGCAAATTGTTGATCAACATATTGCATTTCTATTATAATTATGTGAAATACCTATAACGTAAACGAAATTTTTCTATTATTCGATAAATTTAACTATACTCACTTTATATATATAGATATAGATAAATGCAGGTATATATACATGTATACGGTTACATCACATGCATTACGAATATTGTATTTTTGAGGATTATAAATCTAGCGGCATGTCAATTTCACGTGATGTTTATCGATTAAACAACAATGGATACAGTTCCCATTGAAATATATCATATTCGAGAATGCGCAGTTTTGACATACCTATATCAAATTAAATGAAAGTAGGTCGTATTTTCAGATAGTAAAACAAATGTATGAATTACGGGGAAAATGCCCGCAATATCATTTTCGGAGTTAATTTTCAATTTAATGGGACGATTTTACATGCCGCGTATAACAATTTCATCTGATTAGCTTTATTTATGTAAATCGTTAATTTCTTAACAGATTTCTTTTAAAAATAACAATCTGCAGTAGGGTATATAATAACCTAATAATCCCACGCGATCTGACGTTTTTTTTCTGATCGAATTTACGAGTTGCAAAATCAAACTTGCGGATTAAACGAAGGCGCGTTAAATCCGAGCGGTGTAATTAAAGTAATTAAAATTTTTATCCCTCTTACAGGTGTTTGCCGTTTATCTTAACCGAGAATATGCACTCTCGGTGAAATATTTCAATAATAACTTTTTTGATAGAATTTGTAATTTAACGTAATAAGGTAATCTTGAAACATGGAACGATGGTTCATAAAGAAAAATGCATATACACGTTAACTCGAATAACTTAAAAATCGCGTCGAGATGTTATCCAATCTCACTGTTTCTAAATGCATGAAAAATTAGCGTAACTATAACTATACCACTGTAAAAGGCTTGTCGAGCAAACCGGAAAGTCCTATAAAAATAAATAAAAAATCTAACACTGGGAATATCATGCGTACCGAGCTAAATAGCGAGGGATATTAAATGTAGATATTCGATCGAACTAAACCATCCCTGGCAGTAGACACGATTAATAGTTCAAATATCGATGCGAGTTGAATAAGTTTTATTTTAGATCCCGATTGCAATTTTCAATTTAATACTTCCGTTGTAATGTATAACGAGCCGTTTATAATGTACAAAATCAATTTCTTAATTCCGCAAATTAATCGCGCATGCAAGGAAATGGAAAGACGCATTTAGAGAGAAGCAGTGAATTAATGCTTTAATTATTTTTCAAAATACAATCGTATTGACAGATTAAACGATCGATTTAACCTAATAAAATACACCAGACATTTAGGTATTTCTCTCCCTCTTTCCCACTCCCTTTCCCTCTTCCCCTATATGTATATTATTATTGTTGTTGTTATTATTATATTACTAAGAATCATAATTAAGATGAATGTTATCAAGGTACTGCATGTTACACGAAACTAGATCTTTTAATTAATGCAAATCCGCGAGATAAGAAGTATAACGTGATAGAAAACAGTTTATTTCTTTTTTTATTTAATAATTATGTGTACGTTATTAACATAAATAAATCTCGATTGTATACAGTTAAAATTATTGTTGAAAAATTAAGTATACACACATACGCGTGTGATTTAATTTGAAGAGTTGCGATTACGAGAGGGCTAATCAATTATTGTGTATTCCAAGTGCAATTGCAAATTGTTGATCAACATATTGCATTTCTATTATAATTATGTGAAATACCTATAACGTAAACGAAATTTTTCTATTATTCGATAAATTTAACTATACTCACTTTATATATATAGATATAGATAAATGCAGGTATATATACATGTATACGGTTACATCACATGCATTACGAATATTGTATTTTTGAGGATTATAAATCTAGCGGCATGTCAATTTCACGTGATGTTTATCGATTAAACAACAATGGATACAGTTCCCATTGAAATATATCATATTCGAGAATGCGCAGTTTTGACATACCTATATCAAATTAAATGAAAGTAGGTCGTATTTTCAGATAGTAAAACAAATGTATGAATTACGGGGAAAATGCCCGCAATATCATTTTCGGAGTTAATTTTCAATTTAATGGGACGATTTTACATGCCGCGTATAACAATTTCATCTGATTAGCTTTATTTATGTAAATCGTTAATTTCTTAACAGATTTCTTTTAAAAATAACAATCTGCAGTAGGGTATATAATAACCTAATAATCCCACGCGATCTGACGTTTTTTTTCTGATCGAATTTACGAGTTGCAAAATCAAACTTGCGGATTAAACGAAGGCGCGTTAAATCCGAGCGGTGTAATTAAAGTAATTAAAATTTTTATCCCTCTTACAGGTGTTTGCCGTTTATCTTAACCGAGAATATGCACTCTCGGTGAAATATTTCAATAATAACTTTTTTGATAGAATTTGTAATTTAAACGTAATAAGGTAATCTTGAAACATGGAACGATGGTTCATAAAGAAAATGCATATACACGTTAACTCGAATAACTTAAAAATCGCGTCGAGATGTTATCCAATCTCACTGTTTCTAAATGCATGAAAATTAGCGTAACTATAACTATACCACTGTAAAGGCTTGTCGAGCAAACCGGAAAGTCCTATAAAAATAAATAAAAAATCTAACACATGGGAATATCAATGGCGTACCGGAGTTAAATAGCGAGGGATAATACAGCGAATTAAAGTCAGAATTATTATTGGTAGAAACATGCTAGAAAAAATGTGGTAACATGGCGGCTTCAACGAATCAAATTCTAAGGAGGGAATCATTCTTTGAAATGCAAATGTCCAAGGTGGGGAGTCGCATATCGCTTCATACCGAGCAAATGATATCCATCACCTTTTGGGCGTCTACGAAAGGGTTTCTCCCTCCGTCATTTTGAACCTGTTATACCTTCTTCGGCATTGAACGGTATCTTGTACTGTCTTCCTTCGGAGTCATCGAGTTCCCATTGTAAACGATAATATAATAATTTTATTTACATTCCGCGTTACTTATCATTTTTTTTATTATAAACATATTTTGTCTACAACATTTTACGTATTTTATTCAGTTTCTCCTGTTTTGTTTGTTTCAGCCAAATATGTAAATAATTTATTGATCATATTCATCATAAATGTTAGTTAATGCGCGGTAATAAATTTATACATTGAACGTGTTTAAAATTAAATAGATAAATTCCACCTGCAACATGAAACATATCTGTTAAATTTTCAATCACTTATAGTCTTTAACTATATCATTAAATATTACGATATAAAGACGTACTTCGGTAAAACATTCATGTAATAATGACACATGAAATTGGGTGTCAAATTACGTATAATTAAATTATGTGTTTCTTCAATGAACGTAAGATCAAATCTTCATTGTAGTTTTTATTTTAGGATTGTGTATCTTACTAACAATTATTGATAGTTCTTATATATAAATTGGTAATTTTTGAAAACGCAATGACATTGTATAAACACAATAATGTTTATTAATACTTAATATATCTATATATAAATTACTATAATGTCACTGAGTAATCGAGAAACAAACATGACAAATGATAAAAATTACTATAATATATATACTACAAGTTACGGAAAATTTAACATAGTAGTAGTAAATTTTCCTATAAAATCTAATAACTTTTACTAAAACATTTTTCTCCGTATATAAGCTAATATTTTCAAGTTGTGAGTATGATGAAAACAAAATATTTTCATATTTAAAATTAAGCAAAATAAAATGCTAGAAATTTATATTCTCGTTTATATATAAATTAAGAAGGACGGATATTAAAACTAACCGGATTGTTTTAAAGAAAGGAAGAACTGTTAAAGGTTGTCATAATCTTAGGAAAGTAAAGAAAAAGCAAGTATATCGATCGAGAAAACAAAGTAAACCGAAACCCGAAATCGAATACACAAGCACCAGCGTGACTCGAATCACGAGCGTGGAAGAAAACGAAGCCAACCGCTTGAGAGTTAAAGGTACTGTGTGTCTCGTTTACCACACTCTGTGTGTGTGTGTTTATGCAGTTCAGGGCGAGTGTCACTTAAAACCACCTCGGCATGGACGCGCACACGTACGTGTATATCTACGTGGGCCGGTGCCCACGTTTTTGCCTTTGTATAATATAATTCCCTATAGCGTTCGAGTCAGAAAATCGCGTTTTTCCCAAGCTAGCCTAGCCCGTGGCCGAGTGCTCTCGGTACCGAGTCCGTGAACCGATCGCCGTAACACACACAAAAACAGATAGACGTACATACACACACACACATATATATACACGATGAATTCCTCTCTCAGTCGACGTCTCGAGCTATAAGCCGTACACGAATCTTTTTTCGAGCGGGCTTGATTTTCCTCGAGTTCGCGTTTCGTCCTATTTTCTATGACTTTGCTTTTTCGCACGCACTGCGATTTTCGATCCAATTTTCTTGTTACAATTACTCGACTATTCTTACTAACTTTGATCGAGGTATAATCAAATATTTGTTTTTATTGTTTTACGCCGTATTTTCACCATATTTCGTTTACCATTTCGATTGTTTTGTAAAATAATATTTGACAGTTGTATAAGTAATACATAAACGTTTAATAAAATATTACAATTTATCTAACGTTTCATTATCTATTTTACAAGTATATCTTCAGTTTAAATTTTAAGTTGTATTGTTTATTGATATTATGAATGTTTTAAGTGCTTGAGTCGTTACAGATCTAAAGTCAGATTGCAGATTAAATCGGATTTCAAATATAGTCAGGAACTTGTCAACATTTCTGAAACATAAAATAATAAAGATTTATATTACAAACCATAAAAAGTTAGTACGATTAGATAGAAATATACTCACAAATATTTTACTCAACATCCTTTCCCTTTGAGGTGCAATAAAAAATGTATTAAAATTTGTCTACATTTTCTATTACTAATCTTATAAAGATCGATCGTGAATTTTCAGATTGATTGAAAACACCGCGGTTATTGATAAGTTTAAAAAATATTTTGCAACTGTGTACTTAAAAAAAAACAATTTCTCGATAATGAAATAGTCAACAAACTTTAAATTAATTCTTAAAGATAACATTGATGGTTAATTTCTTTAAGTGAATATAAGATTTCGAATTAATTAACAATTTTCGTAATAGAATTAAATAAATAGTGTCGACTCGTCAATAAAGATAGTTTCGGAATATATTCCCATGTCATAATCTCTCTCGTAGTATCGGTAAAATAAATGATTTTATTTATTTACATTTTATTATATTATTATTAGCATGTAAATGATTATATTACCACGTATAGATGCATCTTGTATAGGACGCACATAAGTTCACTAGTGAAAAGATGAAGGCAACGATAAGATAGTTTCCGCTTGCTATAGATAGAGATTGTCTTGCCACCATCATCGGCTATACATAAAAGTGTAAAGTATATATTTTTATTTACGCGACAATAAAATTAATAAAATTAACATCGTAATCCTGCACACATTTTATTTATCAATGATTTACAATACATTTTTACCGCTCGCATATTTTTCTTGTTGCTATCTGCAACAATTTAACTAAAGATTACTTTGAATTTAATCATTTAATCGATCCTTATCCCGAAAGAAAAAGTAAAAAAGTAAAGGAAAATTGTAGTAATAAAACGGAAAGTAAATGAAAGATGAAAGATTATTATTTAAGTTCTAAAGCCTTGAATTATGAAATTAACAGTGTCATAATAAAGGTATAGTAAATCTTGGTAGAGTGGATGCCAGTCGGATCGGTTTGCCCATTGGTTTTAGTCGTAACTCGCTCTACCTTAGAGCCTTTTTTCGAGGTTAAGATCTTTATCCCCGTGAGCGCGCGCGCGCGAGCAAGAGTGGGAGAACCTGATTTCAGCAACCTAGTGGCTGCTATGGAAGTGTTATTACTTTGCTTAAGTAGGTTTCCGATATAACATTATTTTATGGCGATGACTTTCGTTTCTCTTGCAACTAGGGAGCAGATGTTGAAAATTTAATGACAACATTCTGGCTTGTTCAATTTTTATATGTTAGTTACTTTCGTTTAACGATCTAATATAATTCATCTTATCCTAATTTAACCAATTCAATCTCTATTTCATGATTTGCGCTATACGTATACACATATATATACACTTATTGTTTCCCTCCCGATGATTATCGACTAAACAGCTCTTTTTTCCTTAATTAATTGATATTGTGCACTCGATCGACCAAATTTCGCTATTCGATACGATTTAACTTTGATTAAATGCAAGTGAGATTATTAAAAAGTTCGTATTGCATCGAGGTTTTATTTCGCGATCAATATCATCACCGATTATTGCATTTCTACTTGAACGATTGACATTTCTTTTTCCATTGATAATATTTTGATAAACGTTAAAGGAATATCGATACATAGTTGCGCGTTTAAGATTATTCCGTTGAATAATATAGATAGAACGAGTTTAATAAATTTTCGACACCGGCATTCCACTTTACTTTTGTTTTAATTTAATCTTGTCATTATATTTATTTATCTTGATAAAGTTATATAATAAAGGTAATCGTCTATTAAAGTATGATATATCTTATATATTGCTCGTTGAATCAATACAATAATGGATGATTGGGAAATTTTGAGGCTTTCGTATTGTAATAAATAGGTATATGTACATTTATTTCTAAGGTACAGCGCAGTGTTGTTAAACGTTGAGTTAGGTTGATTACTCGAATGAAAAGCAGATGACTTTCGGCAAATCGGACGAAAGAAAATAGAGTCAAGGTGAACCGTGCAAGACGAGGTAACGGGAAACGTTCTACGAGGTATAGATTAAAAGTAAATGTATGATTATTTAGCTATCGGAGTATGGTTGGCTGGCGGTCGCGTTCAACCAGAAGAGAGAACGAACGGTGCGGCCGCGAGGTTAAACAAACAAGACGATTTTCTTGACAATAGGGCAACGAAGTAGGAAATAATAGGTTTCCCAATGCATATCACCCCTCCCGAGTGTTGCTCAAATGTCAAACGCTGCGCAATAGTAATAATTCAGCGAGCGCGTTGAAAAAAAAAAGAACGGGCTCCAAGTAATTGATTCCTTCGTTCTCTCTTCTCTCGTGTAGGTATGTATCTATACACGAGGATAAGGTTAAACTCGTGCACGCGAGCATTCGCTATTTTCTCGAGTTAATGACAATTTTTCCAAAGGGATACGTATACATGCCTCCTTCTGCCTAAGCTCTCTATACCTATAGACCCTCGTCGGCTTCTCGAGGGCGAGCGTCTATACTGTATATTCCGTATGATGGAGAGAAGGAGAGAAATAGAGAGTGAGAGAGAGAGAACACGGACACCTCTTACTTTCATTCTCCGATATCCTCGGCTCCATTCACGTTTCCATTCACCGTCTTGCGCGCGCCGAGAGCTTGTGTATATCCTACACCTAGAGCTGCTGCCTCTGCAGTCACGCTTTTTCTCGCGGGCTTTTTTCACCTAGATATTAACGTTCATTTCGTAAACATGGCGAAGAAGGAAGGAAGGTTGCCCAACCTAAATTTTGCCTCTTCGAGACATCGACATTTCGATTCGACATTTCAAAGGGTCACCCGCCGTTCTATTATCTTTCTTGATTTATGCTTTTCTTTCTTTAACCTACTTCATTACGATTGGTTAACGATCGATTATCTTCCCAACTTTTATTTAGATTTCAAAAGGAAAATTATTTTCATTTTATACCTGCACTAACTGTAATTAACAAACTATAAAAATTAAATAATTATTAATTTTGTGTATGTCAATTGCATAATTATTTAATTAATTAAATGCAATGTCATCGCAACGAGAAAGTGTTAAAATATTTCGGGAATGATTTACATTTCAACCAACATCGCGAAGAACCCTTTGTAACTCTTTTGTACTCGCACAATTTTTCCGCAATCCTTACCTCCGCAGTATTAATCTATAATACTCGAAAACCGCAAATAATACGTAATAATAAACATCTACGACTATAAATATAATACTCTTGAGAAACTCGAAATGATTTGGTCAGTATTACACGCGTAATAAACAAATAAATAATGATATTCAAACATCCAACGTATCAAAGTTGTTTAACGTTAAAATTTTATAATAACATATAATCCCGTAAGTCTCGGTTATTTTATTTTATTTTTTAACGTTTTATCCAGGTTTCCCCTGGTAAAGTGTATTTTTTTTTTGTAAAGCTCTTTAAATATTTACAAAATATCGTGCCACTAATTTACGAATAAGTCGTAGCCACGCATACAAATGACGAACTGTCGAAAACCGTGAGTACACGTTACGCAAACAAATTATTATTACGAACTTCAATCCACGTCGTAAAGCTACCCCAAGCCCCGCAGTTTCAAATTATCGCAAAAATTGCTCTTTCCCCCTCGACGTCCGAGCTGCTCGCGTTTTTACGCGCCGAGGCATCCGTTTTCGTCGTGTTCTTTTTTTTTCAACGGAAATAATTGTCTCCCTCTTTCCTTCCCTTTCCTTTTCGTGCGCTACCTTTCTTTATCGTATTATCTTATACGTATGCTTTTTCCATTTACTTAAAAGCGATATATGTGCAACCATTTTTTTTTGTGTACACAGTTGCGCGCGAGGCTGCAAGTCAATGCTATACGCGAGAAGTGACGTTGCGATCACTAATTTACGTATATATATATATTAAACATTCGATAAGATAAAAAAGAAGTAGTCAGTTTCAATCGATTCATTTTTAAAATGTACCTCTTGCTAAATTGAATTTTAAAATGTATTAATTAACGAAAGCGCGCGCGTTCGATATTTAATCGTTATTTATTATAAATGATTTAATTCATTGAAAAGTTTCTAATTATTTTAATTCATGAATATTTTTATTGAGACTATTTAATACCGCATCATGAAATTAATGATTTCAAGAGAATTGATAATGCTTTTTATTTAATAAATTGTAATTTCGATATCTTATTGTACAAGTGATACTTTTTATAAATCAACGTAAATTTATCATTTTTTACAGAATACGTAATAATTTGTATTATCTGAATAAAACTTATTTTAGTCAATAAGTAAGAGTATCCTCAATTAATTATGCAAAATTGTAACTTATTTTTGAAAAATCTTTACCTGTGAATTTCTAAACGTAAAATATCCATTCGGATGATTCATGTATACACGTCAGATCGTACGCTAGACATTTTCATTTCGGATTAATCGATTCATTTTTTATCACTATTATCTGCATATATGCACTGGTAATAACTGTAGTCGAAGCAAATGAAGAATATTAGAATTCATTCATAGAACATATCGCAGTTAAATTACAACAATTGTATTCTACGGGTTGACGTATATATTTCGAGGTAATTTGACAGGTACGTAAATTTATTTAAATATTAAATGCAAACTGTATATTCAATCAATAAAGACGGTCATCCGAGGTGTCCAAACACTGGGGCAGTTTTAGCTTACCTGAGATCGCGTGTGAAACGAAAAAAAAAAAGAAGAAATTTAGTCGTTTCACATACTCGTGTAACTTGTCACCGAAAAACCATCGAGTAGGAGAGTTTTTCCTGGGTCGCACCAGGAGCTTCGAACAAAAAGACCGTTCGACCAAGAATATTATTTCCACCTAGAAAACCTCTTGGCTCTTATTCTTTGCCTCCCCTACCACTTTTCGTACGCCCCTTTCGGCGCTCTCCCCCTTCCCCTTTTTCTTTCTCTACCCGAGCTAAGCGCGCGCGGTTATTTTCGAACGCATACACAAAGACAATTACCGCACTCGCTCGCGCTATTGCACGGAGCGCGCGTACACCATCTGGTGCTCTCCGTGCACTCGCTCGCACACACGTATATATACATATGCACGCACACGCACGAGACGACGCCGCGAGCCTTCCTGCGGCCGTCGCCGTTTTGTTCGCATGCAATTTTGACATTTTTCTTCGTATGGCCGATCCGCCGGCGATTGCTCGACGTCTCTCTCTCTCTCTCTCTCTCTCTCTCTCTCTCTCTCTCTCTCTCTCTCTCTCTCTCACTAGCGCGAGCAGAAAAAAAGAAAGGAACGAACGAACGAACGAACGAACGACCCTTGCTGACGATGCTCCGTGCTTCCGTCTATGCGCCGGGCTTTCGATGACTGTGTCGGCCTGGCGATCATTATTCTTCTCTCTCTCTTTTTTTTGTTCGCAAGCGCGTTACCGCTCCTTTTTTTGCGCCCCGATGATGATGATGTTTGGCTTGCTCGTTTGGGTTATATGGGCCGCACTTTGTTTTATTTTTTTTTCGGGAAAGTGCCTTTTTTACGGCTTCGGGAAATTTCCTTAAATTAGGGTGCGCTGTAAGTTTCGGGAAACGCTCTCAATTTTGATCGATGTATGCGCTCATTTTACTTTGGTAATGAATATTATTATTTTTCTATTAAAGGTATAAATAAGCAATAAAATAGACAGACAAATAGTTAATTAACGTTATTAAAACTGATACATTATATTTATGACTATAATCGAAATGTACATATATCGTGGAAATAAAAATATCATTGTTAAATACATTGAGATAGAATTAAAAATTTAGCGAACAGTTGAATAAATAAAAGTTTTAAAGAAACGTAGATTGACAGTTGATATATAGGGCACTTCAAATATACGTAAAATACGTTTAGTTATATAAAATCTGAATAGTACATAAACACGGGTACGCTCCATTTCTCTCATTTTGCAGGGCCCAGTCTCGGCGGTACAAACCTATCTCCATCTCATTCTCGATCCATTTGAACCACGGGTATACGCACTTTTTTCATCCTACTCTAACGCTCGCGGTCTTTCATCTTCTTTCTTTCCATCTCTCCGTCTGTCGAGCGCATTCACATAGCCTCACGAACACGGTCTTTTCACCCTACCGTGCCCTTTCTCTCTCTTTCTATCTCTGACTCTCCGAGAAGGAACGCATGTGGCGAAGATGATGATGATGATGACGCGTTGATGACGACGGCGATGATGATGATCCTTTGAGGCTGGTTTTCAATCCGTTGTGCCTGCGCGCACCTCGATCCGAGAAAACAATTGCGATGCACTGATTTTATTTGCCCGGTGCAGAATTTTAATGAAACACCCTATTGTACCTTGCGGCATTCTTTCGATTAATCACAAATTGTATTGTTGACATTTTTGTTCGGATTAATTAACGAGCGATGGCGTTTATACTTATGATGTCTTGCTACGTTCTTTATTATTTCGTAATCGTCCAAATAGTTATAGCTTTAGATTAATTACTACTTTTAGGATTGCGACATCTTTTTCGATCACTACAAAGATGTCGATCATTTCATCAACAAAAAAAAGTCGATAAAGTATCTGATTAAAAAATTTGACTTTAAACCGATGTTTAATTTTTAATAGTAAAACTTATTACACGACTACTATTTATTTATTTCACTTTACTTAAAAACAAAGCGATGCTCATTCAACATAGTTTGAATTAAACGCTGTAACTTAATTTATTCTCGTTCAATTTTCGTGCGATCGTCGATAAAGTATAGAGAGTAACGTCTATATCGCTTAAACGATGTTATTGTTGCCTCTTAAGCTTAGAGAGGAAAGATTCCATTATTAAGAATATGCGTTTTCCCCGCAAAAATCTTTGCTATAAACCAGAAACCGCGAATTTTATAATAAGTGACGTTGTAAGAAAATGTCCTTAATACACTTAAATTCTACATTATAGGTAAAGACAATTTTTATTCGCTTTAGATGCTCCCATCTTCTTATTACGTTAGGAGTAAAACTTTTAAAGTGGAAATCACATTATTTGTTAAGTGTTCTCAACGTATTTATAAGAAACGTATTTTAATAAAATTCGTTATGATGCCGATAGATAATATACGTAATTCTTAAATGTTTAAACGCAAGCATATAGGCAACTAATGAGATTTAGTCAACACAAATTAATCATTTCATTCGGCTCAGTTTATTTCACATTGTGATATCGTAGTTTTCTAATAATACATTTTATCACGCACAAAATGTAATTTTTATGTATAACTATAAGAGTTTTATCGGCTTCGGAAAAATACGAAATGAAAATTTTCTTAAAACTGTACTTTTTAGCTCGACGATTAGCATTAACAAAAAAAATATTTAACGAATCGAATCATCCGATAGATTACACCAATAATTTTTGTAAATGATATCATCGTAGTGTTACGAACCGAATCGAATAAAAAACCCAATCGTGATAATTTAAACATTATTTTTCTAACATTTTCACGATTCGAGAAAATAATAAGATAACGAAATATCTTCGATATCGGAGAATTAATTTTTATCGACGAAGGAACAGATAATGCAACGTGCATCTGAGTTACAAATACATCGATGTATATCAAAATATGTCTAACGTCCTTAGTATATATGCAATTATAATATTCAAACAATCGAACGAATTTGTTAAACGGAAGTAAAAGTGTATATACCATGTATAGTCGAAAACGTGGCAATCCTTGATAGAAAAAATTAAAATAAAAAAAAAAGAGACTCGGAATTGCGAAATTTTTTTAACCAAGTGCAACAGCCTCTTGCGAAAATGCGCTGAACGTTGGCCTGAAAAAATACGACTCCCTGATAGCGCATACGTGATAAAGGGGCCGATTTATCGCTGTTTGCGCGAGCCGATAGCGATGAGGCAAAAATGAGGTTGAAATTGCAAAACTGCGCAGTCAAGGTATCGAGAGGAGGAAGCTCCCGAAATCGTGCGAGCAAAAAAAAAAGGGAACGGATAACTCGGGTACGACAAACGAATAGATACATAGAGGGGAAGCGTACATCGTTAACTACTATCCATGTGTGCACGATCCGGGGAGCTTATAAACTCATATCCGGCGAACGATTGATAAAGGCCCTTTATTGACGTTGATTCGGTACGCGAGGTTTTTTTTTCTTCTTCGTTCGGTTCTTTTATTTATTTAGTTTTCGAATTTTCGATTGTAACACGGCTATACCGCCAAATTTTGCGCGTTCGCTACATCGTTTTTTCAACGTGTGTTTCTGCACGATTCGCGAATGCGAGCTGGCTCCGGCAATCGTTTTGAAACTTGACTCGAAAAGCAATAACTATAAATTTTGGAGATGAAAGGATAAAAGCGTTGCGCCAATGTTTTTATTGAATTTATTTAAGATCGACCTGTAGGATAGGAAGTAAATTTTTTAATAGACAGCTGTCGCAATAAACTGAGTAAATTATTTTATTATTTAATGTAACAAACGATCGTTCGATTAATAGATAAGTGTTTATATGCAAAAATAACTCGACGGGAAATTGTCGAGTTAAATTTTCTTAAACGATTGTGTGCGGGAAATAAAGTAGTTGGAGTTGCTTTTTTTACTTTAGAATCAATCTGCATAGTAATAATATATCTGTACGTATGTAGATACTTCCAAATATATGAAATAACTTATTAAAAAGTAATAATTTAGTAAGTGATAAAAAATTTATTAATATATTTGTAGTTATGAAACACTTATTAACGTAAATTTGATCACTATTTCTAATTAATATTAATTTCTATGTACAAGGTTTAAAAAAAAAATTATATTTTCCTTTGTTTTACAAACATTTCCGTTTGTTGGCCGGAACTAAACATTGAAATCTATCAGATTCGGATAACAACGTTCACGTATACATATAGCCAGAATAATTCCTGTCACTTGAGCGTCAACAACCAAAAATCGAAAGCAACAGTAATGTTTTCACAGGTATAGGAATACAAAAAAATAATATACGAATGTTGGTGCGACGCGCGTCTGTGCAAACGGAGCGTCGAGCGATAGCCCGCGTGTTTGCGCAATAAAATTTTGTTGTTACGCACGATGACGACGCGGCGGTCATTGCACCGACAGTCCGGCACTTCTGTCAATGAAGCCGGCAGCGCGCGAGATGGACACGGAACCCGGGATAAAGAGAACGAGGACCGCGTATATGTACGCCCGCTTTAATTTCGATCAATTAATCAAAGACAGAGAGAGAGAGAGAGAGAGGAGAGAGAAACGAGACTCGAAGAGGGTGAAATTATCTGCACTGCTTGTAGGGAGAGACCTATGTATATATTCTGCTTTAAACTACGTAGACGATATATCCGTTTCTCAATTTTAAAGAAATATCGCATCAGCTCGAAGTCGAAATGAAAGATATACGTTTTTAAAAATTTATTTTAACTCTTGCGTCGTTAATTATTAATTAACTTTTATCCCGTACCTATAATATTTTACCATTATAAATATGATTTCACGATTTATTTTCGTCGAATCGACCACAAGAAATATATTAAAATTATATAACATTTTTACGTACCCATCTCCGAGGTGGGTATTTTAAAAATAAATTAACTTTTTAAAAATTATGTATTTTTAATCATAATGTACATTCTGCAAAAATTATATATATATATATACATATTGATTAAGCAGTATAAATTAATTTACTCGAAACTCCTACTCACGGAGAATAATTAAATTACGAGAATGTAAAAATAAGTAATTTTAGAGTATAAAGTACTTTAAACGACGTATTTATAGATAAATATGCACGATTAATTAATCGTATCAATGTACAAATCTACATCAGTTAAATTGCACACCGCATTACTCCTATTTAATCACGTAATTTTTAAGCGAGTTGAACGACATTGTAACCTAACTGTGTAATTAAAACCTACGCAAATATTTTGTTCACAATTTGTATATCGTATCAAATAGAGTAATTACGATCTAACGAGTGTAAAAATAATTACAGTATCAATCAAGAATGCATAACGTCAAAATTTATTCAAGGATTACGAATATACATATATATATATACTGCAGTCACTGGTTTTTTTTTTCACCGACTACTTTCCGTTCTCGAGTCATAAGTGCCGCCATCTACTGTAAAAATTAAGAAATCGATTCTTTACTGTATAAGGAACGTACTTTAATCTTGAAGGGAAGAAAAGTAATAACTTCATTACGCAAAGTGTGTTATCTAACGTATTATTAAATAAATAATAATTGTTATCTAGTAATAAAATAGATGGTTGGATTAAACCGATATTATACGGTAGTTTAATAACTAACGCGTTAATTGTTTATTTAATCGTGAAGATGAAATTCGTGTATCTAAAATGAATTTTAAATAAGTAATTAAATTGCGTGCGCTTTAAATCGATTAGATATTTAACAATACTGTAAACAAAAACTAACGTGACAGATCAATTATTTTTTTAAATTATATAAAAAGGTACAGTTTGAAGAAATTATAAGTATGATATCCTGTGATAGAAACATGGTTTAGCGAAATTCCGAAAAGGTATTAAACATAATTAGATTTAATAAAATATATCACGGTTTGTAAAAGTTCAATACTTAAATTGGAAGTTATTTTAAACCTTGGGAATAAGAAGACTGTAATTATTATGAATTAAACTTATAATAATAATTTCAAGAGGCGAGAAATTTGTGAATATCCATTCGGATAATTCGATAAGGCGTATAAATGAAGATCGCGAGGAGCGAGGATCAAAATTTTAATAAATTATACGGTAACAATGAAGTATTGATAAAATTTGATTCTGATATCGCATCTTCGTTCAATTAACCACACTCCCATTGATAGAACCACCTGAATCACTGTATTATTTTTAACGATTCATAATTTCCATATGAATAATGTATCAGTAACGATTTTGCGCATACAACATTTATCCAATTTATTTTCGTCTTACTCGAGGATTAACGTACATGTGTTTCTCACTGCAGATTTCGACAATTATTTGTATAGTAATAAAGTTTTTAGTAATTAAAATAATTGACAATTTATCATAAATTTTATTTATATACGGGAATGTTTATCAAATAAGATGGAATGTTTTAGTAAAAGATTATCAAAATTCTATAAAAATTAGAATTTATATATAATTTTATAAAATATTCGTATAAACTGTCGTCTAGATTATTTATAAAAACATTTTCATTTCCAGATAAAAATATTCAATTGAGTTAAATAACAGAAATTTTAAAGTACAATGTCATTTAGAAAATATAAATAGACAGAGACATTTAGTGAGATCTTGAAAAATGATTATTGTATGAAAATCAGAAGTCAAATATTAAAAATTGTTATCCTGTATTTTTAGCTGCGTGACTATACATTCTGAATGAATTTAAAATTTAATCCGTTAAAAGTTAAGTTAATTATTTAAAATATAATTTTGATTAAATCCAGGAAATCGATAAATGATCGATGGATCTTAAAATGGCAGCACAGGTACAATATAAAGGACAGCGGACAAACATATTTCGTGAAAGGGAAAGGCCGTAAACAGGAAGGGGGATATAAAAAAAGGAAAGAAATGAGTGGGTCCTCGTCTTGGTTAAATTACAGCGAGTTACCTTGGTAGGCCAGTCAAAATCGGTGCGCGAGTTCGCGAATAAAAGAGTGGTCTCTCTCTCTCCCTCTGTCGACAGAGAGGGCGAGAGAGCGAGAGAGAGATAGAGCGAGAAATGTGCAGACAAAGCAAGCCCGGGCCGGTGCAGGTTAAAAAAGAAGGAAGCGAGAACCGGCGAAACTGCGGGGCTCCCGCGGCCTTGACGAGGCGGGCTCGAGGCCGAGCGGCGTCTGCCGAATGTGTGCACCGTACAAGGGTGGGGGAGACCAGTGGCCCCGACCTTGCGCGCCGCTGCACTCTCGTTTTCGTTAATAACCGGCCGGCCGGGCGCGCCTCTCCGCTCCTTTTTTTGGCCCGGCGAATTGGTATAGTGACCTCGTGCCCCGCTCTCAGCGCCCGGCCTACATTTCTTTTCGACCGACTGTGCGCCCGCCGTCCACCGCCCGCCGCCCGCTGCTCCCGGGCTTTTTGGCCAGCCGGATATGCGATCGCGACAAGGCTGAGTTGCCTCCACGATTATTATCCTCGAAGGATCTTTCACCAATTTTCGTACTTATTTTGCGCTTTATAAGCTCTCTCGAATATTGTTTTTTCAACGAGACATTTATTTTAATTAAACTTTTGGTGCACCTCGCGTCAGTCGAAAAATTTATTTGGTTTACTACATGTTTTTTTAATCACAAGAATAAATACAATGCAACTTTTAGTTGCGTTATTTAATTAAGATATATATTCAACAGCAAAGACTGTATAAAAGATGTTTAATTAGACTGAGGTGAATAATTAATTCCATTAATTACATTCGTTTAATCAGGAATCAATAAACTTTTATATTCTATAAGAACTCGTTTTATAAATTGCTAACGAATATCTGTTTACAATATAAAATCCAATCTAAGCAATATACCTTTATTTGTTTTTCGGTGCAAAACGTTAGATAGAAAAAGATATTCGAGATGCCTTCCGCAATTAAAGTTGAACGAATGCACGTTACCAACCGATTTAAATTCGCGAGCGGATCTCTGTACTACACGGCTAATCTATTTTAAATGGAGGGATGAATCATGCAAGGTAGCAAACCTATACCATCTGCACAAAAAAATCGGTTGATGTTGATTATTAATGGAACATAAACCTTAAATTACACTGATCCACCCTTACGAACATTTATTTATTTACACAGTTTACGGACCTAGATTCCCCGGAGAAAACAATTTAAACAACGATAACCTAAGATAAATTGGCGATATAGGTACGATAAAACTAAAACAATGTTAAATTCCTCGAATTTAAAATAATGATCTATAGCTGTTCGAAGCAAAAGTTAACGCAAACCACAATCAATTGTACGAAAAGATTTTATATCACTTATAACTAGACATCGTCGCGTACTGTAGTGCGATGAGCGCAGTTTATTTGCGAATCACACGCTCGCATAACCAAAGCGATTTTTCGCCTCTCTTTTGCTCCAGTTCTTACCGCATTTTTTTTTCGCGAAGCTCGATGCTATTTTGGAAGTTATTGTGCGCCCGACATAATAAATTTGCGTCCGCTTGCGCTAAATACATTGTACCGATACAGTTCTTTTTTGCATCCTCAAATATGCAGAAGCCCACGGATGCAGAAGTTTCGCTTTGGACAAGCGCAACGCCATCTTTTTCTCCCTTCTCTTTTTCACACACTGCTCTCCATTTTCTTTTGTCACATCCGTATTCGTTCGACACTTTCTTTCGGTATAACATGACCTAATTAGACATATTTATGCACTCGACCGATCCACTAAATGCATACGCTTCGTCATATTTTTCTTGTTCTTAAACACGAAACTGCACGTACACCTATATATGTCTCTTTATTGATAAATTTGTTATTTTTACCAAAGCGAGATGAAAGCTTCGAAAACTCGTTCACCCGAATTAATAATGTTAAATATCCATTATTAATTTTTACGATTTTTTACGACCAAATGCACCGTTCGTTTTATCGGAATCGTGTGTCGATCGCGTGAAAATTAAAATATTACTATATACGTGTACAAAATCGACGAACGCATAAAAGTATATTTTCTTCGTTCGGTAAACTACTCTTTCTTTGGTTCGATTGTATTAATATGTGCGATTTGTATTTACCGGTACCTTTTAACATACGCGGTGAAAAAACACTAGGTTTACCAAGACTTGGACGAAAGTCGAACTAAAAGGTCTGTATAGTTAAAATTCATAAATTAGCATATGTCATATCCATTCTTCGCGGGTTGCCATTCAATATTCATTCTACGCGGTGTCAACTTGCAATGTCTATTCTTATTCCTCGAGCCGGCTTGTACGTAAAAAGAACATATAACTTTCACTTTTCGGATTGTAAAGAACAGTTATTCTAACAGCGAAATATATGTAAGTAAATGAAAATGTATTATTATCACTCGAAAAAAACGAAAATGCGTCTCGATCAATTAAACGATTAGAAATTGCCAAAAGTATTTTGTAATTATAGATGAAGAAAAATGATTTATCATTATTTATATCGTTGCAATAAAGATGACCAATGAAAAAATGAGGATGATGCGTATGTAGGTAACTCGAGATTTTGGAATTTACTCGAAAGACGGTCGCGTTATAAAATCAGCAAATCCAATCTATTCGGTATCTTTTGTATCAGTTGCGCGTCCGGTTTTGCGCGTGAATCGATGCTTAGCGACTGGGTTTATGGAGACCGAGTGGGCGACGTCGAGACAATGGCCCGCAAGCCCAGCGTATTAACAAATAGTAGGATTTTCTCTCGAAGAAAGGGAGATCTGGTGAAAAGATATAGTCAAGATCGCGAGGAAGACTACCGTGTAAATTTTTTGTCATTTTTAACGAAACAATTGAATGATTTAGTATTATTAATGATATAATCTTAAACTTTATAATGTAGGGATTTTTTTTTAAAAAGCACTTAATTTTAAGAAAATATTTATCGTTTTATTTGTAATTTTAACTTATAGCGTTATAGAAGTTTTGTTCACATTTATAGTCGATTTTGCATATAGGTACTAATTTACGTCAGTACAATTACATCTACGTATCGTGTATGCACCCCATATCGTTTATGCGAAAGCGTGGGGATTAAATTGAATTTTCGAAGTGCGTTACATCGCTATTGATTCGGACGTTTCTACCACCGTAGTCAAAAATTAATTGACGAAGTCGAAAAATCTTGTTTCGATATTAGGAACTAATAAATTTTGTAAACGACAGAATTTCAACGCAACGATTTTCAAACGTCAATTTTCCGTCATAGCGAATCTCGACACGTTTGAATGTAGTTTACGGAGGATATTGGTTTCCATGCATCGATTAGACGATTGTCCCAAAGAGGTCAACTGAAAATATAAGTCGAATTACCACGTGTGTATAAGGCGCATATATAGATATACAATGTATATGAATAAAGGAGGACTTAGGTAGACTAATACCCTTGAGAAACAATTACATCGTAGGTTCGCGATGTGAGACAAGCTTGTAAATTCGAAAATTTAACCCTAGGATGATCCCTCGTTACTCCCTCATCGCAGAATGAATTAGTGTTGCCGAACCGAGTAAGCTCCCCCTGCGCGAGCTCTCAAGATCCGCGGAGATACAGAGAGGGAAAATCCGAGTCTCTCTCAGACGGTCGTTTTGATATTCATTGCGAAAGAGCAACCCGGTTGCCCGCGAGAATAATGAATTAATAATAAAAACCCGAGCGATCTCCCACACGGAGGAAGAGAGCCAGGATTCGTCGATGCACCTGGTTGGTGCCGAACTGCGTTATCTCTGTAATTGCCGTAGGATCGGACTGCTTCTCTGGTTGTTTAATCCGTTTACGCGTAATTACCGCGAGCCGCGCCTCCTTCGTCTCTAGCCTTTAAATTGCCAGAGCGCGAGCGCGCGCGCGCGCTGCGTATATTCGCGTTTTTGAAGGGAGAAGCAAATTATCCCTCCACTTCCTGGTTACTACTACCGGTAATAAGAAGGTTTCGTGGCTCACTCGAGGCGTGTGACGAGAATTCTCTTTTTCTTTTCTTGGCTTGGCTTCCTCTCTTTTCGCTTATACGTACACACACACACACACACACACACTCACGTGCATATATACCAGTGGTAACCCTCTCTCCTCCTTGCCTGAGCATACACCGAGGTTTATTTTAAATTCTGATGCGCGAACGCTCTTTTGATTTTAATAATGCATGCTTTCAAGGGTTTTTAATTTCAACCTGAGTGAAAAGCGCACTCGTATGACTTAATTATAGGTTGCTTGGGAAATGTACACTTTTTCTTCATACCCCGTATATATATATCTGTATACCTCCGCGCCGCGATACGACTTTTCGTTCGTTCGGGATCTACGAATCTATTATTTTCATTAGACGCGGAATTATGAGAAGCTTCGGCATATCAGAGATTTCATCGAGTTATCTCGAATATTGATTGTAATTGGATTGTAATTCTTTTTCTTTTTTTTTTTGAGAATATGCGAGGGTTTCTTTTTCATTTACCCCTGTAGGTGCAGGTTTTATTTTTATGAAAATTTGTACACTGATGTGGAATACAATTATAATAAATTAGAATTTTAAAATTAATGTTTACTATTACTTTGTAAGTCTACGTACTATGTGCACTTCATAATCAGTGTATCTTTTCAGTTGTTTTACATAATTTGCTATTAAACCTTCTTCATCCCAAACATTTTCCCTATATTTATCGAGTAAAAGTAGTTTATTTGATTACTGATCTATTTTTTTTAAAGAACTTACTTACTAATTCTAATGTGGACAACAAATGAATTTACTTTAACACACGTATACGAACTGTTCAAAAATTATTTGTAAAAACATTAATTTTTAAAATAATAACCCAATATTAATTATTCTGTAACATTTATAGAATGGTTTTATTTGTCCTTTTTAATTGCTTTTCCACTTATTCTGATAGCAATGATAATGCAAAAGCTTAAATTTAAGATAGAACGATATTAAATTGCTGTACATATTTATCATAATCGTAGTCAGATGTTAACAATCGTATTGAACTTGAACTTGGAATACAATCCATGATTAAAAATATGTTCAAAATGTTTTTTCTGTACGAATTATTCTGGAATATCTAATTGTCATCAGGACTGCCCAAATATTTATTAAATCTATTGTCGTACTTTAAACAGGGTTTAAACATTTATTCGTAATATATATATTAAGCTAGCTAATAACGTCGGTAATTAACCTTTAATTGGTAATAATCATCGAAATTTATTCATTGAGTTTTATAACGTAATTGGAGAAACATATCTAAATTAAATTTTGCATTGAAACAATTGAATCCAGTGTACATGAACAGGTAGTTAACGTTTAAAAGGTAAAACCGTAACAAATTGATTAGTAGCAATTAAGTTAATACAAGAGTGCCGATATAATGTAATTCCAGAAAGATTATCAGATAAGGGTAATCATAAACGATCGAATGGATGTTACAAGGATTAGCATCTGGTGCACTTGGACGAAGATTAAAGTTATTGTGTGTAAACGCATTATTTAATGCTGGAAGAATTTTCAGAACAATTTTAGTTAATCACTTAGATTTGTGCCTACGAAGAGTTAACTTTAAATGACGCCTGCGCGAGCTATTTCCCTTTTCAACAATAAAATTGTAACACCGCGGTCCAATTAAATTATTTAATAGCGCCAATTTTATATACAACTACAACGAATTACACGTGGAATAGGAAATTATTTCCTAGTCGTCAAAATGTTAATTCAGTTAATATTTGAGAGAATAAAGGTGGAGGGAGAGAAAAGCAGTCTCGAATAAACAATGATGGTTTAATTACTCGATACACTATTTTAATATACACTCGTGCAGTAATAGCGAAGTACGGTTTCTTTTCGTAACTAATTTTTTTAATTGGCAACGTTCGAGTAACAATATTAATATATAATTTAATTTCGAATTATTACCACTGGATTACATTTGTATAATAAATTAAGGGAAGAATCAGACTCTATTAAGTGAATAATGTCTACCAACACAATTACAATACTTTTGTAAGAATACTTAGAATATTTATGTTCATTACTTTTACTTACGTCAATCAAACATAATAAAATAAATCTAAATATCACGAAAAACAATTGTTTTTTTTTATATCAGTTACTTGTACATAATCTAATGTTTAAATTATAGAATTTTTAAGTAAATATAATTATTTTAATCGTGATTTATAAGAAATTAACGTAAAGGTTTTCATTTTAAATAACTTTAATGATTAATAAATAAAATAGAGGTGTAACGTGCAATTGAAAAGAAAAAAAATCTATACGCACGCACGATTTACCGTGTTTTTAAATCAATAAAACGCAAATAGACTGCAAGAGAAAAACTAATACAGAATTTTCATGCCGAGAGAATAAAATGTATATAGGTACATGCTATTGTACAGAAATGCGAAAAAATAATTGATATATGTAGACGTACACACGTATTGTATAAATTGTATATATATTCATATATAAGTCGCGATAACCCATGATTAATAGTTCACAAGCTAATAAAATCAATCAATCACATAGCGGTAATATCAAGTCCATCTTCGAGGTACAACGAGTTAAAGAGAACGAATGCACGTTTTAAAAATAAAGCTCCCGAAGAAAAAGGAGAAAGAAAGAGTGAGAGAGAGAGAGAGAGAGAGGGAGACATTTCGATCGTAGACCGAAGCGATTACGCCACAGTGGAGGTGTAATGAACTTGATTGATGCGCGTAATAAAGCATAAGCCGTGCACGAAAGATTATGAAAAAACGCAACGAAGGAAGAAATGCGTAAGCATATACGTGTATACACAAACACACACACAAACACAAACACACACACACACAGATATACATATATACATATGTATATCGATATAGAGTGTGGAGTAGGTACATTCGAGTAGATACGGCGAAGGAAGAGCCAAGCTCCGGCGATCGAACGAGGAAAATAATCGCGAGAACCGGAGCGAACGTACATAACGAAGGACAATGAACTTGATTCGCCATTATCGTGACGTCACCCGCGAGCCGAGCAGTGCGCGACTTGCACTCGGGCACTCGGTTAATGGTGAGGCCTCAGCTACGCCGAACGATTTTCAACTTGACCTTAATGAGACGTGTACGCTCTTTTCTATGTACGTCTGCATCTGGAAGCTGTACTCCTTCTATACTCGGGGATGAAAGCTAGAAGAAAAAAAAATATTGCATACATCTATACGAGCAGCACGTTCGCACATATTTGTTGGAAGGGGGCAATCGATGCGAAACGGACGGACAGAATAGGAGCTACTTTCTTTCCGAGTTCGACGACCTGTGCGTAATTCTTTTCGTTCGGCTTGCGATTGGCAGCTACCCAATTGTTTGCATTTATCATCCTGTTCCCTCTCGTATAGCCTCGTGCACCGAGGAACCGTTCAGTTAAATATTGCGCTTTACGACACGATCAAATATTCTTACGCGATGGTTAAATAAGTAAACGTTGAGTATTAACGTGTTACATCGAAAAGGGGCGTTGCACACATCCGACTAGTTAAATCATCGATACGAGTTAATAGAATCGAAAGCTCATCAATGATAGATTCATCGTCGTTGCAAATTTATACGACTAGTCTATTTCAAGTGATCCTTTGCCAAACGGACTATTCGCGCGAATAAATTATTTTTAAATTTCACATATTTTTATATTTTTTATTTATTTCTCTCGTATATATTTACGAAACAAATCGCATTTTAAAAAAACACGCGCACGTAAATTACGTTTCTAGTACATGTAATTCACAGTATACACATTTTTAGAACGCCAAAAATACATCCTGTTAAAAATGTTACTCGCGCGAAGCTGCGGTGAAAAAAATATCTGTTTTTAAAGCTTTGTAAGAGATAAAAAAAACATTTTTGACCCGTTGAAAATGTCGGTGAATCAAGAAGGAAAGATATAGATGGCCCGACCAGTTTTGACCGGTAAACTTTTTACCGGGGTAAAGTTACAAACTCGTATAGTAGAGGAAAATATCTTATAACCGAGATGCGCGCACGCGATGAAAAAGAGTGCATGAGAATTTGCACGCAGGTTGCGGTTTTCCACGCCACGTATATCGACATCGAATCTACTCCGTATCGCATCTCACAAAGATGTTCAAAGGATACTCTCTCAAAAGGGTCGATTTTTGCCATCTCTGGTAACAGCGTAACACCTCTTCAAATTAAAAGAGAGCACAAAACCTTCATAGTTATATTAAAACGTTATGGCTTTCAAATGATTAACACTTTTCGAAACTATTTTAATCCGTATTTTTTAACGCTAATTTACATCATGAAAATAAAATAACGCAAAAATTTAGTTTTTAAATGTTACAATCATCGCGAAAATTTAAATAAACTATTTTGTCACAATAAAATATACTTTTTATAATAAAATATTACTAATAAAATATATACAAAAGTTTAAATAACAAGGAATATTAGTCTTTAATTGATCGAAAGCGATAATGTGAACAAGAAAACCGGAGTCAGCATTTGTATATATGCGTCTAATTAGAATAAACTTTAAGTACGATCAGTGAGACTCGTATAATTAGGTTGACCCGAATTTCTTAACAAGTTATAGATAATTTCGACAAATTAAAATAATGTTTTATGTATTCTATCATCGAGGATTGATGGACCGGTGATTGGTTACATAATACATATGAACTCGTTTGATCATTCACAAATTGATGCAGTCAATTTGATAATGAAATAAGGTATATTAATTTCGCAATTGTGTAAGATTTTATGCATAAACCGGAGAATAATTCAAACGATTTTTCTCTTCTGACGAATACCTTCAATTGATAACTGATTTATTTGACGTACAATTCGTGAAGTTTGAAATTTTATAGCTTGTGTAAAAAACATTCAAACATTTAGAGTCGCTGATCGCGTAATCGAACAGACGAAAATAACAAACAGTTGTCAAATTAATGTAAAAAGAGACTATTAATACTTTCGTACGTAGTATTTAAAAAATACACGCACCTCGTGAAACATCAATGGTGTATTTTCCTTTATCCAATTAATATAAAAAAAAATCAAAAGTTTTTTTCAAAATTGAATGCGTACGACGGAGGATACGAAAATCACAAGTAAAATACAGAGAAGTAAAAGGAATCGAGTTGCAAAGAGGCAATAGTTTAAAAGAACGAAAGCCAATAATTTAGAAGAAGAAAAAAAAAGTACCGTGAAGGAAATGCTCAGTTCGAAATACGAAGCTTATCATTGGTCGAGTCTCGTCGTCCGGCATCGAGGAAAATAATTTATTTACGAGGGCGCCCGGGCTATACCCACTGCGCCAGTTCCACGTCGAGCCGAGCTATTCCGCGTGAACCGGCCGGGCGACGACGGTCCTTGCCCTCTCCCACCCAATCGGCCACCGCCTTCTCTCTCTCTCTCTTTCTCTCTCGTCTTCGTCTTCCTCGCGTTCCTCCTCCGCTCACCGCCCTCCCCCCTTCTCGCGAAGCGCGGGTCTTCGCCCCCTCGCCGAATGCATTGCGCTCGGGCATTCGACCGAACCGTGTGCGCTTTTCGCAGCTCGAAATGACTCTTTGTATGCTTCGGTGCGTGCCTCATCCTCTGTGTAAGTCTACCTGCGTAAGTCTAAGCCTCGAAGATCGGCGATATTTTTATTTATTTTCTTTTATTTACTTTCTCGCGCTACATATCGAGACCCTATTATTTTTTAACGTTATATATTATTTTGTTTTCCAGGTTGATCAAACAGGTCTTTCACGTATTAAATATTTTTTAACACATCATTTTCAAATACTTTATATATTGTAGTTATAATATAACATTTGTTTACGCACTCTTTATTATCAAAATTTTTTTTTGTTTTAAGTCGAAATGACGTTAGTTGTCTATAAAGCTATCTAGTCATAAAAGGTGATGAGAAAATGAATGTTTCGGGCGTTAATTGAATTTTAACTAATCAATTTTTACTCTCGGCAACATCGAAACAAAGCAAGATTTATTCATTATTGGTTTTAGGTATCGATGCCGAGCACTGCATATAAATCTATTAACTAAAAAAGTTAAAAACAAATTAAATCTTAGCAGTAAAAGTAATTAAGCGCAAGAAAATGTTTATTTAACTGGGTATTGAAGAGATACATTCTTACGTAACATATATAATAATTTATAGTTTTTATAATGCAATCTTTAAGTGGATTGAATTTATCGAGCATCTTGTACATTAAGGTTAGTCTCCACTAGGCACAAATGATAATTTACTATTAATCAAGGTGAAAATTCTTCTGGTTGAGCTAGACCGTTTAATCCTTTGACTCGAACAATTGCAGCTCGTTACTAATGATTTACAAACACTTGATAATTGTAAAATAAAATAAGATTATCGTGATAGTCGTAAAGGTATAAATTTCGTTATTCAACGAGAGAGTCGTTTCGTTGAACGTATAAAAATATCAACTGTTAACGCAACGCTCGGTTATTTAAATATAAATAATGCATAAAATTAATTTCTCAAGGCATAGGACATAGCGATCCGTTAATCGCGTGCGCAATACCCAGAAATAAGAGATTATACGCGGGATAACGAGCACACGGTACATATTTAAAATTGCAAGATGTTCGAGTCGTCAGGTAGGGAGTTGAAAATGTATACGCGCAAAATGATTGAAAGAGTAACCAAGTCGGTTTCGTTGTGTGGCGAGAACGAGGTGTATAGTACTGTATATAGAGGACAGGAAAATACTTTCGACAAGGCGCGCGTAGCCTCGTCTTATCCGAACGCGGACGAAGAACCGCGAATGCGAATCTACGACAGTGTGAGTACTCTATACGGATGGAGGTTCGCGAGCGCGTGTCTCTGTGGAGGGAGTAATCGAATGGGGAACTTTTAGTGTACTTAAAACCAGTACCGCTATAGTTTCGTGTCGTGCGGTCGATTCGGCCTTCTTTTTTTACCATTTATTTAACCGAACGGAAGAAGAGAATTATATTTTCCATCTACCCGATTTCTTTATTTCTTCTTTTAAATATTCTTCGTAAGAGTTATTTACCCTATATCTGTACACGTCTATTCCGATAAATTGTTTAGAAAACGACTCGTGTACGCGTATTTGTACAAACATTTAAATTTAATATAATTAACTATCCGTTTCGTTTCGTCGAAAGTTTGTAAGTAAACAATTTATCGGTGTTTCCATCGGAGTTTTCGCCTAAAAAAAATTTAGATTCTGCGCTATCAGCATTCGAATTCAATTTAAATCTTTAGCTTAGCAATACTTCGCTTAACCGGTTAAACCAAAGGCATTGTCTCGCAATTAACAACTTTTTTAAAGTTCATTCTCTTGCGACTGTTTCGGACGTTGCTCAGATATCGTCCATAAAAAAACTTTGGTTCTTACTATCTCTTATACTTTGTGTATATAAGCCATTGATTTATTTGAAAGCTTTTTACATTAAAACTTGTATTCTTTAATTTTTCAAACGCGCGAAACTTTGATGCAAATAAAACAAACTGAAACATATTGTATTACATTTATTTTAAGATATTTAATTAGTACGTAATTTCTCATTCTACAATTTAATTGCGCAAGATTTTAAATGTATTTGTTTACTACGTAGATTTATTTGAGACCCAGTACAATAGTATAATAAATTTAAATATTTTGCAATTTTGACCTACCATTAATCAAAATTATAGTAATTTTTATTCGAGTTACACCTATGGGTGCGTGCGTGTATTCATAAATATTCACGGCGAAGATACATCCCGATCTTACTGAACCAATTACATTTTGTCAAACAGTGTTTGCGCAATAGTGAACATCAATGAACACTGATGGTAACGAGCGTTCGGTGGTTCTCTTTTTTTTTTCATCACGATTTGCGCGCATACGCAAATAGAGACAACGCCGAAGACGTCGATTAGCGAGCGGTCGCGCGCCGGCTGGCGCAACTATACGACCCACTAAAACTTAGCTCCTCGCTCTGTTGCATAATGCGAGGTTGCGGCGGTGGCGGCGACGGCTCGCCCACGCCTTCGAAGATTTCGCGAAACGCCGGCCGTAAAGTTTACCGTGCGACGTTAACGAGCCCTGTGCGCTCTGGGTCAATGCATGTGGGCGGAATTGATTTTTTTCTCATCGTCTTCGAGATTTTCTGTTTTGAGTATACAAAAATTTATTTTATACCTACGTCGTTCCCATGTAAACGTGTACTTTTTCCTGATAAATCAACGCGTAAAGTCTAAGGCAATTTTTCCCATACGTTATAATGAAACAGTGGATCAGATATTTAATAGAACATATATATGTATATATGTTTATGATTTAAAAGATGTGCCTCTAATTAATTACGGAATATAATAATTTTTCGAAATAGAATGCGTAAGTCTAGTCGCGTAGGTTGAAATAAATCTTATTTTTTGAATGGCGCATTCGAAAGAGGCATCAGCTAAAAAAGTCAACGGTGAGAACGAGAACGTTGTGAAAACGAGATTGTACAATCGTACGAGAGGGAGACGATCGATGGATAATTGCGTTTGTTGTTGCTCAGCGGTTGTAAAATTGCAATTCGTAAGCGGACTTGTCAGAATCGCTTCCTATTTATATTGTATTGTTACAAATTTTATTGTAAACATATACGTATATTTTTGTAAAAAAAGTCGTATTATTTGTAATGCAATGGATATACGTACTTTATAAAAATTTAATTATTCAACTTTATACAGCCTTTAGAAATAAAGTTACCGATTTCTGCCATGATAAAGTTTTTATTACTTTCATCTAGGTATTCATACTATTAAGAATGAACGATGGTAGGCGAAATTAGTATATTAACTATGTTGCCTTGCTTACCGATTGCTAATAATGTAAATGGCGTTTTTAATCCATATATACTGTGCGAAAGAACGAAGCCACCTAAATTAAATATGAAATCACGAGAAGATATAGTAATTATAGAGCAAGAGAAAAATGTGACACCCACGTTTACTCGGGTAATCACCGAATGTTCGAATTTATTTGTCTATATATATATGTAGCCAGCGTAACCGTCAAGATTTTCGTTTACACAAGCCAATCCTTAGAGTTATATATCCATCACTAATCCGACGAGTATAAATACACGCCGCGGATTACAATTGGAGCTTTCGCTTCGTCGCGACTCCGAAAAGTTGGAAGCCAGGAAGTTTTGCGTGAAATAAATCGCGTAACGAGGAGCATAACCCTTCTTCTGGAAACTTATCCGTAATTAGCCATCCCGCGGAGCGCAATCTATTGCCTCGGCGCTACTAAATATTCCCTACCCGTAGGATGGAAGGCCTTGCTCTTTCTCTATCTCCCTCTTTCTTAATCTCTCTCTTTCTCTCTCTCTCTCTCTCTATTCCCCTCCCCCCCCCCTCCACTCTCTCTCTCTCCTTCCTCGTTCCCGTATTTACCGGCCACCTTTCATATCTCGCGATAATCAAACTGCGAACGAATCGAGCCGCATTTATATACAGGAGCGAGCGAGCGTAGGCCGTTTTCGTTTAATTGGGAAAATGCACGGTTAATGCGCTCGCGCGGCTTGATGGCTCTTTTTATAATGCTCGACTGGAAAATTGAGGTTGCCGAGCTTTTTTACACTCTGGCTTTTTATGTGCCCCTCCGCCCTCTCTCTCTATCTCCCTCTCTCATTCTCTCTCATTCTCTCTTTCTCTCGCCATTTTTTTTACGACAGTGAAGATTAATGCTGATTTTGTTTTAAGGATCATTTTTGCCGAGTGATGGCGGTTTTCGTGTTCAACGTCGATTTCGTCCATGTTTTTAAAGGTTAGGTCAGCGTAACCTCGATAATGATGCTTTTTTCAAGGGGGGTTTTCGATGATTATTTATCGATGGATTCATATGTCCGGTCCATCAACTCTGCGCCTTTTTTTCATATTTTTCTATGCTTCACAAATCATTTTTACGATTTTTTTTATTATTCATTACATTTTTTTATCTTTGATATTATTATACATGCATCGATTGATTTAAAAAAATATTCAATTTTTTTTACTCATTAGTATGATTAAATATGTTTCTTCGAAAATAATGTATATTTTGATGATACCAAATTTGTACAACACTACAGCATTATGAGAGAAAAAAAGATTGAATAATAACAGGAAAGAAATACCGAAACTAAAAGAAAAGTTTGTTCTTTGTCGTGATGCGTATGTGCGTGAAATTTTGCGCGTTGGTGAAATTTTGAATAGAAACTCGTAAAGCCAATGCGATATATATATAGGTACGAGTGACGGGGAGCGTCAAAGTGAAACGCGAGTCGGTGCACACATCGAACTCTGGTGTATTTGGAACGTTTCTCGCACCTGTTACACGTCTCTCGCAAGCATCGTCGAAACTCTCTTCTGCCTATTTTTCAACGAAAGAGAGAGGGAGAGAAGAGAAGCCAGAGTGGATATATAGCGCGAAGCGAGTGTACCTCGGAGTACCGAGAGCGTTAAAGAGAGACGAGGAGAGCCGGGCGCGGCGAATTCTTGCGGCGGCTTTTGGCGGGCAGTGTACCGAACAGGGGAGAAGAGAAGGAGAGAGGAGGGCGGGAGAGAGAGAGGGAGAGAGTGGAGCGGAGCAGCAGTTGGGTGAGGTCAGTGTCGAGAGCGTTTGGACCGGGCCCGAGAGAGCGTTGGACCGGTGCGCACGCACACGCGACCGAGCTCGAGAATGTGCTCTCCGATGTACGTGCGTGACTGAAAACATGCACCGGCGATGCGCACAGCCCAACACTCGGGATTATGACCTCGAGTTTTTCGTGCGCCCGAGACCACTTTTCTATACACTCCCCTTACCCCACCGACCCTGCCACGCTCCTCTCTCTCTCTCTCTTCTTCCTTTTCCCTTTTCGCGTTCTCTCAGCGCCACCCTGATTCACGATATATACGCGAGCGTCCATTCGCGTATATCTGGAACGCGATATTTTATCAATCATTCCATTATTGCTATTTATACTAATAATTTTACTTTTTTTCAAATATTGCACAACGTGCTGGTTAATCGCGATTTAGTTAATTTTACTTTTAAACAGCACTATACTTGTCGTTACGGGTTTCTATTTCTCTGTACTTTTTATCATTTGTACTTCATTGCACATCGGATTTGAAAGTTATGAGGGTTCAAATGTTAGAAATCGTGTAATATAGTGATTATTCTACTGCATATTATATATCCACTACCCAATTTTATGAAAGCAGGAATACGGGTATTGTAATAAGTATATATATATACGCATCTGCAGTATTTTTAACGTACAAATTTGCATACCTTTGTGGTATTAACACATCGATATACTTAAACACTAAAGTTCGAGAAAGTGTTATTTAAATCAATTATTACACGTATACCATTGTATTTTACGAATCGTGGTTGCAAACCTATGTAATTGTCAAATTGACGGTAAAAAATGAGCGATAAATCGATAACGAAGAAGTTTAGTATATATTGTAAATAAAAATGGATCGATGTAATTATTCGGTGGTGATGATGAAAAATAAAATAGTATATATACGCGAAAATATAAATAAAAAAGAAGGGAATAATCGGAAGAAAATAAAGGATAAAAATGTACGAGGAGGCTCGGAGGAAAAATGAAAGCGAAAAAGGGAACGAACAAAGAGGAGCATCATCCTCGCCGAATAAGATTCCACGGCGTGCGGCTCCCCTCCTTCTTTGGGTTAGCGCGCAGGCAGTTTGGAGGCACTCGTCCGTGCGCTCGGCGCGGCATCCGAATTGCACTTGTGTGCGATTAAACTCTTCCCCTCTCTCTCTCTCTTTCGCTCAGTTGGTCGGTTGCACGGCACTACGGCAGTGTGTGTACACGTACACGCGAGCCGGCGACGACGCGCGGTCCCGGTTTTCGCAGGGAGCGCGCACTGTGTGTTCGCCAAGAGAGCGCGGACGCGAGGTGCATCGCCCTCCGTCGTTGCGTCAAGGCCAGCGAAAATGTGCTCTCTCTCCCCTCCTCTTTGCGCTCGCTCTGTGTGTGTGTGTGTGTGTGTGTGTGTGTACACTCGGCGCACCGGCGCAACGCCGCTGCTGGCGCGAGCTTCGCTCCGGCTTTTTCGAGAGAGTACAAGAGAAAGAGAGAGAGAGAGAGAGATAGCCTCGACCAAACGATTCAGCTGGCCTCCCTGGGCATCGAGGAATTTCGCGGCCGCCTCGCTTCAAACCAAATCGCCAACCGTCCCTTAACGTTCCGCATACCCTCAACATTTTATTCCTTCGTATCAACTCTCCTATATAGCTTCCTTTCGTTTCAATTATTTTCTCGCACATTTTAAGGAAATATTGTAACATTTTTTTTTCTTTATACTCTACAGCCTTCTCCTTTTGTACTCTACACATATCCAGCTGTTTATTCATAAAGGAAACAATGAGCGTGCGTCGAGTCGTCACGAGTACATGAAAAATAGAGAGACGATCGTGCATCACCTATATTTTTTAAATTTTTTACCTGTAGGTTTTAAGGTATTTGAAATAACGCTAATGATTATTTATCTTAGTCTTCGAAAATTACTATTACATAATTCTGGTTGGTATCTCGGTTTGTATTGTATCTAAAAATTAATTATTTAATTTAAGTAAAAACTGTTTTTTTATTTATCAGTCCGAGTAATTGAAAGTCGTGTATAAGATTTCACACGAAAGATCGACTATTGTAAATTACCTGAAATGAAATAACAATGAGTGAAAAGGTGTCCATTAATATTTTTGCACGAAGAGACAAGTCGTGCCTGTATGGAACGCGAACGACCGAGCAAAACAAAGAGGTTGAATAAAATTTGGTATGAAAAGGATACACACAAGTACATATATATATATCGTAATTCTGGGAATCGTTTCCTTAATAACTCATTATCGAGGAGTTGAGCAATCTGGTTTGCAGAGAGTGCATCGGGTGTAAAATGGCCGCGGAACGAGCGTAGAGAAAGGGGGGAGGTACAGAGAAGATCGAGCATCCATCTCTCTCTCTCTCTCTCTCTCTCTCTCTGTGCGTTTCTTCGGTTCTCGTTTGGTTCGTTCGCCTGGGTTCGAACGCGGCCGTCCACCTAACCGCCGAAAGCCTCCTTTCTTTACCCACCTTCGAGAGCGAGAGAGAAGGAGAAAGATGAATAGAGAAAGAGAGGCTCCTCTTTCCTCCACTCTCCTCCTCTCCGAGTCTTCTTATTCCTCTTCTTTTTCTATACTCGCTGCAGCTGCTCCTGCTCCCTGATCCTACTTCTTCTTCTTCTTCTTCTTCCCTTCTTCTTCTTCTACTTCGTCTTCGTCCTCGCGTTGTCTCCTTTATCTTTCCTTTGGCCAGTCCGATCTATCGTCTTTCTCCAGAGAGCTCGTTCGCCGAACCCCCTCCTGTCATCCTAGGCTAGTCCACTCTCTCGCTCCTTCTCCTCTCTCTCTCTCTCTCTCTATCTCTCTCTATCTCTGTACCTTCCTTTCGCAAGCCTTTTTTGCCAGGGGCACGGCATTCGCGCGCTCGCCGATTCAAAATGGTGAGGTTTTTACATTTTTAACGTCCCGGCTTCTTCCTTCGTCCTCGATCTTACTTACTTTGAAATTAAATTTCATTTAAAAGTGAAAACCCTCAAGCCGCACGTTCAATTTTATTATTTATCTTTATCTTTTATTTTTATACATTTTTTTTTACATTTTTCGAATTCACTCGCAGATAAGACGACTGCAAATATACCCAATAATTTTATTGTTTAACTATATATATAATAAAAATTTTATTGTCTATCAATTCATAAATTTTAATAGTGAACGTACGTGTTACCATATTTACGACCACGTGTAAATAGTTTAAATTAATTTCCACGATAAATAAAGATTATAAAAATCGCGCCCGTTAATTGAATACGAAGAGTTGTAAAGTAATAACACGCATGAATAATTTCGCGTTGGTTCAAAATGCGTATCAGAAAAACGATGCAATGCGTATTGATAACATATTATACAAAATATACTTAAAATTCCTAAAGTGACGCGGACGATTAATACTGTTCTCCATTAATCATAACGTACATTTCGTTATCTAATAGTCAACCAAACCTGTAAAACCTTAATTAGGTTGAAATTAAATAACGTATTGAAGTCGTAATTATGTTCGTTAATAAAATTTCAAGTGTAACAGGTCATTGTTACATTTCATTTAATTAAAATATCGGTATGATTGTAACGATGATTTTTACAATTTGAGTAAAAAATATATTTTGCAATCGAAAATTTTATATTTGAGTTTGATAATCCATTTTTGGTATAAGCGATACATCCAAACTGTATATAAACAACTGAAAAGAGACGGGACGGAAAACGTTTGAGGAATTCGCTCTGGATGTTTTTCGGTGCGCGTTCGCATCGACGAAAGGGAGTCGAGCTGCACGGTGTTGCGCGGGTCGGGGACTTGACATCGGCGGCAACGGCAGCGGCGGCGGCGGCGGTGGCGGCGGCTGGGAGAAGGTGGGGTTTTTGGACGGATGGAATCTGGTTGCGATAGGTCATGGCCGGACGAACGAGCCTTCAAGATGGAGAGTTTCGTGCGCAGCAAGCTCGAGCCCGAGCCGCCTGCTCCAGCCAGCGTGATTCCTGACCGAGTCATTTTCGTCGCACCGATCTCTATTCCCCCTCTGCATCTTTTAAACATTCAGCTATTTTTTTCGTTTCAGTTAAAATTTTTATCAAAAAAACTGGATAAATAAATAAGCGAAATTATTGTAACGTGTGACTTGATTAGATAAAAAATAATACTAAAAAATATTTTGCTGTTTAATTTGTGGTACCAAAAATTTTTGTATACCGTAAAGCACCCAATTGTTGATCATGAACAGTATATTATTTCAATAAAATAATAAGATTTACAGAAATATAATCGTTGCTACATGCAATTTAAAATTTATAAATAATCAATAATTGGTTATAATATATATAGGCTTAACTAGAAATTGGTATACGTACCGAAAATTTACCGATCAGAAATTGTTACTTCCCGCTTTTTTTCTTAGATTGTTGCTTACTTTAAAAGTAGTAATTATTTTATTTTTCTAAGATTGCTAAAATGAAGTTAAATAGTTATACTTTCTGTATGCGTCAAAATACATACAATTATTAGCCTTTATTAACATAAAATTATTCTATGAACCCACAGATTTGCCTTAACTGATCAACAACTGGATATGTGACGGTATATAAATGTGAAATTACAGATAGTATTATGATGCGATAATCAATATACAAATAATAAAAAGCTTGATGTATATTATTAATACAGTAATATTAATATTAAATCTATCGGTACCGTAATATTTACATCCTAATACCGGAATTTTAATATTTAATTTTCTAAAAGTCTAAACATGTATACCAAAATGACTCAAAGCTAAAGTAAATGTGGTTGTACGAAAAAGTAAATTTATCTAAAAATTGAATGAAAATGTTAGTTCTAGCTAATTTGTAAGGAAAAGGTAAGAATGTTGCGGTCTTAAAATTTAGTTTTTCAGTGAAAAGCGCCTTTCAATTGCAAATCTCGGTACGTGAAACGACTAATGAACGTCGAACTCGAAGCAGAGAATATCGCTACCTATACGAAACGGCTAATGTAACTCTCGTGTCCAAGCGCCACTTAAAGGATCTTTCATTCCTTAAACCGTTAGCACAAACGATTCGCGTGTTCGGCCTTCGACTATCTCAAAAATCGATCGACCCTTTTACACGTTGCTTCACGTATAAATTACTTATTTTCTTCTGCGCTATATTGCACACACAAAATTTATATTTTTCTAGTTTTATCTCGTGTATCAAATATTTTTAAAAGGTTTTACAACCGAAGCGGTAAAGCCAATATAATTACGGGTAAATAAAGCGAGTCATCGAATCGACGCGTCGAGTGTAATCGCAATCTACACTATTACAGAATCGTCAAATAATTACAAGAATTTACTTGATACTTAATTATTTATTATCTGCGATAAGTGATGTATTAAAATATCTGTATCGCAGAGAGTTTAACGATTAAACCGCCTCATTTAAGTGCCAATAAAATACAAAATTGAACGAGTAATTTTCAATAAGACGTATACAAGAGATTCGGTATGCGCGAAACGATTGTAAGATTATACCAAATTATTTTACGGCTTGTATTTCGTAACGCGCATTTATAAGGCAGAATATTATATTTTAAACGAATTTTCCTCGTATATATAATTAATACCTGGCATCAAAATTTTTCAAATTTGATGTACAGTTGATCGAACGCGATATACAAAGAGAAAGTTTTATTACGCGTATACCTCCATTTTCGACAAGTGTATAATTTTAGAAAATATAATTTTATCTTGTCAAAAGTAATAATTTCATAGCATTTTGAAAGGTCATCATTACACGTTATAAAAATTCAGGTGTATATATAAAAGCGCGCAATATTTTTAATAAATAAATAACGCGTGATTGAATTAAATTTACGTAACATATTTGGTTTATTTATAATACATAGACAATCGAATCTGTTAAGTAATTACATCTTCTTTTTCATAAATTTAGCAACGTGTATTAATAAATGGTTTGATCATTTAAATCGATCTTGTTTTACAATGTTTGAAGAAAAAAAAGATAAATATTTGAAGTTAATGGTTCATTCCTTTTCATTTAAATATGAATGGAAGAATTAGCTTCCATCACTTAGACGAACCTTAAAAAAGAAAGATATACATTTTAGTTATAGGATGGTCTATATCTATATCGATAATAACATCGTTTCCCGAGATAATAATTTTTTTACAATGCATATAAATAACTTTTCTATCGATAGGTATAGAAATAAAAAGAAATTGTTACAACGCTATAGACATCTTTGACACTAAAATACATTTAACAATTAATATTTTAGTAAGAAAAACCTGTTTAACTTTACTACTTTCAATATACACGACGGTTTACTAGCTGATAAACTCGCAGAAAGTAAAATAATAAATAAGTATACGGTAATTGATAATCGTTCGATAAAGTGCCATTACGCGGACAGATGAACCCGAATTCGTAGAGCCGTTACTCTCGTCAAGATGTTATATAGATGGTGGTTACCCCGGAGTAGCTCCTCGTAAGAGCCGAAAAGGCCTTGAGTCGCGCGCCACTGCTCGAGTTATACATCCGTTAGGGCGTTACGACTCGATTATTCGAGAGGGCAATTCTCTTTCTCTTCTAGGTTGAAAACCTCGGGATTTACGCACTCGCGGATGCGCGTATACTGCACCGACTCGTGCCGGACACCTGCCGCCGCTTCTCTCTTCTCCTTCGGCCTTCCTTATTGTCCTTATTGCCACGAGATTTCTATCTGCGCATATGTTTATATCGTTCGCGTTGTACCGTTTTCCTTTTCCATATACTTCGCCATTAACTCCCGTTAATGCAAGGTTTCTGCGACAATTTCAATGCTCCGCTCCGAATCGTAATTCGGAAAAATTTTCAACTTCCACCGCACCTGTCGATTTTGTATCTCATTGTGTCCGTGAATTATTAATTCTATGTATATATATGTATATGTTGGATACGACGTGGAACACCTGCTCAAAGTTACCCTCAACTTATAGACGAATACACCTTCTATAAATTTGTATCAAATATATACCAAAGTAGTAACGAATCTTTTTCTTAGGTAATTTACGTATAATACAAATAAAAACTACAATTTCGTAACATAAAATCACGAAGAATTTGTACAATCCAATAAAACTTTAAGATTATTTTAATAATTTATTGTAATCATATTCCACTGGTAGTTAAGCGATTTTAATACTCCCGTGAGATTGAATTTCCAAAGGCAAAAGAAGTAGCGATCTTGTAAACATTTTCCGATATATCGAGCGGTAAGAGCAAGTAGGATCCCTTGGTCTGATGTAACGTGTCTCGCGTAGAAGTATAGCTCGTTTTTCCGGCGAGCACATCCTCGATCATTCGGTCGTCCCATTCTCTTCTCGGCGTCTTGTCCGTCAAGCTCCGTTCCTTATCTCGCGATCCGTCTTTTTCTCCGTGCGTCTCTCTCTCTCTTTCTACCGCGGCTTGGCCGGTCGTACCAAAGAAACACGGACGAGAAGGGGAGAAGAAGTCGAGAGGTAGGGATGCCAAGATTACCAGGAGCCGTGCGTGCGGGCTCATTTTTGCTCGAGCGCGTTGTCTCTCGGACCGAACGACGCATCCGAGAGAGGAACCGGCTGCTGGGCAACCGTACCTTATTCGATACCTCGGCCATAAGCTCTAGCAGGAATTTACGATGTCGCACAGGTGGATTATTTACTGTAATTACTCGACGATTCATCGGCAGTCGGAATGTGCTTGTATTGCCTCGCGGCTCACGGAATAATTCTCTTTCTCTCTTTATCTTCCTATTCGTGATGCTCCCTTCAAAATATCTATAATTCGCAAACCTTTTCGTTGGTGCTTTCTTCTCGTTGCTTTGTTCATCTGTATTTATTACTCGCAGCTATGTACCGCATTGTACTCCAAGCAAAAGAGATAAATTAATCATTTCATATTAAAAATAGAAAAAAAAAACCAAACAGATAAAGAATGCTGTGTCTAGAATATCCCCAGATATAACTAGGATCATGGCTAAAAAATGTTTTTAGCAATTCACATAGGATTCTTTTATTCTGCTGAATTCGGTTGTCCAGGAAAGTATTATTAACCAAACGTGACTTGTCTAAATAGTTCCAATTGAAAAACGCTCATTTATATAATTGCTATTCGAATATAATTTTGAACACGAATGCATTAAAACTCTTTTCCGAATAGGTAGACCTGACGTACCAAAAAAATGAATATCGTTTAGAGATCGAGAACGCGCATTGACCAAAGTTTTTTGGTCGATCGAGGCAAACGTTATCTCTACAGGCGCGGCTCGAGTCCCAAGAATACACGCGAAATCAATGGACATCTGCGCCAGCGATGGTACACGATTGTGCGACTCGCTCGATCAACGGTGGAATGCTTGGAAACTTGTTACGAAGAAGCGCACTAAGTGAGTTTTGCTTCTGCCCTCGCTTTCAATTAAACTTTAACTATTCGCGCCAATTCTCTTGGACACGCGAATATCGTTTATACGTCCCCATCGGGATGCTATAAGTACACTACAGTTTCTCTTTAGTATTACTCCCAGCATTATCGATGCTGAGATTCGATAACGATCTCCTTTTTTTACTGCTCGATACACCCAATTTATAATTATAACGTATATTTGCGAGACTGCAAGGTTTTGAAAATTCGAACGTAAGCATTTAACAAAAATTGTAACTAAAAGTATTAATCTAGACGTTTTTCAAACAATATAAAATGAAAAAAATTTCATATTATTAAATTTATTTGAGTTTATCTTAATTGGAAAAATATATATATACGTATATGTATGTACAAAAGGAAAAAGTGAAAAAAGTAAAGTTTAATGTATAATATAAATGTAAAATAATAATTAAACGAAAAGTACAAATGACGTAATAAATCGTAAAGTGGCGTTGGTAAATGTTAAAAGTAGCTATATAGACGAGTGCCGCAAAACTACGAGTAATTAAACCGGAAAACCAACTTCCTACGTGCGCGATGCAGAAAGAAAGAGAGGTTCGCTACCTACAGTCGCAGTAGGGAAGCCTAAAATGCAGGAGGCAGAGTCACAGCCTAGGCCGGATTCTTTCGGAGCGGCGACCGCGAACGCGCTCGCTCGTCGCCTGCAAGAGTGCAAGGACCCGAAACGTTCTCTTGCTCACTCGCTCGTTTTCTCTCCCTCTCTTGCTCCCTCTGGAGTCGAAGCGTTTCGCTGGTCCCACCCGGTATATACGCGAGTACTCGGGGACGGACGACGACGAGCCGCTCGTGCGATGCATTTCCCTTTGACCATAAGCCGCAGTTGGGGACGTGCAGACGTGTGTGTACACGTCGATGTACGTACGGCTGTGTCTGTAAAAGAGAAAGAGAGACAAACCGCGCGCGCCTTTTCGCTCGGCCCTGACTCTACTCTGCGTTTTCCGCGCGCGCGCGCGACGCTCGATGCTTCTCGATGGGCTTTAACGCCGATTTATAGATATCGTTCCAAGATTTCAATACGGTCTAACCGTCGTTTCAGTATATTCTTACATACGCATTTCTAAATTCTCTCAGGGTTCGCGCTCCTGTAAATATGTATTTGTATATTATTGATAGTGTATATTGTTGTTTTATAAATCAAAATTTGTTTTTTAATTTTAATATTATTGCTGCTGTATTTTTTTCAAAGATAAATACATTTTTTATATATTTAATTTTCACAACTGATCAGGTACAGTCTTGAATTTAGTCAATTATTTAATATATCTCGAATGAATCTTCAAAATACTGTATGAAAAATGTTGTGGTAAAAACAAATCTATTTCTATTAATTCATTAAAATTGCTTGATGATTAAAAAAACGAATATACATATTGAATTTACACACATGCAACCGTCGATATTAAATAAAAACATTCAAATTCCGATGCATTATTAACTAAAAATCGAACTAAAATTACACGCATATACAGCTGCGTATGCATATACGTGTGTCTATACACGGAAAACACGATTTTCGCGAAGCACTCGTGATCGTTGGTTCAAGAGTCACTATATCTCGTTAACTAAAAATAAATGTGCTTCGGTAATTTAGCGGGGTTATCTTGTAGTGTGTGGTATAGCTACGTAATTTTTATCATCCCGGGGGAAACGAACTCTTTTTCGCTTTTTCACTCGTTTTCTCTTTCCATCTCGTTCTGGTGGTCGTCAGCTCTCCCTTTCGACGCGGCGTACACACAGGGAGCCGGACGGGCCCCTCGGCCGATCGCCGCGCATAAAAACTCATCATTGAAGAGCCAAGGAGAGAGGGTCCACATATAATAACCAGTAATGGACACGCCCGGGGCGATACGTCACCCTTCGCTCTCTCTCTCTCTCTCTCTCTCTCTCTTTCTCTCTCTCTCTCTCTCACTCACTCTGCGGTCTTTCTCCTTCTCCAGCCCGGAAAACAGAGCCACAGCGGTGCTGTGTGTGGGTGTGTCGATCGCTCGCTCGCTCGCTCGTTCGCTCGCTCGCTAATATTTTTTTTGCGCGCGCGGGGAAAGCGTCATCGATCGAGTCAGTCGGTGCGCGAGAGGGTTGCAAAAAAATTATTGGCGTTGTGCATTTCCCTTTTTTCCCCCGTTCGATAAACGGAAGAAACGTGGAATGAATATAAAAGAAGGAAAACAAAGCAGTGGCAACAGCAGCAGAGCAACAACAACAACAGCGCAACAACAGCAACAACGACGACGACGACGACGATGACGACGACGATGACGACGACCCACGAGGCACGAGGAAAGGCTAAGCGCGACGGAGGAGCGCACATGCCTGGAGGCCTCGACTCGCTCGGGTTGCTAATACTCTTTTAAGGTCGAATGGTTATTTTTCTTACTCGGAGAGTCGAGGACGGAATTATGTAAATTCTCCCGTAACTTCTGAAAGAGATAAATGGATCGCGCTCGCACTTTCTCGGGTTATGTTTGACCGATTTTACTCGGTAAAATACGGATTAATTGATTGTGCGAGTGCACGCCAACGGTTTCATAACTGCAAATATGGCCGAGGTATTGATTTTACCAAGCTACTGATGATGATGATTATTCTTCATCTAGCCTCCGTACGAACACCCGAGACTTAACATTTTATATATATATATACATATACACCTATACCTATACGTAGGAATATTAAACCTATGGACAATATCTTGCTTTTATTTTATGGGAATTAACCGGCATTTTTTTTATTACATCCTTCTTAGCGTTGTTATCTGGATAAATTTATTTTATAAAATTTTATATTAGATAAAGACTTTATGAAGAAACGGGCACACGAAAGCTTTACAAAAATAAAAATACATGTGGAAAATCTCGTTCTTTATTTTTAAACTAAATATAACATTTTTATAAAATAATATTTATAACATATTTTTTTCTACGTCCCCTAGATTAGTGTTACACGTTCGACTAAACTATTATATTATATATTTTAAATAACAGAATTCATCGATTTAATTGCATTGGTTCAACGACCTCCAACTAACTTAAAATTATCTATTCTAAGTATTTTTATTAAACGCATTATTCATTTATTTACAGTTTCGTACAAAATATACAAAATTGTTCAATAACTATATATAAGTATATCTAGAAAATATAAATGTTGTGTAGATGCATAGTCGTATTGTTTTATATTCATAGCAACGTCCTCTCGCAATACAAATAAACACGATATTCGATCAATTAAGTATTGACTTTATTCACATTATTTATTAAATAACTTGTTAATTAAAATAACGATTAATATTTAATTACAATGTTGCGTGAAAGGAAAAAAATGAAACATGAAAAATGAAATGATACAATGAAAATGCTTAGCATCTAAAAATAAAGATATTCTAAAACGAACCGCAACAAAAAAATGTTTAAAAATAATAAGGTCGACTGAAACGAAGGGATTTTCTCGGTATTATAAGCAAGAGCCAGTCGTTATTATGGCGTAATAATGAAAACCCATTTTTAACGGATTCTTAAAAAGGGAAAACAATAAGCGCGCGTATCGGTAAAGAATATTCCCGGCGTAGAAGAAAGGAAAGCGGGGCGCGCTTAAAAACCAGCATTGAGACCGAGTGAGAGAGAGAGAGAGAGGAAGAGGTACAACAAACGCGAACAAAACGTATAGAGGGAAAAGGAAAAAAGAGCCCGGAGAAACGCACACGCGGAGCTCGAAGAAAACGGGGATGAGGAGAGAGCGCGAGAAATAGAGAAAGAAGCCCCCCGCAGGAAACGAGGAAAAAAGGAAAGACAAGAGAGAATTCGCTTGGCAAAGTATCAGGGCCAAACCGAATTTAGGACGCGTTAACGGGCTCGTATATGTGTACAGAGAGACCGAAAAAAGGGGTAGAAGCTATACCCTAAATTCCATCGGTCTGTCTGTTTCATTTCTCGCTTCCTCCCCCCACTACGAAGCGCCACGTGTTTAGCAGCTTCCTTCACGACTCCTTCGCCAAGCTTTAGCTTCGGTTCTCTCGCTTTCGCTTTCCGGCGAGCAACGTGGAGGGATTTCACCGGTTCCTCTATACAGCACAGCACACGTACGTGTATATATATACACACGCATTTTTCTTTCTTCTCGTGTACGCTAGTGGATTACTCGGCGTCCCCACCTACGTCAAGGGATTCAGTAACAGGCGCATTGTAGACACCGGTCCTTGCCTCTTCGTTCTGTCTTTCTCCTACATTGCGCTGACCGTCTCGGCGTGAAGGTTCCCTCTTTTAATCATTTCCCAGGCTGCGCGTACCTATACGTACACGAATAACAGTAAGCGAGAAAGGGAGGGATCGAGCGAAACACTGAGAGTGAGAGAAAGATGGAAAGAGTAGAGAGCATTATAGTTTTCGCGTGCGAGTTTGTTTCGTATAGCCTGGTAATAAAGACTCGGTGTTAATGACCGGTTTACGAGCTCTTTTGTTTAACCTAACCACCGTCGTCTTATCGATCGAAAAATTCTTTCGCAACTGGGCCGCTCTTTTGAACTTACATCTACCCTTATAGGCATTCCGATCCTCGAGAAAAATGTCCTTCGATATATCTATATATATATGTATATGAGTGTATATATGCGCATATCTGTGTGCACACACGCGCAGGAATATATATCCTATTGTCGGTCAGTGCATCCGATTCGTTTTATGGTTTTGTGGTTACGCATATAGGACGATAATAAACTTCTCGGTGACGTAATTCTACAATGGAATATTTTTTGTTTTCTTTTCTATACCAATGGTCAATAATTTTACTATTTTCAAGTATTATATTGTTAGGCAAATTTATGAATCGATTAAATTATCAAGTATTCTATATATATACTATTAAGAATTTTGCAATATATTTTGCAAAGTATAGATGTTATTATTATTAATACAACAATTTTGCGAGGCAGTATTTAAATAAAAGGTTCGAAATGCGAATATTCAAAGTATATTGAATAAAAATCAAGTGAAATTTGGGAAGAAAAACAAGTTTAGAATGTAAATGGAATTTTTGGGAGAAAGAACCGGTTATTCTTATTTAGTAAACTACATTATTCCGTACAATTTCGTTTGAAAAGTTTCGAAAGCATATATGGGAGTTTGTTTGTATGCAGAGCCGTGTTATTCTTTGGCGTGGGTGTGCAAGTGCGCGTGGGTGTGTACGTGACCCGCGTGGTGCGAAATCGAGGATATTTGCTTTGTCGAGGCGGACGCGGAGAACCCGCGTATTTTCGGGATTCCATTTTCACGGCTCCGTGCAACTTTCAATGTGTACTTTAAATGAGAAGGAACTTTCGGTGATTAATCTCTTTACAGAGAGAAGTGTATTTCTCCAAACTCTATCTACTTCGCGATTTATTTCCTAACTAATTTATATCGTCTTCGTTTCTCTTGGCTTTTGGCGCGCTTGATGCTATTCCTGCACCGAGCCCTATTCGTATACCTATATAAATATATAGTTACTTTCGTTACAACTTTTTTCCACCACGCAGCTCGTTAACGTGTCCATCAATTTTGGCAGAGAAAAAAAACCTCGAGAAGGCAAAAAAAAAAGCATTTTATCGCAATCAAATTACAGGTACAAGTTCTATCTCGCAATGAAGAATCAACGAGGGGAAAACGAAAACTATATAAGAGAAGGAAAAATAAAGGTACGGAGAGTCACCTATAATTCATCATTTCCTGGAGGCCGCGAGGCAAAAAGAACCTACGACGCTCGCGGAAACGAAAAATCGTCCTACGGCTAGAATCATGAGCGGGATAATAAAGCATCGCTCGAGCGAAGAAGAAACGCGATTCAGAAATACACCGGATGAGGAGCCATAGCACTCTTATCGTACATGTATTTTATATATACATATATACATTATATACATGTGTACGTGCGCATTGCACCTATACCTGCACGTTCCATCCGAGGCTCAAATCTACCGAGACTTACGGTTTCGTTTCACACCGAGAAAATTGAACCGTATTTTTTGAATGGAAGCTGAATCATTTTTCACAGAATTCTGTGAATCGTTCCGAGAGACAAAAACCGCTGTCGTTCTAACTGCGCTTTTCGATTTTAATCTTATGGTGAAGTACTATTTTATTTTTCACGTAGATAGAACTTATATGTTCGATTAGTTGTTGTTATATAATACATTAGTTTATTTAGCGTTGTACTGAACTTTTCATATTGATTCTGTAAATTATATTTTAATACCAAACATAAATATACGCAAACATAACCATTGATCTCCTTATTGGTAATATAATTATATCGAGAAAACCTTTGACATGATATAATAAATCATTTATTATTGTTAGGATAATTTATCTTCAAATCTAATTGTATTCATAGCAATTAGCTTTCTTTATTAATGTTAGAAAACTGCGTACTGGTATTACGAAGAAAAAGATCCGTTTATAATATAATTAAAAAAAAGCGCTAGATTTCTATATGGTTTGCGAAACATGAACATAGCTAGTGCTGGATTCGCAAAAGGTATCCTATAATCGGAATAAAATTAGATTTAGCGATTAATTACAAGTGCATTAATCGATATAAGCAGTACGAGTGCGAATTATGGAAGCAGCGATAGAACTTGGAGTATCGATCGAGGATAAGAAAGTGGGTGGGACCAAGAGCTAGATCGGTAACCATTTTCTATTCGGGATTGCCGAAATAAGGGGCGTCGATAATAAACGAGACTCCTAGACGCAGCCTATTGTAGACTCGGCTTGAAGCCAAGCGTCCGTCCCTCCTTGGGTCCTGTATCCCCACTCCGACGGTCCTCTCCCTCTTCGCGTCTACTCGGGACTCAATTTCTCGACTCAATTTCTCCTCTTTTGGTACCCAACTTCCGAGGGGCTTCTCCTCGTCCCCCTTGCTCCTGGGCCCGTTCCCCCACCACTTACCTCGAGAGAGAGAGAGAGAAAGAAAAAGAGTCGTCGTCCCGTCGTCCCGCGCTCGTCGTCCCCCCTACTTCCATCGTACGTTTCTGGGGTCCTACGGCCATTGATCCCGACCTTCACGCGCCGAACACGCGATTGCCAACGAAAGCGCGCGAGCGAGTCGACTTTGCCGAACCCAAGAAGAAGCACAAGAAAACTGTGGAAGAGGGGAGACCCAGCCGAACCAGAACTCAAGAAAGAGAGAGAGAGAGAGTGAGAGAGACAGAGAGAGAGATAGAAGGATTCTACGCGGGCCCTAGGGCTCTCGCTTTCCTCGTCCATCCGATCGCTCCTTCTTCTGCGGCTTCGTCGTCGCCCTCGTCGTTTCTCGAGTCTTCTTCTTCTCCGGTTCCTCGGTCCGCTCGCTCTTGGGTGTTGGGGCTCGTTTCCCCCTTCCCACCTCTCCCTCCCCCCTACCCTCTCTCTCTCTATGCTTCCTCCCCTCTATGATGCTTACGCTGCTTTTTCGAGAGCCTTCCTTCCGAAGGTAACCGAGGATGGAGCACGTCGGTTAAAAATCCCGTTCCGAGAAGCCAAAAAGCAGTCTGTCCTTTCTATTCTGCGTGCATTCGCCTTGTTTGACCAGGCAGCACCAGGGAGGCAGTTTTTGCTATCCTCGCGATTCGATGAATCTGAATCTCCGGACTTTGACCGATTATATTTCTCATCGACTTGCCCTTTCGTATTCCGTTGCCTCCTTCTCGCGTATATATATCACTCGACACTCGTGAAGATGTTACACCACGGAGTCAATGCGATAAATCATACGAATTGTGGTATTTTTTTTAAAAATGTTGTATTTCAATCGAGTTGCGAGTAAATTGAAAAATAAAATACCTTAGATTTTCACGTGGTTCATCGACACTTACTCGTTTGCTCTTGTAAATGGAATAGTCAATTAATATTGAATATATTTGCGTTAAATTACTATAGATCCATAAAAAAAGGAAATAAATAAATAAGTGAATAACAAACACGTGAGTGCTATATTCACGACTCCAAACCTGCTTGGTTTAATGAAACTGAAAGTGGCCAAAAAGAAGGTTGCACAATGACCAAAGAAAGTTTAGGTTTAAAAAGCAACGTTGATTTATCGACCAAGATCTGTAACTGTTGTGGCTCATCTAATAAATAAAGAGCATTAGGAATTGAATATATTACACGTACGCAAGGTTACTTTTAATCTTGCGAATCTTTTTTGTCGTTAACGATTTATTATATTTATAGTTATATAGGTGCTCACCGGGAAAAAAACTATACTTGAAGCATCAACGTTTTTTAGTAAAAATATGTAAAGTTACGATGACGAGTGAAATACGTTTATAAAAAAAAATACAACATATTACAGAAACTGTAGTCTTTACGATAAGCCTTTTTCTTACATCCTTATATAAATACATTTTATATTCGAATTTGTCGAAATAATTCGTATAAGGTTAACGTAACTCTAAAAGACTCGTTCAATATATAAAAATATTGAACGTCTTTATGTGAATCTCGGGTGAAAGAATCGTATTGCATATTCTCCTTGAGGTGAAGATCGGTTAAGCAGGTAGTTCAGGCGCGGAAGAGAAAATCGCGAGGCGAATCCAGAATCCAGAGTCCCTCGGGCCGGTGTGAATAAAGTAACAGCACGGCTGACAAATAGACTCGAGTCCGACACGTCGATGAATGCCAAGCCGATAAGCGCGCATTAAGTTAACTTCGGGATTCTCGGGTGCTCCGATTGCTCGAGCGCGCTCGCGAGTGATTTATCAGCCCGTGCGCGGGGTCTCTCTTTCTCTCTCTCTCGCGCAATCGGGATCGGTGATCGATCGTACCGCGAACGTCTGCGCGCCTGCAATCGTTATCCGGCGGCGGCGGCGTCGGCTATCAGAACGGGAAACGCTCTCGCTCTCGGTCTTGCTCCTCGACCTATTTTGCACCCGCGTTCTCCTCCGTGTACCTGTCGATCCACGAATTGCTCCTCCGACTGACGAACGAGACCGTCTTTCTTCCTCTAGCTAGACCGTTATCGCAAGGACGCGTAATCGTTTTCCTTCTTACGATATCTACTTTATCGGATCTGCCCTTGGTATCTGCCGTTCTCCCTTGCCGTTTACCGATCGAACACTATTGTTTCGAACCAGTCCACGCTCTTCGCTAAATTGGATAAGCATTCCTCGAAAATATGTCGCTTGTTCCACGACGATAAATATATCATTTCAGTCTTCGTTCTGCAAAAATATCAAAAATCATATCTACAAAGATTATAATTAAACATAAATATAAATATTGAGTTTATTACGCGTGAATCATGCATGATAGTTTGCAGAAATTAATAAAAGAGTAATAAATTAATGAAAATTCTCGATCGTTAATCGTTTACAATAGCTAATGTTAAATGAAACGAAGAATATCGTGACCGAAATGTTGGCTCCAATGGCTCAAAACGCTACGAGGACAGCATATTCGATTACATCGTGACCATAACAAACTATCAATTTCATTCGCGATATGCGCTCGATGTATAGTTTTTCATGCGCTTCGAGTCTTGTCGATTCACCGATATTTATGGTATTGCACAAAATAAACCACCCGAATAATTCTGCAAATTAAAATTCTATTCGTTTCAGGGACGATTTCTATTCTACATTTCTAACGTTACGTTGAATATTTATTTTCAATTACATTGTCGAATGAGCAAAATGCCAGAAAAGGAATTTAACGAAATGTATTTGAAAAAAAATATTATACTATTGAATTAAATAAATATTTATTATCAATTCAATATTTTGTCAAATAAATATTTTATAAACAATATTAATTTTTTCCGCAAATTTATCGAAAAGTTGTACATAAAAATTGATTAAAATTTACAGAAACAAGTACATTTGCTTACAAGTGCAAGAAAAACTACATCGTAACAACAACTGTACAACTTTTTTTTCTTAACTCAATTAACATATACTATATATTTATCTTTCCCGTCATTATATGTGTCAGTAATTAATAAAATACTATCATCAATTAATTAAACAAAGAAATTAGAAATGTAAATAATTTGCACGAAACCTGCAAAAAGTCTTTGATCCGATCACTCAGGTTAAGTTTATTATTAACGCGAAAACAATTAAACAAAGGTTGAACCCGAGCGGCATACAGTATGATCGTCGAGGCTCAGTTACGCGAGTGCGATGATTCGAAGAGTGCTGAGCACCTCGGTAATGCTGCAGCTGTCGCTTTAGTCTGCCTCCTCGTGCCGATGCACTTTTCGAACACAGAGAGAAGGAGAGAGAGAGAGAGAGAACGCGCGCATCAAAATGAGTGAAAGAATCGGGAGGAAATATGAGAAGTGCGAGAGCGAAAACTCGGAGCTTTGTCTCGGGGGCCGAGGGGATTTTCACGGTTACCTACTGCGTCGGTTCGACCGTTCCCAACGATTTCAAACATTTCTTTTTAACGCTCCATACTGAGTAATAACGAATGAAATATACATCGAATTATATTGTGCTTTCCGCAATTTACATCACTAAAGTAAGTACCGAGAATTAATTTATTCGAATTTTACCTGCCAAGAAAATATATGTCATTTTAATAAATGTACGAAATAAAATGTTGATCACCGCGTATGAGAGAGCAACATTTGTTTTTTTTAATTTTAACAAGGTTTTTCGTTTATTTCTATAAGCAAACTCATAAAAATCATTAAGTAATTAAAGTTTCACGACCGTTTTATTATAAAATTATTTGATATTCTTTCGATATTTTTCTGAAGTTACAATATTAAACTAAATTACAGTGCGTTCTATAAATTGTGCTGCATCTGACTAATCGACTTAGTAATACTATACAATGTTTGATGCACATAAAATAATCAAAGTGTATTACTTTTTATTCGAGCTGCTTTAATAAAAGCATTAATCATCAATATTAATATTTATTGCATTTTTCATATGACATACTTTACCATTTACCAGAATAAAATTTCGAATAAATGCAATGTTTAGTAATTTGTTTAAAATTCTTGAAATTATGTAAATTAATAATCTGGTAAACTAAGAGTCTAATTTAATGTTGCAATTAGAATGAAAAACATATTTTTCTACGTTGATGATTGAAGTAATCAAAAGAAACAGTCGATTGTCCGTATCTAAAACGTATGGTGTTCTACGCCGTTGATAATGAGCGTTCGTTGCAAGAGAGGGAAAGAGGCGACCTTTTTACTCGCGGTGCGCAACGACCTTCCTATGAAGTTCTCCTAAGTTACGTGGCTCTCGCGGCATTGTTTTTGGTGATGACTGAGATAATCTCGTCAAAAAATTTATTTCACCGAGTACGAGCGCTTAATTTTAAAACATTACCTTTTAGAAACGTTGTCTTAAATTGTAGTTGTCGTTGTTGTTGATAATAAATATACAACTTGTTTATTAATTATAAAACTTGTTAAAATTATCACGTTGTTTTATTATTGCGATCTTAAAAATATTATATTTACATGGACGATTAAAATTTGATTTATCCACTTGAATATCAGGAATTCAAGTTTTCGTTACGTTACAGCATTTCAACACGAGTGAATTATTCCATTGTTTAACCTCGAAAAAAAGTTAATAGAATATTCCGCGGCGTTCTTTTTTTTTATTGCAAACTCTAAGGTTTTGTCAACGATCTGTATGTAAACTTGCATAACACGCACAGTATTATAAACGCACCTATTTATCTCTACATACAGATTTCAAAACTTGTGTATCGAACGCCAGCTAAATTCCAGTTCCAGATATTTTCTCACGATCGCGAAAATCCTTATTTCATTTTCTGAGTCGACTACTTGGTAAAGTCACTTTGCTATCGAATTTACGGTCCAAAATTTCTAAATTCCATCACAATGTTTCCAAATCGTCTATATTCAAAAATGAAATCAACCACTTTGGATCGCAAGGAAAAGTCATCGTAAATCTTAAATTTAATGCGGAAAACAAAATAATTTATTATAAAATATACATCATCGCTGAATATCGCGTCAATTACATAAGATGTAGAGCATACGAATACTCAAGATGGTAAATTATTTTATACCTGTAATAAAATTAAATTTAACTTGAATTTCAGTATGAAACGTGAATATGTAATATACACATTTTAACACGTACGCGTTTAAATAAACTTTCTCATAATAAAACGTGTATTCAAATTTATTTGTATCCCTCGTATAGTAATGATAAATGCAGTGGTATTTATAAAATAATGACCTAATTATCCAAATATTACATTTCAAATAAAGGAATCGCAATAAATTTGATAATAATAATAACAATAACAATAATAATAATAATAATAATAATAATGATAATGATAATAATAATAATCGTTAAGAGTTAATATCAGCGAATTCAATCTCGATCATTTATCTTAATACAAAGTATTTTCTTATAAATGTAATGGCAATTATGTAAGTTTATATGCAAAAATGGTATAAGTTAAGTCTTTAACGAGAGATCGTAAATCAAATATTTCACTTTCGAGGTTAGCATCGCATGTATAAATTTCTTGTATTACTACTTGTTTACAAAGCTATTGAAGTACAACCTTATAAGAAATATATAGCTTGTCTTGTAAGAATTAATTTGAATAAAGATTAAAAATCGCTAAACAATAAGTTCAATTTTTTAATACATGTAATAATACTACATGTGTATCTTCCGATTTTATAAACAAATCCACGGCAATTAAAATAATAGTATCAAATTAAAGTGGTTTGCATAAAGCATGTGACAAAAATTTAATAGAGCATTGCAATTATCTACAAAAGGTTAGAATGGAAAATGTTGAAATAAGAAAAAAAAATATCTATCCCAATTGCATTAAATTAGAAATATACGTTTATGTGACAAATGAAATACACACAATTGGTCAAAGTAGTCGTCCGCAAGAGACAAAGCAATCCGAAGCTCGAAGCCATCCATTCAGAATCGTCGGCGAATGGAAAAGTGCAATCGGAACGTAGTAGAGATAGAGAGAGAGGTAGAGAGAGAGAGTCTAGTAAAGTTCGTTGAAGCTAAGTATAAGCGGGAACCCTTGTGGCAGGTACGAGGTGGGTCAGTACCAAGCATATACCAGGCCGTGGAGAACGCGAGAAGGGGAGGAGGACGTCGACCAATAAGCTAAGTCCGTGGCATCGGCCCCTGGGACAAAGAGAGGCCGCCGTCCGGTCGACCCACCAAAACGATAAATAAGTCACCGGGAGAACAAAGAGATGAAAAAGAACCAGAGCGAGTTTAAGCGACAAAATTCTTATTACGCTTTAGCGTTCAGCTGGTTACCTCTTTTTATTCGCTATTATAGATAAGATTATTTATACATCTATAATTTCATCATTATTATTCATGCGCTTTACGTCGTTACACCACTTGTACATATTATCTGATAAATCGATTGTATGTATATATTAGCACTGTCGACGATTATTCTATACAGGCTGATTTCAGCGGATAATATTAAAAAAATGCATTATTTAGTAAAAAATTAGCTTCTGCTAGAAAATGATAGCCCGGAAATTAGTCCGAAATTGGAGTTGACGAGTCGACCCTGATTCGGTATCGAAATTTTGTTCGTACAAGAGGGTCTCTTACAGAAGTGTCAGTTCGAATCGAAAGTGTACCGATTTCGCTTTCTTCGGTTAAAGTTGGGCAAGGTGCAGGACGTACATCCACGGTTCCGTTTTCACTCTCGATGGCTTCGATTCCCGCATTCCCGAGGAGGCGAAAGCAGTGGGTCCGGAGAATATCCAAAAGTCCGAAGAAAGTGAAAAGGCGACGAGCGAAACCGGTCGAGAAAGGAGGCGGTGGCGGCGTCAAGAGGGGGAAGGGAGACCGAAGAGTGCAAGGGCAGACCGAAAATTCAAGGGCGACCTGTTGTAATTTCATCGGGGTTCGCTGCCCGAGCTAATCGCCAATCTTGCCCGGCCGAGCGAAAAGGCGTGACTCTCTCCTTCTCCTCTCTCCTCCCTCTCCCTCCCTCCCTCACTCTCTCTCTCTCTCTCTCTCTTGTGCTTACCGGCCGTGCCCTTGCCACCAGCGCTAAGGAAAAATCGGCGGCGGGCGCACACGTTCTCGAGCCAGCGAAATCTTGTCGTTCGGCGTTTCGAGGCCCGAGAAAATTATTTTAACCATTACATCCGCGATCGCATCGGAGAGCCAGTTTTCAACGTTACTTTTTTATACATTCTTTTCTTTTTCTTGAATATTATACGTGCCCTTTTACAAAATCAGCAACAACGAGGATTGAATTTTTAGTTTCATGAGAAGATATTACATTAGTGGTAGATATAGTCTGTATAGTCGAGAATCCTTAACTCGCAGATCTTTAATTTCAACATTTCTTACCATTTTCTTCTAATATCACCATATTTGATATTTTTAACAAAATCAGTTACGATAACTTAATATAATTTATTTAGATCAATTCTTAAAGCTATTATGTTAATATATTCTTATTAGGGACTTACTTTGATTGACAAACAATACAACTTTCTTAAAAATCATTGCGGCTATACTTTCAAATTTGTTGTATTACACGAGAAATCTTTTACAAATACATTTGACAAAATACATTATAAATGAGAATATATTAAAACGTATCTACCTATAAATATATTTATATTTCCTTATTTCGTAATAAAACATATTATCGCAAGTACGATCATTAAAAAATTAAAAAGATCATTAGACATAATAAGTTTTACACTACATTATATTGTAGATCGTTTGGGCATCTATATTACCAGCTACATCTATATTATTGAATGCTGTTGTATCAAAATTTTGTAACGATATTTTTACAAAACATCTCTGACGTCATTAGCAACTGCAGTCAGAGTATTAAACCAGTTTTTGACTCTTACGTCAGACTACTGGTTAATAAACCTGTACATTAGTAAGATTTGCCATGCATCGGTTTGCTCGCTTCACATCTAGCATGCATAATCGATCGAATTATTCGTATTTCCTATACCTAGTGTACTTCAATGGTTTATCCGGTTTTGTTTTACTTGTAAGACATTTAGGTCAATCAAAATTTTCGAGTCAGTTTATACTTTTCCTTCGAAAATAGCGGACTTGTTAAATAATTTAAAAACTCTATCTACATATCTTTGTAAATGGTATGATATTAAATGATTTTCGTGAAGCTAAGAGTTTGTAAATCATTTTTTGAATAATTCGTGTCACACGCTTGAACATAATCCATTATAGCAATAATCTATACTATTCGTAAATTACTACGATTGTTAGTTTAACTGTTAGTTTTGAAAGCGAATCAGTTAATGAGGTATTTCTTATTAGTGTAAACATTTGGAACATCCGCAGACGCACAACACAGACACAGAATTTATAAAGAAATTCCAAAAGGGGTCAGTCGTGCCGGTCCGCTGTCCCGAAATTGTAAAGAAGTGCAGGATAAAACGCGATCGCTGCAGTTTAAGCGCCAGTAAGGGAGACAAAGGCCGGTCAAAAAAGGTTCCGCTTGTCGTTTCACGCAGGATCCTCGGCTCAGTCGACGGGTAAGATCAATCAGATTCTCTCGGTGTAGCGCAGCGCGCAGACGAAGCGTTTACCTAGGGTCATCAGGGTTCACGAGCGCAAGAGACAGCAGCAGCACCACCACCACCAGCAGCAGCAGCAGCAGCAGCAGCCTGCGAAAAAAGCCGCGCCGACGCGGCGGAAGAAGGGATCGACGGAAAGTCAGCCCTGGGATTTGAGGACCGAGGCTGAAAGGATCGTCGATGCGCGCATTAGCCAGAGAGATTGATTGATTGATTGATGTATATTTATTGCAGCCTTTGGGGTACAACCCTATGAGGCTGAGAAGAAAGTACATAGGTAATACAATCATTATACGTACAATAGAAGTACAGAGGTATAGTAATTTTCATACAGTAGAAGTACAAATGCGGTGAATCAAAAGCACGTAGCAATACATAAGAAGGTCAGAGAGTAGCATAACTAAAGATAATACAATTAATTGAATTTCAGCTTGAAGTTCACAATTATATTTTTATCATGATTTATGACTAAATCTATCGACTACATACTAAGTTAAGACTAAACTAGAGCTAAAATTAAAGTTAAAACTAAAGTTAAAACTAAATCACCAGGTTTACTTGATTTTTAGTAATTGTAATTGTATTTGAAAAACGCAAGAAATCATAGAAAAATGTATAATTTACGGTGAGCATAGGTATCGTACTAAGAGGTGTTTAGGCGGTAATCCCTTCGCGTAAAACTCGCTCATTCCAGTCGCTCTCATCTCTTTGCGTTAGCTCTTTAAGAAGTAGGGATTTGAATGAATGAGTACTATCCACCGTGAAGTTAGGCCTTTGCAAAGAGTTTATTAACTTCGAAGCACTGACTGTAAAGGAGCGATTCATCGTTTCCGTTCTCGGGACAGAGTAGGTTAGAGTACGGAGATGATGCCGCGAAGACATGCGAGGGTTCACGTCACGACCAATGAGAGAGAATCTTCTAGATAGGTATGACGGGTTGTCATGAGCAATCACTGAGTAAGCGAGCGAGGTTAGTAAATAGTCCTGCCGTTTGCTCGTAGAAAGCCAACCCAATTCGAGACGGTACGGGGTGACATGGGCGCGCCATGGAATATTCCCATGGACAAAACGAACACATGCATTTTGCAACCGTTGGACTTTGAGGCTGCGTGTGTTATCAAGATCATGAAAAACTACTGAAACGTAGTCAAGGTGTGGAAAAACAAAACTTTCAACTAAAAGTTTACGTAGATTTTTGGTGAGAGCATGTCTATGAAATCTCAACGAGTGCAAGAGGCCATTAATTTTGCGACTTAAATGACGAACATGTTTATCCCAATTTAGTGTGGGTGTTAAACAGAGGCCAAGGTTACGAACTTCAAATGAATAGGGCAAATCGATCCCCAGAAGAGTAATCCTCGGTAAGTTATTGAAATTTTGCTAATAAAATTTTCGCTACCAAGAATCATGACCTTCGTTTTCTTGTTGTTCAGCTCTAAACCATTCAGTGACGCCCACAAGGCAATTTCATCTACATCCTGTTGAATAGAAAAGATAGTATTGTCTAAATCATTCGGATGGCAGTGCATATATATCTGTGTATCATCAGCAAAAATCTTATATCTAGAATTATGTAGTACAGAAGGAAGATCATTAATAAATACAGTAAACAAGAGTGGACCGAGTCCACTGCCCTGGGGAACTCCGAGGAGAGTGGGAAGCCAATCTGAAAACTGATCATTTTTCCCAATAACAGACTGGTATCTCTCATTTAGATAATTGAAAAACCAGGTTATAACTCGGTTCGAGCAGCCAAGGTTTTTTAGTTTAATAAGCATTAGTAGGTGCGGGATCCGATCAAAGGCTTTTGAAAAGTCGAAGAGCACTAGTATTGTCACCTGTCTTCGATCAATCGCCAAACGCACATCCTCTAACACGCCCAGTAATGCTGTTTGAGTACTGTGACCTTTCCTGAAGCCAGCTTGATGATCATTAATTAAATTATTTGAGTACAGGTATGTGGAGAATTGCAAGTAACTAATTTCTCTAACAGTTTTGATGCTTCAGGTAGCAAAGCAATAGGTCGCGTGTCGGAAGGTGAGTTAAGAGTGTTGGATTTCGCTAATGGCGACAGTACAGCCTTTTTCCAGTTTGAGGGAAAAGTGGCAGTACAGAGAGAATAATTAAAAATATTCAAAAGTAAAGGCATAATAGTCTGTGAAGCTAGTTTTAGCATCTGTACAGAAATTTGGTCGATTCCAGAGGACTTGGATGAAGCACTATCTAACACCTTAATAACGTCGCTATTAGTAATAATATTAAAATCGAAAGTGCTATTTACTCGACCGAGAGTATGTGAAGACAAAAGAAAATTAATGTCACGACTAGAGAGGGGAGCAATGTCACTAGACAAGGCTGCATAAAATGTATTTAGTGTATCCGGTGAATACTTATGAAGCGGTGACGGAAGATTTGAGCCAGATATTTTTAGATTTTTTATTACCTTCCATCTTGTTTTTGGGTCAGGTGCCTCATTAAGTTTGTCACTAATAAATTTATTCTTAGCTGTGTCAAGAGCATTACTAATTTGATTTCTTAAATTTTTGTAATTCAGATATGCGTTAGAAAAACGGCCAAGTCTACGAGATGCTCTGAAGGCTTTGTTCACGCATCAACCGTCTTATATTATCATTAACCCACGGTTTCTTGTTTGTTGATAAAGAAGAAACCGTGATAGGAGCAACCTTATCAAAAGATTTTACAATAATCCGTTCAAAGTTACTTACTAGAAAATTCAAATTTGATTTAAAGCTAGTAAAGTCTGGACTTGCATCTGGGGCAAATGTATTTAGAGCTAAATTCTTAAAATCTATATTAAAATCTAATTCAAGTAAACGGGTTAGTTTGCGGTCGATCGCAGACGAGAGATTTGACTAAAGTTCACTCTTCAAGAGGGATTCGTTTAATCGATTCAGATGCCAAGTTTTGATTATTTTTTACTTACATTGATTTCCGGCACAAGAGCTAAATCAAGTTCGAATTAAGTCGTGACCCGCTGCAAAAAGGGCCTCAGTCTTCCTGTAACCTTTAATATCCTCACTATTATTAATAATAAATACATCAAGCCACGTGTAAGAGAGACTAACATTATCACGATATACTGCATGGTGGGTGCAGTCAGAGGGTACTAAAAAGAGACCGTAAGATTCAATTTCATTCCGGAGATAAGTCGCATCATTGTGGTCAGTTGCCATGTTTATATTGATATCACCGGTAATGATAACGTGCGAATTAAGATGGGATATACTCAGAAATAACTGAAAAAAACTCAATGGGATAAGCGGAGTGGGGACGCCTGTAAATGACGGCAAATAAAATTTTTTTACTCACAATAGTTATCTGCAAAACGAGATATTCAGGTTTATTCTCAAATACAGCATTGGAGTGACAAAGAATTTCTACTGAATAGTAATCACGTACATATACGCCAACCCCACCTCCACCTTTTCCCATACGATCAAGACGAAAGAATGAAAATCCATCTAGTGAAACAAGTGCACTATCATCATTTTCCGTTAAAAAGGTTTCGGTAATACCAATGATGTCATAAGAATAATCGTGACAACGCGCTTCAAGAAGATTGAAATTTGTTTTTAATCTATTTATATTAATATGAGCTATGGAAATACAATTTCTTTGTTGACTGCATAGATTGGGCCGCGGCCGACCGTCGTGTTCTCAGTGCTCATGCATATGTTCAGCATGCTTGGGCGGAACAGTAGGCAATGCTAATAAATCCGCTTCGGAGCGAATCGGAATAAATGGCGAAGATACACTAGCACGGACACATACCGTGAGGTTACGTACAATAGGTCGAAGGTACCGTTTCGCAGAAGCTACCTGCCTTGCTTTACGCTCTAGTACATAAATTTCTTTTGGCCGCCAACTTTAAATAGTGTTTGAGCTGTGTGTATTTTGAGAGCCGAGGTATTCGTGAGAATACGATCACGCACCGTGGGTGACGACATTTGGATAACAAGAGACCAAGTATTATGCGAAGAATTTGAACCTTGTGACGAACTCGCAGGTATTGTTACCGTTTTATTTTGCGATGATTTTTGCTTCCAAACGCGAGCGTGAATGACATGGTTAGCGAGTACATTAAAACCCATAGCGGCAAACACAAGAGATACGATGTCAGTTGCGGATGCATTTAAATTAGACGGAATGCCTGATATTTTTAATTCGCAAGTATCTACAATTGTTTGTGAATTATTTATACAGTTTGCGGAGCTTCCTAGTCGATCAAGGCGTTTGTTAAAAAGATCAATGAAGTCTCGAAAATACGGCGGCGCTGTGGTCTCGCCTGAATTATTTGGCTGCGACATAGTAATGCAATTTTCCGAACTGCGAGACTTTTCTTCAACGCAAGCTAGACTTGAGCGCAGCGGCAGATAGTCGCGTGAAAATAAGCGCGTAGATGGGCCGGCGCGGTGTAGCTTAGACAGCTGAGTAGAGGTGGGAGTGAAGGGGAGGGAGGTCGCTTTAAAATTCGTGAGTTCGAAGTCGCGAGAGAGTGCGATTCTAAAGCAAGGATATTTCTAGGCGTCGATGATGGAGGGGGAAGGTCTGGTAACAGGTGAGGGATAAGCGTCGTCTGCGAAGCAGCTCTATTCAACGGTTGACAACAACTTACTGATTGACTAGATAAATCTAAAGGATTCACACAGCTTGAGTGTATTAATCCGCCACAAATCGCACACGGAATCGTATTACTGGTATTGAGAGAAATTGCTTCTTTGCACAAACCGCAAACCGATTTTGGCATACTCTTTAAGTTCATATTATATATGACCTTAATTTAAAAACCAATGAAACCCGCCTTAAGTAACATATCACTAGGACGTATCTCTCTAGTGGCACCGCTAGTGTACTATCAACGAACTAAGTACTCTTAAGTCTATGAATGCGAGGTAGCCAAATTTAATAAATATAGACACGTGGCTGAATAACCTCAAATTCTATCTACGCATATTTACTTAACAATAAAAAGTTTATGAATTCAGGTACACCGCACTCTCACTGCACTAAGTCGATGCACCAATGAATATCTGCAGTCCTTCTCATCCACGTCCTTGAAATATTGAAAGTAACAGCCTCTCAAACACGGCATCCAGGTGACATACGTAATACAATGGAGAGCTTTCACGTTTGATTAGAGATTTCGGAAATCGATCACTCCAGGCTCAGTTTTTTCAGATAATCAGCGAAAAATGGCACGAGCTTAAGAGCCTAGGCGGAGGACCAATTTCTGAAAAGAAAATACTCCGGGGAGTACACAGAATATTAAAAAAAGCTCAATTTATTCGGAGCTCCAAGAAAGGCGTCCATTTACTCACCAGTAGAGAGAGAGAGGGACTGCAGCGGAGAAAAAAGGCGGCACGAGGGAGAGAGAGAGTGAGTGACTCGGGGGAGGGGGTCGAGAGTTTACCTTTTTTTCTCACAGAGGATGAGCCCCCGCGAGCACCGCTGGGTGGAGCAAAATCCACGCCCCCGCGCATAGGCCTACGCCGTGCGCACGTGTGGTGAGCGCACGGGGGAGGCTTTCATAAAACTTAGCCGTGCGTGCGCGCGCTCCCTCGCCTACCCCCGACGCACTAGCCGCCCCCGCAGCGCCACTGGGGGCGTGTACGCGACCCCAAGACGGAAGGGGCCGACGACGGGACGCGAGGGGGGATTTTCGAATAACCACGTGCTCCTTTGCCTTATTCTTCATTCCTACCCCTCGAACTCTGCGGACGACTTTTTTTCCCAACCCGGAATCTGGGTCCCTGCGCTCCTGCCCTCCTTTGGCAACGCTGATAAGCAACGTTCAGCTAAATCAAACGGTTACTTCCCTGCGATCCGAATATCTTGATTCTTTCGATCGAGCACTGCCCGCTGGTATCAGCGTTAAACCGCGTTTGCGTGCTCTAACGCTTCCGCAACACCGTAAATTAACAGTATATTAATCCGTTCGCTAATAATACCTTTGACTCTTCTCCTCGAGTCACCCAACGAGTTTACGACACTTTTTGCGTGTCGATTTCCTTAGCCTCTCGATGGCCGCGCCGGCGTAACAGCTGTGCCTTCTCTACACCGACAGGATTAACCATTCTTTATTTACGGGCACTTAGGGAGTATACGCGATGCGTAAAAAAGGAAGGTAACGACGATTTGGCAACTGTTTTTCATTATTCTTTTATATATTCCGATCACGTTTAATTGCCGTTAATATATACACGATTTAATTTTTTTCGTTAAGAACAAAACTCTTTATAGGTTTTTTGTTAGAAATACCTTTGTGTAAATTTTTTTAAAATATTTATCAAATTAAATTTTACAAAATATGCTGCTACGCGAATTCTAAATCTTTATAATTTTTCGTGTTAATTATAGAAAATCTATAATAACATTTTTCTAATACTTTCATATTGAAATAAAAATGTTAAACAAGTACTAATAAGTGAGTTATCTTTATTCACTAGCCAGTTTTAATCTACACTTTTACTTCATATATTAAGGTAAAAACTATTATTTATTAGCTCACAGGAACGCACGTTATTTCTCCCTTTTTTTTCTATTTGATTACAAAAAATAGAGAATCCGTTAATTTTGCTTCGGGTTTATTTCGCAAGGAAATTTATCGAAAAAGAGATAAATGATCTTCACCTATCGGATAATTACTAGGATTTTTAAAATTTTGGTTTATTTATTTATTGTACGAATGTACCTGTATTTTGTATTAAACGACTCCAAAGTAAATCGGGACAATAAACATGTGTAATCAAGTATATAGTGCTTAACTTACCTATATCGTTATGACTACTCCAGAAAAATTATATATAATCATACTTTACACGTACTTACGTTATTGATTAGACATAGTAACTAAGCAGTCATTAAGCCTTTGTTTTACATGCTTGGAAAAAAATAGTAATGCAGTATTACGGGTACATTGCGCGTGTTATTACGTTAACCGAAGTTTACTTTGGCATTAAAATCAATTGGCAGCAAACTGAATGTTAGATCAATCTTTAACCGCTTACACAATATACATTTGAAAATATGAAAGTATACGCTATATGTAGTTTGCGTTAAGGGTACAAGAATATCAAGTAATGGACATTTCAAACTGCATTTTTTGTGATTATCGCATTGAATAAAAGTTAAACAATTATACGAGAAAGAAATGTATCCCTAATAACACACGGTCAAGACTATCTTTAACGTAAACATGCTAGTTCAACCGTCTTTACATGTTATTATCTTAATGAATCTGGGTCAAATGTAGAGATGAAGCTTTAAGAAAAAAAATGACTTGAACAAATCAGTCGAAACTATATTGTCAATCGTGTTTATTGTCCACGTTATTATGCAAGTTACATTCGCGATATATATATATGTGTTAAAAATATAATTAAAAATTTGTTTAACCAATGTCTCTATAAGTTAAAAAATATGATTTAAATCGTCCCTTAAATCTAATAACTCTGTTGAAAAGTAACCAAGATCAAGATCACGGGGTAAGAAGTTTCCGTCGACATCGCGACAAACGTGTTCAACGACGTCAACTTCGTCACGTCGTTAAGTATCATTTGCTACCTCACCGAGTAGCTGTGAATCGTTGGAGTTAGAGGGGTTCGTGCTTCCCAGATGACTATTGACGATCGCGGCAAAGTACTCAATGACGTTTAATATTATTTTAATTACGCGGCCATTAAGTATGCTCGATGCAGTTAATTATAAAAATTGATTATAATAACATATGGGATACTTATACTACATATATGTTTAAGATTAAGCAGATTAATTATTGCTGTATGTCCGAGTATGTAAAAACATTGATTTGATCAGAGTGTTTGCGGTGTCACTTATTACACAGAGATAAAAGCCAGAGAAGATTCGTTACACACATCACTGTTCTCGTGCGGTTCCTGGTGCAGTATATACGATGTATATATGTATCAGCATCTCGTGGCCACGACGAAGCTCTCTAGGCTCTCCTCGCTGAGAAGGTATCCGTCCTCGTTTTCGCATCTTGTCGCAGGCACCGACGTGGATCGTGCGGCATTCAGGGAAGAAATGTTAGATAGGTAGAATATCTAGGTATGTATATGTATGTATATATATACACGTAAGTATAGAGATATATCTATATGTGCACACGGGTGAGGATCCCGCGTGCGCGTCACGCAGACGGAGGAAAGGAATAGCGATATATAGAGGGAAAACGAGAGACGCAGCTCGCGTTGCCGTTATTTTTATAGAGTTACGGTAGGTTAGAGCCTCTCTCGGTCTCCCTCTTCTCCTCTCGGTGCACTTACGATGCACGCAAAATTTCATGGAGAGCCGCTCCGCCGGGCTTCGAATCCTTTGATAACGCGGCAAAGGCGTTGTAGTAGCCTATATTTAAAAGTAAGAAGAGGAAGAGAGACGGGACGAGACCGACAGAGAGACAGAGAGAGAGAGGGACACGAGCACGTCTTTCGTTCGATACCCGGCTACTTCCGGTGAACGAACATGCCTCATCTCGTTATAACTACAGAGTCTGCTCGGACGGATGGATGCGTCGCGGCGCGCAGAGACGCTGGAAGGAGGAGCGCTCACTCTCCCCCTCTTCCCCACCCCTCTCTCCCACCCTCTCTCTCTCTCTCTCTCTCTCTGCATCACCTGGAGGGGAGATGAAAATGACACCGTTTTTTTCTCCTATTTCTTTCTCTTTTCTTTATTTCTTCCTTATTTCTTGCTCACCTTTTCATTTTAAAAAAACACCACGCATAAAACGACTGATACGGACAAAGAGAAAATAATAATCTTCTCTCGCGATCCGTCAAGCCGATTTCAAAGTAATGTGGTACATCTACCTTCCCGATCTTCAAGTATACAGCGACACGTTTTATTATTTCAAAAAATTTTATTTACATCTACAGTTTCGTAATTTCCGTCACTATTTTTTTACAATTGTGTTGAACTCTGAAAAATACGTTAGGCACGAAATATTCGCGCATTGATACTCTCTACGATATTTTAAACGTTCACTTTTCCTAACGATTTCCGAGTGCGACAATGCGCGTGAGATGCTTCCATCACGTAGTTAATTTGAACGAAAGTGTCAATGATATCGGAAACGGTTAATTAATACGCAGCATTGTACAATACAGTGACGAAAAAGAGGCAAATTGTCGTGTGGCCCCCCCCCTCTCCCCCAGAAATTCGAAGGAGGGGGAAGGCCGAGTGAATTCAGTGCACCTGATGCTTTCGGCTATGCAATACGCATTCGTACTAATGAACTGCGAGGCCACCGGCACTAATTTCGGTACGAGATTTAACGTACTGACCTAAATACGTTTGCATCCAAATGGAACGAACCAAAATTACAAAATAATCATTTTAAACTTTCCATCTATTATATATTAAATTTTATTTAACTAGCTAATTTTGATAACAGTACATTATTTTTCTGATACTTTAGTAGCTACGACACGATTAACAAGTAATAAAATACGAGTACCTATTTTTTGGGCGTAAACGTTCATTTTAATTGGAGTGGATATCAAATATTGTTATTATCCGAGACTAATTTGATCGAACAAAAGATAATAATATCTATTATTGACTATAATTACTTGTCTCTTTTAGTGACATACATCAACGAGGATGAATGTTATTTAACGTACAAACGACCAAGAGCGACAAAACACATCGCAGACAATATTCCGTTTGAACCAAGAAAAACAAACTTCTCCAAACACGAAACGAAGTATCGACGTATTTGAACAATGAAATTGAATTCTTACGTTCTGAAGCATACGTCTATAGGTACATTCGTAAGAGGAAATGGTAACAGGTTTTAATTATTCGACAATTTCATTACAAGGCTGAAATTCGAGAGAAGGCCGAGAAAGAAAGAGAAGGCAAATGAGAACGAGTATACGAGAGGTAGAAAGGGTGAGAATCTATGGGTATAGAGAATGAGAATGTGCAGGTGTAATTGGATGGGTGGTTTGGTATCGCGCAACATCTCGACCGTGCCAAATCCTAGCCGATCAATTATTCAACATTTCAACGTCTCTATTCGTAGAATCTTCTTCGAAAGTACAAAACGATTTTTGAAACGACTCGAGATTTTCTCGGTTTAAGTAAAACAAATTAATCGCGCTTAAACGTCGCAACGAAATAATTTTCTTCGAGAGTTTTATTAAATAAATTGTATTTATATACTCGGGTTTTAATTTATGCGAATTGATCAGGGTGAATAATGTATTATTATCGTAAATCCAGAAGAATTTTTACTCTGCGTATGTGTATAAATATCTACGCACCTTATACCTTTTCAGAGACTAGATATAAACTTAATATATGCGCGTACTTAATGTAGGGCATTCAATATCCTTTAATCAATAAGGGATGTCTATATATACACATTTATGCTCGATTCTCTGGAAGATCGAGGGATCAAAAGCTAGATTTTCTTCCAAGTTTTACAAAACCGATCTTCTAACATCCGGTACGTACCAACCAATTCTTTACACTTACTTTTATAAAATTTGCTATAAAACAACATTTACTATAAGATATTAAATTATTCCAATTTTTCAAAGATATAAATTATAATTCAATTAAATAATATAAAATATGTTACTTTTAATGTACAATTTATAAAACTACATATATTGTTAAAAAAGAGATTTCGATGACTGAAGAGATCGTAAAAAAAGTGAATAACAACTATGCCTTATTTTATAATCAAATATTTCAACTCGTATTAGAATAATACGTCACATTTGGAAAGGTTAAGACTATCAGAAGCTCAGGACATTCTTCAATCATTATAAATTAGAAAAGTAATTAATATTGTTTCACAACAGATTTCAAAACATGTATAGCAATATTATTTGCAAAAGGCGTTAATTTGATATACGATCGAATATTACAACCTAGCGTCTTCTGTATACGTACACACTTAAATTTAGCTCGTTTACTTTGGCCTCGTCGAATGTCCCGCGATTACGAGTCGCTGACTTCCTTGCACTCGAGATTAATGCAACGGTACATTTTTTTTCCGGCTCTGTCTAACCTGCAGCTTTTTTGCGCAAGACGGATTATACGCGTCGATCGAGGAGGTTTACACGGAAGTTAGCGCGAGTTTCGTGTTGATTTCTGTTGGCTTGATTTTTACACACAGAGCGAATTCGCCTTTTTAACCGTGAGCTACGCTGTATATATATATATATATATACCTCGGAGTTTCGATTTTCTAGGCGCTTCGAAGAATTCGATCTAGCGGAAATAATAACCGATCGATCGAAATTTACAAGTTTATTTACCATCGGATACAAATATAATTATTGTTACAGAGGAGAGTCGAGGATACAAGCACGGGATGTAACAAGTATTATTCGGGATAAAAATTATTATTCGCGTTAGGTTATTGAAAAATACTAGTTTCTGTTCGGTGTACTGTATCTATTTTAATTAACCTGGTTAAAATTTACGTATAATGGATCAAACTGAAGACTGAGTATATTTTATTATAGTATCAATTTTTCTATAAAATAAGACAAACACTGCCGTAGAATCTCTTTTTTTAGATAAGTGATGAACACGAGCACGTACCGATGCACAAGTAAATTATTTAATATTTTACGAATAAATATTGCGCGTGTTTTCGTATTTATTTATATTTGTCAGTTAACTGACCAGCCTTCGAACTATATTTATCACTTTTTCCCCTATCAACTTACACTGTTTTATATAGTAATTTTATAAAAAAAAATTTTCTCACACTCAAAAATTTACAAAAATATATTACAAGTATCGTGAACAGTAATACTCAATAAATACCAAATATTAGATCAAGTAATTACTGTCAGATAATTGTAATAAAGAAATAATTTTAATTATTTTACTCACACACGAGCTTAAATAATAATATTACAACTATTGTAACTTTGCGGCTGATTCACACAAAGTTACTTAATGTTAATTATTTAACTTGCAAACAAGTCTAAATAATTAACAATAGTTGTAAAGTATATTTATTCACACACAAATAAAATGATATAACATATATTATAAAATAAATAGTAATAAATAATATATACAATTACTAAATTATAATTACATATAATATATGTCAGGGAGGGGAGAAAGCAGCAAAATTTTCGCTCTCGAACTCAAAAATAATCAACAATAATTGTTTCGCCGCGTCCCGTATATAAGAAAAATTAAATTAGATAATTTAAAAATTTTCTTTAAAAGGGAGGGGGTGGGGCAACTACCTCTCCCGAAAGGATCTACTTTTAAAACACTCTCACACAAAAGAAATATAAATTAGATCCCGCGCGGGAACGAATTTATTTTATTAGAATGAAATAAAAATAATTCGCCGCAGTGGTTTCTATTGGCGAAACCAGCTGCGAAGACTTATACACGCGAAGGGGCTAGGCGATCGCGCTATCTCTCTCACTCACACACCTATAGCCCGCCTAGCACCTAACTCCGATTCCCCGCGACTAGGGATTCTCTCTCTCACTCCCACTCGCGGGCGCAATCGGAGAGAGCCGATGATGATCGGCTCTCGCGAAGTCTTTCCTTTGCGCTATTCGGGGGGGATTCTCGCTGCCCGCGATCCGCGGCGCAAGCTACTCTCTCCCTACTTTGCCGCTCCCATACAAGCTAAGCAAAGTTCTCCCGTAGCTCGCGATCGAGAGAGACCGATCTCGGTAAGTTCGAGCGCTTCCGGCTAAACACGGTCGCGCGCGAACTCTCTCTCGATATACCGGTGTATACCTCTCCTCGGATACCCGAGCAAGAGGGGGAATACTCCGGTATAGAGACGCGTCTCACACGCCGTCTCTCGCGCTCTCTCTCTCTCTCTCACTCTAACTCGTATAACTCACTCTCTCTCTCTCTCTCTCTCTACCCGCTCCGTTTCGCCGCGACACTGCTCGCGCGCGAAAAGATGGCCGACAACTTTCTTTAATTTAAATTATATATCGGTGAGGACGAAACCGAACGTCCTGTCACGGTCGCCATTTGTGACGTGGTATTCGCGAACCCGGTATAATTAATTATTATTAATAATTAAAATTAACCGTTGGGCCGCGTTGCCCAATACCGCGCACACAATTAATTTATTTATCCGAACTGCGGCTGTCGCCAGGAACGCGAGTTCGCTGGGACGTACGGTATGGAGGATTCGGGCGATCCTCCTTGCCTCGACACGATGTGTAAATTATTAAAATGTCGGCGGGAGCGGGGAGAATAAAAGAAACACAGTTAATTAAATAAAAAAATCAAAGAGCATTTATTTTAATTTGATTAACAATTGACCATCCAGGCCTCGTGCCGCGACAATGTTCTTTCGCGCGGGCGGAAGTCCGGGAGTCAACCGGATCGAGATCCTCGCCTGCGGTTGACTCCTTCCTGAACTCCGCTATTCGGGTACCGGCGTACCCGAATACACTCCCGATGTACTCACACACATACACTCGGGGAAAGGGGGGAACGCGCGGTAATACAAGAGGACTTACCGGGGTGCGCCCCGTGGATGGCCCAGCCGATCCTTGTCCCTGTGTCCTCCTGGGCAACGGAGGACGACGTCGGCTGCGGTGGTGGAAGGCGGCCCTGTGCCGCGGCGAGTGCCTCGCGAACCGCGTCCGCACTCACACAACACTTCCCGTCCTTGCTTACACTCACCACGTCACTCGCGGCTCACTCACGAGGATGTTAACCCGGAACTCGACGGCTTTGCGCCTCACGCGCCTTTTCTCAGCCGGAAAACTTTCGATCGGTCCGGTTATAGTTTGTCCGCCTCGAGCGGCGGATCGGGACATACTGCTTAGGCAATCGCCTAATTTTCGAAAAAGGGATGAGAGTGGGGAACACACACACACTCGCGCTCTCATCCCTACGTACCATTGCGCGCGTAATTGTACACTTCGATCGACGTAAACAAATGTCGTCGGTTGGCCTTGACATACCAAAGGCTCCGACGACTTACATTTAACAGAATTTAAATGCTTCGTTTGCCGCGAAAAGATTGTGTGACGATTTCCGTCACAACGTACACACTTAAATTTAGCTCGTTTACTTTGGCCTCGTCGAATGTCCCGCGATTACGAGTCGCTGACTTCCTTGCACTCGAGATTAATGCAACGGTACATTTTTTTTCCGGCTCTGTCTAACCTGCAGCTTTTTTGCGCAAGACGGATTATACGCGTCGATCGAGGAGGTTTACACGGAAATTAGCGCGAGTTTCGTGTTGATTTCTGTTGGCTTGATTTTTACACACAGAGCGAATTCGCCTTTTTACCGTGAGCTACGCCGTATATATATATATATATATACCTCGGAGTTTCGATTTTCTAGGCGCTTCGAAGAATTCGATCTAGCGGAAATAATAACCGATCGATCGAAATTTACAAGTTTATTTACCATCGGATACAAATATAATTATTGTTACAGCGGAGATTCGAGGATACAAGCACGGGATGTAACAAGTATTATTCGGGATAAAAATTAATATTCGCGTTAGGTTATTGAAAAATACTAGTTTCTGTTCGGTGTACTGTATCTATTTTTAATTAACCTGGTTAAAATTTACGTATAATGGATCAAACTGAAGACTGAGTATATTTTATTATAGTATCAATTTTTCTATAAAATAAGATAAACACTGCCGTAGAATCTCTTTTTTTAGATAAGTGATGAACACGAGCACGTACCGATGCACAAGTAAATTATTTAATATTTTACGAATAAATATTGCGCGTGTTTTCGTATTTATTTATATTTGTCAGTTAACTGACCAGCCTTCGAACTATATTTATCACTTTTTCCCCTATCAACTTACACTGTTTTTATATAGTAATTTTATAAAAAAAAATTTGCTCCACTATTTTTTTATGTTTTATAATATGTAAATTTATATATAGAAAAAGCGAATAGATAATTTATAATTTGATTGACGTTAACTGTAGTAGTTTCTTTACTTTATTTTGCACGTTTATTTTTCTTAACACAACAGTTTATTTTGATAAGAATTTAATTTAATTGAACAAATCGCTGCAATTGTATTATTATTCGTCGCATTTATTTTCTATCCAAATTCGGAATACGTTATTAATTAAATTTTTTATTCGAAAGAAAAACAAATCTGTATGATTAAAAATTAATTTCATTGATCTTTTAAGTAAATTTTAATTAAAGTTAAAAAAAGTTATTTTTTATCAAAATGTTCAACTTAGCATAAATTGGTAATTTATGTGTAAAGTACTTTTCAAATAGAAATCGATCATTAATAAAAAATTAAAAAAAAAACATTGGTAATCGAGTCCCCGATAAAGATTCCTAGTTGCGTAGCTCGAAATTGTAAGTAAGACACGAGGTAAGTTAGATCGAGAAGTCAAATCAGGTTCTTCGCGCATGCAGGTAGAGGTCTTGTCTTCTATTCGTTGCATTGGACTTAGACCAGGAGCGAGGGCTCCTCGGTTAATGGGCGCTAGAACGCGTTAGAACGCGACCGCAGCGTCGAGTTGACTTTTAATGGAAAGCACCGGCGGCGGCCCTCTCGAAACGACGACCGCCACTTTACCGAGGTAGTCATGCGTTCTGGTAGCAACGAGTGCCGCGGTTCCTTCGCGGTTAAGAACCCGAGAGAGGGAATCAGAGACGACTACGATGACGATGACGACGTTCTTCATCCGCTTCTCTCTCTCTCTCTCTCCTTCCCTCCCCCCTCCCCCTGTACGTAACTTGCGCTCGCGCGTGTGTGAGTGCAATGCGGACACCTGGTGCGCACTTGTTCCATTTCCCTCTTGCACAGCGTCAATTTTGCGTTCTTCGAGTTGAATATTCTCCGCGCCTGTAGCACTTTATCGGGCCCCCTGATCTTGGGAATCGGAAAAAATGACGCTCACTTCCTTTTGGGTAAATGCGAGTCGACCGCTCTACACTTCGTTCGTAGAGTCATCCTAAGGTATCTTTTAGCAATTTTGTAAATGTTCATTCTCCGTATACTATTTTATTCTTACTTTGTTTACTGCATTTTATTCAAATTTTTGTTGAATAGCACCACATTCTGGTTCGATCTCCTTGCTTTTTTGCGAATTATCCATTTAACATTATTAAATTTATAAAATAATATTATCTTACGATAAACTAAACATACGCATGGAAATTAATTTTTTAGCTGTCCAATTATAACGTGACTAATCATGCAATTAAAGTAAGTAAAAATAACCGATCAAAGAATTTATTGATATAACATACAGCAGTTGCTTTGATTTTCTCTTTACTTGTATCCTACAGGATAACGTTTCTTTATAAATAAAATATTTTTGTTTAAATTTAATATTTTTAATATTAAATCCACAATAAATTCCTGAACTACACAGGTTAAAGAAATATAAAAGATAATCACAACAATCTTTGGTATTCTATTATTTGTCGAAAACAACTTACAAATTGTTTAGTTAACTTAAAAATGATAAAAGTTCCACATTTAGTAGCTTAGAGGTTATATAGCATACAGACTTAAAAACCGTATGAATCATAACGGATAGATTCATTTGATGCTTCGTTACAGACACCTGACTAAGCATATTTCTGTAATACAGGAAGTATTTAATTAAATATCAAAGAATTTGTTGTAGTTACAGTTGATTGAAAAATAAAAAAATAATTATTGGACAAATGTTTATGATTCTATACTTAAAATGTATTCCAAAGTAAGGTAGAATGTTAATCTATCAAATGCTTTTAACTTGGTGCACATGGTATAATTTATAAAATTAATTAGAATCGATGAATTTATTGTTACAAAAATGATTTTATTTAGTATAATTAGAAATATTTATTTAGCATACCTGGGCACGATATAATTAAATAATTAATATGAATGTATTAATTTTCTTTTCAATTTCTAATCAAAATTTTCTATATTATATTCTATTTCCATAATAAAATGGACGAATATTTAATTTTATCAATTTTTAGAAATCTTTAATCGAATACAATATATTAAAATAAGATGAGAAAAACCATAAAATTTATTAAACATTGCTTCACAACTCTACATAAATTTAAGTTTAAAATAATCGATTTTGAAGAAAACATATAAAAATAGTAACTGATCGCTATTTGTGTAATGAAATTGCGATGGTCATGAAGATTGACTACTTTGGCGTAATTAACATGGACACACGTCAAAAAATAACCGGTAAATACTCGATTGCATTAAATTTAATGTAAAACGAAATCCATGTAGTAATTACAACACTCGCATTAATTGATTGTACAAGACTCTTTGGGTTTTTCACAATTATAGCGATCATTTCTTTCAACGATGAAATTTGCCTAACAATAGCGCCGAAGTAAAAATACTCGAAATACTTGAATTCACTCTCTCGATTATTCATTGAATTTTAATATTTTATTTCTACATGTTTTCAATGAGTACTATTTTCTTCTGTCTTATCAATTGCTCGGCGTGAGTGATTGAATTTTAAATAAAAATTTGCGTATATTAAAATGTACTAAAATATGATGCACGAGATTTTAATGCATTAAGGAAAATATTAGTAATGTTTATTCACCTACAGCCTTGCATAATAACTCAAATAAAAATATACATTATTGAACTATCAAAGAGAAAAGAAGTACGTGTTATAGAAAATCTGGAATAATGCACTCCTCGATGAAATAATGAACAATAATAAATCGTAGAATCTTAAGAGGTTGATGAGGGGAAAAAAGGAATCAAAACTCGGAAATACCGGAATTACAAGAAATCGATACAAAATAATCGGCCGACCAAAACGAAAGAGAAGGAGCAAGAGAAGAAGAAAGAAAAGAGAAAGCGAGTTACATCGAGCAATAGAGAAAAAGCCCCAAGACATTTGTGCTTGGGCTATATAAAAATCGTCGAATAACTATAGACAAATACATCGGGAGTCTCGGGTTTACACACCCACACACGCACTCGCACGCGCGCGCACACACACACACGTCACAATCACACACGTATAGACGTGTATATACGTACAGCTAGTGTGTACGAGAGAGCGAGAGAGAGAGAGAGAGAGGTAGTGTGCGAGGCCACGCAGCAGCGTTATAAGATCGATAGCTGATGTGATAGCAACCCACCCAACCCGAGCGACCCTCCGTTCGTTCACCCCCGCGGCGCAGCGGTCTCACTCCCTCTCTCGGTGCACATTCGCGCCATTATCTGTTCCAAATGTCGTCAGCTCCGAGCCGCCGTTTCGTTTACGGCGCCAAGGCCCGGCTCGAGCTACCTCGTACTATCTTTGCCTCTTTCTCCTTATTTTTACTCCCCATCGTACCTGCGCCTCCTCCTCCTCCTCCTCCCTCCCCCCCCCCCTACCTCCCTCCACCACGTCGTATCACTCTCCGTCCTTCTTATTTTTACTTCCTCTCATACCTGCACGAGCCATCTCCCTTTTTTTCCCGTCTTCTTTGACCGACCGGTCTCTATCTACCGTTCCTCCACCCCGCCCTTTTTATCGCCTGGCTTTCCATCTCTTTCTGCGATTCCATCCTTATATTTTTCCCTCATTTCCCAACCTCGCGTTTTTATCTTTACCTTTGCTTTCGATTGCCTCGGCTACTCGTATCTTTCAGCTTCTCCGGGGATCCTCCTTCTTTTTTTTTTTAACGTCTGTACCTATCGATTCTCGAAATATTCCTAGTTTACGTACATTTCGATAATTATTTATTCGATCGGTCATCCCATGATCTATTTACTGATTCATTTATTTATAAATTATTACATTCGCTTTTAAACTTTTATTATATATATATACACGTAATTCGATGTAAATGTTAATATTATCACACAAATTAATATTATATGCGTCAATACGATTACAATCTCTATTTGCATACAGGTAATTATTGGCACGTACTGCTTATCATTTAAAATTGGAAATCAAATAATTGTAAAGGTAAAATTGAAAAAAATGATTATAATAACGTATAGTTTAGTTTTTTCTAATTTATCACTTATAATTCATACGATAGTATTGCAAGACTAAAGCAACGCCATACCAAGTGTAAGATTGTACCGTACCCATAAAGATATGTTTATATGTGTGTGTATATATATATATATATATATATAGAGAGAGAGAGAGAGAGAGAGAGAGTGATGGAGAGTTTACACGTGTTAAATCGCGATTGCCCGAAAGAAAAGTAAGTGGCGTTATAGAGTCTCGGGTTGCGCATCGATTTGGTTCACCCTTCTCGCGTGAAAAAGAAAACGGTACTCGATGGTGTTGTTGCTCGCTGTGATAATGTATTATTTCTGCTTATACCTCGGTGCCTCGATAAAGATGTATGTATATACGAACGGAGAGCCGAGACTACCTGCCGCGCCGCATCGTACAGACAGAGACTACCCCCCATCGCATTAGCCTCCCACCTTGTCTATCTCGGATGTGCTTTCCGTGCGATCTAAGTCCATGCAATTATCTCCCGTAAGTACGAGTGTGCAAACTTACTCGCCGATTTAACGCGAAATAGCGAATTCGACTCGATTCGCATACTTTCTCTCTTACAGAGAACAGGGAGAATATTTTAATACCTTATATAATTATAACTATATATATTATATGCACAGTTATAGATTTCTATACTGGTATATGTATGTATATACATAAATATTTTATTCGCGATTATTAAATTTAATTTTTAAGTTCTCTTGTATTTAAACGCCGTTATGAAATTTATATTTTTCTTTCCAAGTATATTAATAAGTTAGGTGCATTACCCACTGTTCATTCAACTATACCGTACCGGTGAAGCTTTGTGTCAGTATACGTGAATATACCGAAGAATAACAGCTGAATCTATAAAATTATGCATATATTTTTTAACACGGTTAATAATTCGTTTCGATTGTATATTTTATTAACGAAAATTTCCAACAACAAATTAATAAATTACAAGTGAATCAAAGCAGGCTGTATCTGTGAGTGTCTCAGGAAAGTGGGAACGATTTTATATAGTTACAACAGTCCTGCATCGTATTACATTCATAACTTAGTACAATCGTGTTGCTTGTCTAATACATTTCACTTGCCCATCTATTAAACATCGCATTGAAATTCGCTCCTCGATTTATTCACGATGTACCCTATTTACAAATTCGATAATCAGTTATACTAGGTCGGAATATTATTTTGTTCAATCTTAACATTGTACGTATTGTCACTTATTATATTCACAATTTAAAATTCTACAATGTTAGACACGTACAATTTATTAAAATTATTTCTATTTTTAAAAAATGTCTCACTGGAACAACCCCATTATTTGATGTGCTTCGAAAATCAGTAAAATGTATATCTACAACATTTCTTTCGTTTGTAAGAAGTTGGAAGAAAAATTATATACATCGATTAAATTATTAAAAAAAAACATAAATTTGAATATTTAATATGGCCATTCACATACGAGATACCAAAAATGTACTTTCAACTATAAACTATACTGTATATTTAAATTATAGCAACTATTAAAACTCGTTATCATTAGATTAAATCGTTTTAAAGAAGGAAATGAAAAGAAATTAATTTTTGAAAATAACGAGCTTCATGTAATAGTTAATGGTGATTATGAAACATGCAGGGAGATTTTTGACTATTAATATTTGGTTTGGATAACCATTTGTTGTACAAGGGTAACCACAAAAATTGTTCCACGTTTAAAAATAAAAAATAAAAGAAATAATTGAACGAGTGTTATTTTATTTACTTGGTTTGCTCTGTATCCGTTTCTCATATCCATTACTATTATTTGTTTTTCTTTCCTAAACTGCCTTTCTTATCAAAACTACCACGGTATACGATTCAGTCTCTAACTTCCATAGTTATCTCAGGTTGACGAAGCTTACTCGTCTTCCTATCGTGTAGCTTGCATCTCTTGTTTTTAAGGTTATGTGCCCCGTTACAGAATTCACGTATTCCTCGGATCTTACATCTCTATCCTCCACATCTTTTCCACTTTAAACATTCTCTCGTGGATAGGGTAGAGTATGCAGGCTTAGAAAAAAGAAACTAAAAAACATTCGTGTTACTCAGTGAACTTGCAACTTTAATAGTCATGCAAATGCAAGAAATATGGTTATTAATATATTACAAGATATTTCGATAGGATCACCTTTATAATTCAGGTATAACTTTAATCAATAACTATACAGTAATTAAACGAAAAGTTTATCTGGTTAAATTAGATTAATTTGCTTTACGTCAAGTAGCTTAATAAAACAAGCGCGCGGATTACGTTAAAAGTGTCGTAATGACTTAGCAGTCAGCACGAAGTAACTATATCGATCTGTTTCAGAATGAAATTCAATTTGTGTTTAGGAAGATAGTTTTTAACCATACCTTCATCTTTTAACATTATTCATGTATTATGAAAATAATCCAAATATCATCGTAATTGCAACTTAACGCTGTGCAGGCAATTTTTCTTGTAAAATATTGTAAATAACTTAGAAGAGGCACAAGTTTGAGAAATAAATATGTTCTTAAATAATGAATTCGATTAAACATAGAAATTTGAACGAATAATATAATTCAATCGTATGAAGATAATATTATGGCACGAGCTAACAAAACGAATTGCAACAAGCATTCCGATAGGTACATTCATCGATGATCGAGGAAACGACAATTGAGTTGGTAAAAGAAAGGAGAATGGATAGAAAAAGTCACGGGTGGAAAGGAAGAAGTAACGCCAGTCAATTTGGATTCCCCGGTTGAGCTCTTATCGCGATAGTCGAATCCGAAAGTCGAGCATTACGGTCGGACACAAAAATCCGGTGGCCCGTCTTTGGATGGTGAAACGCCCTCGAGAAATAAGCGTTACACGAGGAGGACGTCGAATTGAACGCGCTTAGAGAAAGGTGGTAGGAGAAAAGTGGCCACTTTTCCGCGAATGGCCCGCAGCTATTTTCTTGTTCTTCGCGCAATCGAGAGGTTCGCTTAGTTTCCTTTTTACTCGCATTGACGCTCCTCGCTTCTCCCCCATCCTCCGAGGTTCTTCCTTCACCCTCCTTGCCCCGAAAACCCGACTGGTAATTTATATATAAAAATTTTTCGAGCGCTCGTCCAAGCGAAGAGGAGAAAAATGTCGCGGGCGACACGGCCATTTATCGAAACTGCCGCGTAAAGCGGACCGAAAGAGAAAAAGATTGAGGGTTGGTAGGAGGAAAGAAACTTGGCTAAAATACGCGGTGATAGAGCGAACGAGGAAGAGAGGAAGAAAGTAAGTGAGGGAGGGGGGGGGGGACATATAGAGGGAGCGAGAGAAGACGAAAATGGGATGGAACGTGCAGGTAAGAGGGCAGATAAATTCATGGCAAAAACTTTTGTCCTTGGGTGGAAATTGCTTCAAAGATGCTACGGTAAAAGTAGTTTTGTCGTTGGTTTACAGTTAATTTTCCTTTAGCCAGAGAACCTGAGGTGTAATTTTCAAAAATATTTTCCAACATATACGTACATATACATCCAAGCAAAACGTCAAGTTTACAAAAACATTTAAGTTTCGTATTACAACATAATTAATTTCCAAACAATATATTTTATATAAGCATATAAAATATTAATAAGTTTGAATTATTTGCGACCAAAATGATATCTACTTTAATAATGTACATTTCAAAGTAGTATCTGCGTTTTTACATAAGTATTATATATTTAGAGCAATTGAATTCATGAAAATACATATAAGAGAGACGTAATTTTATTATCAATTTGAAAATTTTGATTGTTCAAATGAACCAATTAGAAAAAATGATCGAAAACTGACAATTTTCATTTTTTCCTTTTATCCATTTACTATAAACTTTTCTTGGAACCTTCTAAGAACTCAAAATATAAATACAGCGTAGGGTTGGAATTGGAAATCAAATCGATTAAATACGTAAAATTTTTACATTTAAATGAATTAACTTATAGACAAACTGATATTTCATTTGAAATGAATAAAAAATTTTCCTCTAGATGGGAAGTCTTTAAATACGAGTACACAGATATTTGTTGAGATGTATTTATTTATTCCTTGAATTATAAATTCGTTACGATAAATAATACATACCTTAGAATCTGCGAGGAGAAGAAATAAATGAAAATAAAAAAAGTGCATCTGATAAATTATTAACGCATAGAATAGGAAATAGAATGACAAATTTGATAAAGATTTGTCAGGAGGTAGAACACTATCATAATTATTTAAATTATTAATTATAATTATTATTCTATATAATACTTCTACAAATAAATCGCCGATGACAGGCCTCTCAAACTTGTCAGTTTTAACGATAAGTCTATTGTAAGTACTATCGATATTCGTAAGACATATGATTATTCAAAGTTAATTCTGTTCTTGATTATCTTCTTCCTAATAAATATATATATATATATATATTTCGGTGCATTAAGCTCTTTACCGAAACTGTTAAAATAGAATAATGGTGTATTGTTACTAAACTAAATTAATAAATGTCTGTAATGCATTGAAATAATATTCTAAAATTAATGCAACGTTGTTGTCGAACTATACACGAATAACTAAATAACCGAGTGGAATCGAAAAGTCGCACAGTTTTACAGTCTATACACTTATGGCGCGGGCGATAATTCACTTGGAATGTACTTGTAAGGTCTATTACGCATAAGCCACGTCTTACTTATGGGATACAGTAGTGCAATGTATGTATAAAAAAACATGACTGTTTTACAAGTTAAATATTTGGCAATCGCTTCTCACCAATTTCAATATTGTATTAAGAAAACTTATTCATCTTTTTACTTTGTGTCATTATTGTTTATACTTTTTATGTACAGTCGTTTCAGAATTTAAATAGGTTCGAGATAACACATTACGTAAAAGTGAATAGAAAGTTTACTTTTCCGAAGAAAGTTTTTGGAAATACGGTTAATCAAATTCACGATTACAAAAGAAATATTACTACCCAAACTTGTTTGATGTTAAACAGAATAATTGTTTATCCTCCGTTAAGTGCAATCGATAGAACAATACTTTATTTCTAAATTATATCGTATTCTATGAAGTTCTTCGAATAACCCGAAACAATTAAATGTATACTATAGGCACGTATTCCTATCAAGAAGAAGAATATAATAAATATGGATATAAATAAAAAATCATCTACAAAAATAATTTTTTAGTTAGAAAATTTATTATAGTTGCGTATTACTACAATTATATTAAATAACATCGATAGACACATACTTTTTCAACATCGTATTTTTAGTTACTGTATATAATGCTACCGGATAAACCGAAAGAAAAGTGAATTTAGTTAAATATAAGATATTTACACTTTTATAAAAGAGATTTTTAACGTAATTGGTGTATTTTTTGATGTTATATATTTTACTGTTTTTTATTATAAATGTCAATTTCCTAAGTGATAAGCAATAATGCCTTAAAAAAATTATACCAAAAAATTTTAGGTTATTTTTTTAGCAAGTAATAATTTTTAATAGTAAAAAAAGAAATTAAATACACAGATGAATTTAGCATTATATCTAACTATAGAAAATAATGTTTGATAAGAAGCCAAGAATGACCTTTCGTAATTTAAATTAAGCAACATGTTACGTGACCTAAACTTGAAACTTTGACATAACAATATCACTATAAATAATAATCTTGATCGTGTGATTCTCGAATTAAGCAGCAAGATGTTAGTTCTTTTAACCAAAAACCATTAATAAAATTGAATAGCAATTAACACAAAGTGGTTATAAATTAACGAATTGCCCAGAGAATACTATAACATTTAATGAGCAACAATTCAAACAGCAAAAAATTGAACCGTTCAGACATCCATCTTTCGCTTTATTTCAATCCACGTTTCTTAACAATTAAAAAAGATGATTTGCCTTAATTAATCATTTTTCTTACTCTAGACAATATCGTTTTGTAACATGTCGATTCTACAACTATAGTACCTTATGAAATCTCAAGTGTTAATCATACCCCGTAAAGATCGTAAAGATCATAATGATACGAAGAGCGTTCAAATATGATACGAAGAGGTAATTGTCTAAAGAGAAACGAGTGGAAAAGAGAAGAGAGGAAGAAAAGAAGATAGTAAAAAGTTTGGAATGGCAAAAGGAAAGGCGGGAATTCCGAAAATGAAAAAGTTGAGGTTCGTGGGTGGCTGGGTGCGTGTGCGTGTGTGCGTGCGCGTGGATGAAAGAGCAAATACAAGGAAGGGAGTTTGTCGAATCGCGAGAGAGTCACACCATTACAACGGTCCTCGAGCCCTCGATAAACCGCTCGAAGCCACTTACACGGCGTATTACAGCATTATTCATCAGCGCCGAGAAGGAACGGGCGCAAGAAAGGAGAGAAAAAATAACTCGAGCCCAGTCCCGTAGCGTACTTGGGGTACTCGAGAGAGCGAGAGAGAGAGAGAGAGAGAGTATATATATATACACGGACCAGCAGCCGAGATAGACGAGTCAGCGGGGGAGGGCGGAAGACCGAGGAGGGGCTGAAGAAAGAGACTGAGAAGGTAAAAGAGGAAAAAAGGGTAGTCTCGCGTGAAATTTGCGCGAGCAGCCGGTATTATGCGCGCGCGTAGACGAGCTCGGTGCCTACACCAACGTCTCTCTCTCTCTCTCTCGCTCTCTCTCTTCTCTTGCTCCGCGAGCAAAGCGTGCACAGAGGCTCGTCTGTGCTCGCGATCCCGAGCAAAACGCCCCGCGCATAATGCGCCCAGGAGCATCTGGCTTAAAGCGCGCAAGTAAGTGTTACGCGAGCTCGGCGCCCCCGATATTGCAGGAGCGCCTGGGCCAAACCCGGCGACTCCCGAGCCGAGCTCTTTTTTTCTCTCTCCCCTTCTCTGCGCGCGCGCCTTCGTTAACGCACAGCAGCGCCTACTAACGATTTTTTTTCGAGGTCGCTCCACGCTCTTTTCCACCCACGACGCGTCTTCTCTCCCTTCCGACCTCCACTTTTCGCAAACGGTCTCTTCACTCTCCCTCTCTCCCCCTCTCTCTTCTCTCTCTCTCTCTCTCTCGGTTTTCGTTTTCGTGCTTTTTTTTAATTTGGGTTTCCGGGTTCCGAGGTTTTTATGATCGAAATTACGACCTGGTCCATAAAGCATCGAGTCTGCGACACTTAAATTAAAATTAAAATGTAAATATGAGCCGGTCTTTTGGTCGATTCTTTGTCAAAATATTCCACATTTATACTCAAATTGTTGGTAAATCGTTATAATACTATTATCTTTATTTATATTTTCCTTACGAGAATGTAATATTAATAATAATTTAGCGCAACGAAAATTCACGTATAATCTAGTAAAAACACTCTCTTTTCAATTATACTCGTATTACAAATGACTAGCTGCAGGATGATACCTGCGTTTTAGGAAGAACAGATGGATTTTAGTTAGCATTATCCTTTTAAAAAGTAGTTGAAGTTGAACTTTGAGAGGCGAAACTTTACGAGGAGATTTTATAAAGATTTTGAGGAACTTTAAATTATAATTACTAAAATTCTCGCATGTAAACTTCTAAAAAAGAGAGATCGCATAAATCTGTTACACGGAATTTTTACGTCGATTTTAAGCTGGATGAAATTGAATTATAAAATAAACGCTTTTTAATACCGGAACTCTCGAGCGCACTGATTAAATAGAAATTATTTCAAAGATTCGTTAACCGCAGAAGCTAATGTTTGTAATACACGAATTGAATTTATTAAGACCACGACGGGTTAAGTATAACGTTCACCTCAAAATTATTGGACGAATCAGACGATTCGCATCGAAACAAGTTATTGAAATTGTCGAATAAATTTTCCGCAAACGCGATATTGATTAGGATAAATTAGGGCTAGTAAAATAGCGTGAATTAATAATAAAACGGGAGGCTAAAGCCGGCCTCGAAAAGTGTAGTGGCTCTCTCTCTCTGAGTGTATGTGTGTGTGTGTGTGTGTGTGTGTGCAGAGGTCAATACACCATGGGGCAACGCATAGGCGAAGTCGAAGAAGAGGAAAAACGCTTCGAGCGAGTTTGCCGCTTCGGTTCCGCGAAACCCATTGAACCCCTTCTATTTTCTACACAAATGGTTTTGCCTTTGTTTCAAGTTCGATGACGAAAATGATTTAGTTTTGTCGCAGCGAACTAAAGAGTTTACCTGCGATTTAGAAAGTTATAATGATACGAATCACGAAGCTACATATAATAAAGAGAAATAAAATTATCTCGTAAACTGGTCGACTAATACATAATAATGTAATTCTGACAAGTTGTGATCAATGTCAAACTTCACTTACAATTCAATTTTCCTAATGTATACAAAGTTTTTCTAATATTTTACCATACTTTTTATATTTGAAGTCTCGGTGTCCGGACTCCGAGATGGGTCTTAAATTCATTTTCATTTTAGTGATATACATATAAGTATTCATTCGTGTTAGTGTATTTGATACATACGTCCCAAGTACTTTTAGATGCTTATATCTAAATATACGTAAGTTTCGATAAAAGTGCAGTATGAAAAAATTGAATTGAAAGCGAAATTAATTTTGACAATACTGAAAATCAATAAATTTCCTAATTATAATGGATTAAATGAAATGGAGAATAAGAAAAGTGCAGAGCTTAGTTTCGAATTCGGGGTAGTGTAGAGTGCACACTGTGCGCGAAAGAAAAAGGTATACGCGAGCGGAAGCGACGTCGCGAAGGCAGACAGACACGCGCGCACGCGGAGAGTATCGAGCCCCGTCTATTGTCGTGCGGTCGACGCACACACGAGCTCGACACTTCCGGTCGACTCGCGTACATGCCTAAATTTAGGCGGCCGAGGTGCGTCGTGTGTGTCACGGGCTTCCCTTCCACATGTACATGTATACACACACTCGAAAGGGTATGCAGGATTACGAGGAAGTAGAGTAGCGAATCGACTCTTTTTTTTGGTGGTCCCCTTCTTTCTACCCTAACCTTGTTGTAGTAACTCTCCCTTGTTACGCTTTTCCGAAGCTCTCGTCTTTCTTTCCTTCCTTCGGATCGAGTGAATTTTTTTCTATGTAAATATCGTAATGCGCATATTTTTTTGGTTTGCCTAATTATTCGTTTAATTAAATGCAAATACCTGAGTGGTAAGCGGTAACCTATTTGCATCTCTACGAGTTAATCAATTGTTTTAAACGTTACAGTTTCTAACGAATGTGTCCATCAATTTTTTCTAATTTTTATTATTTTTTTTTGTTTGACTTGTAACTATAATAGCGAATTATACATTTATTATGTTCATAATTAGCAACAAAATTAATTGCTATTTAAACAATCAATTAAAGTTGAATAAGAGTGTGTATTTAGATAATCATATCTACACTTACTCTGATTATGTATATAGCACTTGATTGGACGTTTTAATATATTTGAATTAAATCTCATACTACGAGTTAATCAAAAGAGATAAAATAGAAAATTCAAACAATCATGCAGTTGTGTATTCCTTCACGTGCAAGATTTGGTCCGAAAGCCGCGATTGTCCGCGAGCATAGATCTTGGTGAGGGTGAAAGAGGGAGGTAGAGAAGGTGGGGAGGAGGAGGAGAGGAGAGGAAAGGAGAGGAGGGAGAGGGGGAGGGGGGATGGGGAATCGTAGAGCGCCAAAAGAAGTACACTGCCGAAGAGCGCCACGTCACGAAAAAAACCGGCTTCGTCCATCCTGGGAGAGCATAGGAAGGAAAGCGTGCGCGTCGTCGTCGGTGTGTGCCCACGTCTGTTCTCGCGGACGCAGACACGTACGGAGCCGACACCCTCCCTCCGTGCAGTGGTGTACGTCCGTCTCTGTTCGGCCCTCGCGCTCATCGTCGTGTGTCGCGTCTAGTCTCTCTCTCTCTCTCTCTCTCTCGCTCGCTCGCCCTCTTTTCCACGCTGGCCATCCCTCCTAGGCGACCGAGTCTCGCTCTCTCGCTCGCACTTGATGGATTCTCCTCTTCCTCCTCCTCCTCTTTCTCCTCGAGCGGAGGAGCCGTTGCCCCCGCCGCCGCCGCCGACTGCCGGCGCTCCCCCCTCCACGACCGAGAGCGAGGCACCTCGAGGGGTGAACGAACCTACTAAATGACGGCCATGAAAACAGCCGAAGCTCGGGGCTCGTACGTACGTCCCCCCCTCTGCTCTCCCCCTCCTCACCCCCCTTCCCCCTCCTCCACCGTGGATGTGTGCTGTGTTCGCGCGCGCGCGCGCGTCCGTCCGTGTGTGTGCGTGCGTGGGCAAGGGGACCCGAGGAGCAACCGGGGCGACGGATCGCCCGAGCTCGTGCGCGCTGGCAAGAGACCCTCTTTTCCTTTCGCTCTCTTTCTTTTCGCGAGCGCGCAGCTCTCTTTAGGGCCGGACCACACTACTCGACTCATACCCCTCGACCCGCTCTTTTTTTACACTTCACCCGAGTTTTCGGTTCTCGAGAGTACCCAGACATCGGTGCAAACCTTTCGCGCCCTCTTTTACTCGAGTTTTCCTCGGGGCTCTTTCCGCACCTATTAGCTAATGTATCGAGACCGATCTTTATTTCGACCTTTTCATTATATTTACCTTTAGTTTCTACCTCTTTTTCCCGACTTCTTTACATTCTATTTCGATTTACACGATGTATCCTTGTTTACGACGTCCTCTAAACGAAATCGAATCGAAATTTATCGCTTACGCGATTAATCTATACGCGAAGTTACCTTTACGTCCACTTAATTCAACTTTTATTATGCTCTTCTTTTCAAAAATCCGAACGTTTTATTAGGATCGCTTTAATGTGACCCACTTGTCAAATTATTAAGAGACGATCTATTCACTACGTTTCGAGAATCGCTGAGACCATATAACGAACAAATATTGTTTATTAAGCTAACTTTTTACTAAATAGGAAAAATGTAATTACTTTAATATTCGAAAATAATCTGCCAGATATATAATATACCGAGTTTCGTTATTTATTTATTCATAAGTAGAAGATAATTTATCATTTACACATTAATATGTTATAATATTATAATATATACAGTAGACTTCTATACGGTCAAATTCAAATTTCGAAATATTAAGATAATACGCAATTAATTTATTTTTAATGGTACGCGTATAAATTGTAGTTTCTAATTCGTAAATAACTCGCATAAATTTAGCTAATTCGCTGAACAATGTTGAAGCAAAATTCACATCTTTATCGAGCGATCGCATCTCAATCACAATCTTAATCGAACAATTGTGTATTTTCTCTGCGGAACACCGTCGGCAATATTTGCTTGAACACCGAAGGAATTTGATTAAACGATACAATCATGAGCCAACTACAATTGTGTCCCTTTTATCGCATACGTACGATCTTCGTTACTCTTACAAAATAAGTTAAACGAAACATCATTTATATATGTTGAAAAGTTCGATAACTCAAAAATTGTCAAGAGAGCGCAACTTTCGCGATAAAAATATAAATGACTTTTAATTATAACGTTATAAACGAAAAAATGGTATCAATAACATATAAACGTCTTAATTTTGAAATACCGCTAATAGACAAATTTACAATTACTTATACATAGTTCGAGAATTTCACGAAGTCGAATTAGAGGAGTGAAAACACGAAACATTAGCGCAAATTGGCATCTTACTGTCTTTCATGCATGCGCGCGGGATGAGCTTTTGCGATAAGATCTTTGGCTAGTGTAATTCGGCCCATACGCCCGTTCGGTTTATTCGCTTCGTTTTGCTCGATCGCGTGTTCTGTTTATTTTTCCTTACTTGGCTTATGCTCTCTCATCTCTCCTTCTTTTTCCCCTCTCCTCTGTGAGCCTCGCTTCATCCTCTTCTCCTTCTCCTTCTTCTTCGTATTCGACGCGAAGTTTCGTTTCGCTTTCGCGCTCGCGCTCGCGAAAGCGACCCAAAACTTTTTGTCCGCGACCGAGTTAGACTGCTTGGGAATATTTTCGCATCTTATACCCATAGATTACCAAAATTATTTTTGTTTCATTTTTTATACGGATTGACAATTACGTTTTGGAAATATTATTTTATTATATCCATTTTCGATCGTGTATTTTTTTTTAATTATTTGGCATTTTTATGGGCACATACAAAAAATTAAAATTAACGTTGCTAATTGAAATTATTTAAATGATAATATTACCCTACACTTTTATATTCATCGTAATATTCTATCCAGTGTAGATAAATAAATTTTATTTTCGTGGATTGTTAAAATTATTTCACGCCAACATTAAAATACGATGGTTTTAAAAGATATCTAGGTACAATGAATTTTTTATCCTTTTTTTATCAGGACGACATATTATATATACAATTCGAGATCGCAGTTTCACAAGAGTTGTAACAAAAACGATATTACAATATAACCCGATCAATCATTACCCATAATCAATTTAATCAATAAAAATTACGTATACGTAAAATTTTAATTTCAAAGCTCATTTGTTGCCGAGGATAATATTACGAACTACAGTTCAATAATTAAATCCCTCGTAACGTTTTAATCCAGCATTTCAATTACAATTTCTTTACCGCGCAAACGTACGCGTCCACTAGGATATAAAGATAAAAAAAAATCACATCCCGTACATTTTTATTTCTTCGCATTAAAAAATTACCATTTGCATGAATTTACACGAGTCCGCAAAACAACGAGAAGAGGAAAGCAAAAAAAAACCAGGAGCTCTGTAGAAAGGCTCTCTTTCTCTTACTTTGGAAGTTTCGTGTAACCGTTATACATGAGGTTGGCGATTCAAAGAACCTCGGGGAAAAAGAAGAGGAGCTGATTTGAAAAACAAGAGTGCCGATTAAATATTTTCATTGCAAAGCATAATCCAAAGACCAATGCGCGGCAACCAGAGTTTGTTTGGACTCGGGAGCCACGGATACTTACACCCACACGCATATATACACTGACAAGGTCCATAGTTGCCGAGATCGAGGAAGAGAAAAAAAAAACACCCCGACGGATACATTAGTGGCCACTCGACAAAGTGTACCTAATAATAATCTACCTTCTCTCTGTGTCGCACCGACTTTTTCTTTAATCTACAATCTATCTCGCGTTCTCTCGTGATAATTATGTTTTATTTGCGATCTAGAAAAAATTTTCATACCCGTATTTTTCTTGCATAATTATACCGGATATAGTTTTGCAAACTATACGCGATTCCTTTTGAACTGGAATTTTTTATCAAGTATTTTTGGTTAAAAGGCGTTTCTTGTAATTTATGCTCATAGGGTATATAACCAGTGCAAATAAAATAGTCGTTTCAAACATTAACTGTAATCTTTGATCTCTGGAACATATTAGCTTTCAGTAATAACACGTTAATTTCTACGAATTTTCCATTGTTTGTATAAAATAAACCAATAATTCATTAGGTCGCTCTTCACAAAAACGCAATTTCATAAAGGCAACGAAAATGAATAATATATGAAAAGACGCATCTATTTTTGAGGAACGCGACAACGACAACGTTCTATCCAGCGGTAAACGCGTTAGTTATTGAATAATGAAAAGGAATAGTTGTTAAAAATATGGCGTCCAGGGGGTTCAATAACGAACGCTCAAGAAAAATAATGAAAAACGAACGGACGCAAACAGTCGTTAGAAAGGATCAAAAATCAGGAAAAAAGAGAGGGAGAGAGAGAGAAGAGCGGGGCAGATGGCTGATACCGGGAACTAATAAAAACGAGGGAGATAACGGATGCGCGAACATCGAGCAGGGTGAAAAACGCGGGACGACTCGCGGGGTTGGAAAAAAATGTAAAAAAAAAAGCAAGAGAGTAGGAGGAAGCGCGACTCGTCAATTTTTCGAGTCGACTCGAGATTTAATTACGAAAGTTGGGCAGAGTGCAGAGCTTTCCTCTCTCCGTCGGCCTCTATCTCGCTCTTGGCGTTCGCTTTCGCGCGCGCATCCCCCGCGGCATTCGGGTTTCGCAGCTCGCCGTGATTCCGTGACTTTGAAGTCCTCGGAGGGAGTTGCCGAGGAAAAGGAGAGATTTACGGATAAGAACCAGACCGATAAAGTGGGAAATGAATGAATAAGGAGACTCTTGTAAAAAAAATATATATGTTGAAACGATCGACCCCTCTAGATTGCACTAACCTTTTTATCGTGTCGAATACGTTTTTATCATAATTATTTGACAAGATTAAGTTTACTCGTTATATCACAGTAAATAAAGCGTTAAAAATACCTTCGGACGTATTTACACAGAATGCAAGAGACAAGATAAGTATTTTATTAATAATTTCAAGGCTTGGCAATTTTTGTGCATCTAGATTTAAATTAAAAAAAAAAAACTATAAATAATTATTAGTGAAAACGCCAAAGCAATAAATTAAAAATATAATTAAATAAAGAACGTGTATGCAATATCGTTAATGCTTTATATACATAATAAAAAATGTTCCCAATGTAGTATAATTAGTACACAATTTGTATCACGCATATAAACAACTGCTGTGAAATCAACATTTCTGTAAAGTCTAATTGTTATAACGAAGGTAGTTGAAATAGTTTAGAACAAGCTCGAATAGACTATACAATGAACAAATGAAATGTCGAGAGAAAAAGAGAAAGAGAGAACGAGCAGTTGTGTAAAAAGAAAGTGAAAGAAGTAATGGAGAAAGCGAGAAAGCGAGAAAGCGAGAAAGTGAGAAAAAGGGGCAAAGCGCCAGAATTAAACGGGCTGGTAGCGGTCGCGTTACCCTTCAATTTCCCCACCCACTCGTTTCCCAGCTTTTCGGCGATTGTGCCTGGCGCCGAGCGGCTTTCAACACCTGATTTTACGACACGGAATTTCAGCCGGAAAACTGTTCCATTGAACAAGCGGCTCGGGCGCACCACCGAGTGTTAATTTAGACACGTGGAATCGCTTACTTGCGTTACATATACTCCTCCTCGTTTTGTTGTACTTCTCGCTCTACACCTCTCTCGTACCCTGATTACTATTCTTTTTACTGAATCTACGCCTGCAAATTAATGCTAATGTTATTTTTCCGCAATTATCCTGTAATACCGCTCCTCAATTAACGTGATTGTAAATTTAAATATTTATTTAAATTTATTAATCCGTGTAATCGCGTATGCTGTAACACCCGTTGTATTTCATGTTTTCCAATCCAATTATCGAAAATTAATATCTTATCAATTTAATTAATAAATTTCATTAATACAACTTTTCATTTTATATTTTAATATTAATGAAGAACATTACATATTGTCTCCAATGTATAACGTCGCTCCCCGTCATTTTTTATAATTTTATTATTTTTATTTAATTAAATCATTTTTACCTATGCCGATGATAATTGCAATATCGCTTGTTCATCTGATTAATTTCAAAAGAATAATTTTTATAAATTATACTTAACGTATATAAAAATTATCATATTCTATACGAGAATCGATAATTGCATGTATAAACTTATACTTTACCTACCGTTCGTGTTCCATATGTTTGGTTTAATTTTTGTTCAAGGGTAGAACCATTGGTCCTAACATACTCCGACCCTATCTACTTAAATTTCGGGGATGACCTAAACACGTCTTGTACTACTTCCGTGTTCTAATTCAACCTTCACTATTACTTACTATATGTAAATATTGATACTCGATTAATATTTTCATGTCGAATTATTTATATTATTCAAACAGAATTTAAAAAATTAGTTCCGTATTTATACATAATTACATCGTTTAATCGTCGTAACGAATACCCCAAGTGCGTATATTTAATAAAGGAAAATTATAAGTATTTATAATGCGGGTGTGCAAGGATTGCATATCGTACGTTGGTGATTACATAACAAAAAGAATATTAAAAAAATTCATTATTTTTTTAATCACAAATATAAGAACTGTATCACTTGATTTATAATCGTTGAACGGTTCCAAGCTAGCTCGAGGTGTAAAACTGAATTGAATTAAATTGGGTCAACGATCCGTCAGAGCCTTGGATGAGCGTCGTTGACTTGGAAAAATCGATTCAGCCAAAAGCGCACCGACTAACCAATTGAAATTACATTAACATTTTTTAAAACATTCTTTTTCGATTTTATAACGTTTACCAATTGCTTGTAATCGACCCCCTCTCTCCCATCGCCCCTCTCTCATCCACCGCTGCGATTGATTTTCAATTTAATCTTTCGATTGCTAAAATTAATTAGCCTTTGGCAATTACAAACTCAAATTTTATAATTATAACACGATAAATGGCAAACGAATGATGAAAGCTCCGCAAATTCAAGCACTTGAAATTATAATTGTAAATTGCATTACACAAATTAAACTGTGGTGACGGTTGAATCCTAAAAAACGACGACGAATGGCTAAGAAAGGTATATAATGAGGATGAATAAAAATAATGTCAAAGGACTTGCGAAATATTGTATAAGGGTTAAAAAATGATGTACTAAACTATTTACCGCTATTATTAGCGCAATCGTTTAAAAGCCCATTGAACAGAGGCATAACGTTAAAAATTCTCGACAACAATCGCATCAGAGCTCAATCAATAAAATTGCAGCACCGAACAATAAGCTCGTATACGGTGTATTGTAGAGTTACATTCACGATTAGATCCCCGTCACTCAACTACTCAAAAGAAAAAATCTCATTGGAAAGAAAACGGTTAGTCTGAAAGGGTTGAGCAACGATCGCAGATCGATATCATCGAGTCGAAGATCCTTCGAGGCTTATACATATTACATGCCGATGTCACTGTTATTGGTCCGTTCGACGTTTGCTCGACTATTATCGAACTTTCGTACACAAGTATATACCTGGCAAACTCGAGTGGTTTTACTTAAATTCGAGCTTCGGAATCTCTGGAAAATCATTGAATACAGGAAGCGCTGAAAAGACGAGGTTCGAATTAAAGATGCAAGAGGTACAAGAGTCTTTCAGAGGTACTTGAGTCTCGAGTGCATCGAGCAAGTGTTTATTCATTGTTAAAAGCGAAAGCTTCATTTATTGCAAGCTTAACGATACTTGGTAATTACTAAAAAATCTATTCAAACATACTTTTAGGTGTAACATTCCATTGTCTTCAAATTAAATGAGCTCATATATTGCAGTAAAATACTAATTTTCACCTATATTTTAGCTTGTAAACGTAAAATAAGTGTGTATGTAATTATGTGCTATTAAATGTGTATTAAAAATCGTCAACTGAAAAATATAATACAATTACATTTTTCGTAAATACTGGAAATATCACACAAATCACTTTTAATCACATGAAAATTTAAAAATTTCATCTAAATTTACGGGAATTTTAAAGTTTACTGCTCGTAGACATCTGGAAACATTATTCAAATGTTTTGAGGTTATGGTCATTCGAAACGGTTACTAAAAAAATGGGTGAGAAAAGCGATGTGTCAAAATCGCGAAAGAGTCAAAAAATGTAGTCAGGTCCGTGCGTATACCTTTCTCTCAGGTCGATAGTAGGTTTTGTACTTTTTAGGTATGGATACATCTTCTTCCACCCTACACTGGGGAAAGTGTATTGTAGGAAAAGTTACTAAAGTCGTGGTAACAATTGCTATATTTTATTGGAAGGCATACTTTTATTGTAATAATTTTTAATATATAACAGATGACAAGATGTAGATGAAAACTAAATATTCTATTTTTTACTACACATTGGGGATAAGTCTATTATTGTATTATACTTACGTTAGAAGAAAAGCCGGAGATCCGCGGGATTCGAACCGACGACCCTTTAGGGTAGAAGTCCTGTGCATTTGAACACTTTGGTTTGGTAAACTTGAATTATCCTTATATGTTACACGAAACTTTTCAAAACAATAGCGTTTTGTTTGTTTATCATTAACGTGTAATAAGTATATGTACGATCCCCAAAGAATAAAATCAAATTGAATATCGTTAGATTAACAAAATGATATGGAATTACGATTTATTAATCATAAGTATCAAAAGTTCCAAGTTTAAAGTATTTGAGGTTACGTACAAATTTTATTATATTTTATAGAAAACGTAACTTGTAAGAAAATTTACTATATTATAATATTATATTGTAAAATTTGTTATGTTACGTAGGAAAAATTCTTATATAACATAGTAAAAATTGTAAATAATCAATTTTGTCATATAATATAGTAATTTTTAAACGTATGAATAAGAATTTATATATGAAAATGGTAGTAAGTTTTATTATTGAAATTATAATTTTTGCTGGATATATTGTAAAAATCTTCATCATTTGAGTATATTCCACTGTTGCCATAAAATTTAGTAATTTTTCCTTAAAGTTTAGTAATTTTTAATACACCATTTTTCTCAGTGTAGGATTACTCGAGACTCTCCAAGAAAAACGACGGCATTTCCAACGACAGCGAGAATTTAGGCAATTATTCTATAGCTGTATCACCCCCATTAAAGGTTATCAAACTGCTTCGTGCATCCCAATGCTTTCCTTTTTCTCTTTCTTCTTAAAGGTCCATTGCCACGAGCACGCGAGCTTTTTTTGTTTGTTTATCTATTTTTACAAATTTCTGATATTACCTCTACACTATAATCAGTTGATTTAAAACTTCCCCAAAATTTATCTAACTAAATGATATTTCAAATAATTGTAAAGAATTTTATCGCGTCAATAATTTCGTGGGAGTCTAAACGAGGAAAACGAAGAAGCAAATTTATCTAGCACCAAGTATTTAATTAAGCAATTTTGCGAGCTCGAGACAACGTATTTTACGCGTAACTTTGGTTCTTCTCGCGAGGTTCGAAAATTTGTTAGGCAAACTTCGAAACAAACTTTTGCAAGAAAGTATTCCCATTTTTAGCTTATCAACGCTACTATCTGATTAAACTAAATAATTAATAAGAGAAAGAAACTCGTTCATAAGAAGAAGTAAGAGAATAAATTTGGAAAATAATGTTAAAAAGTGGGGAAAACACGGTACAAATCCCAGCTTAGGATAGAGTTGAAGGAAAGCTTCACGGCCGACTCGCGAAAATGGTGATCATCTAGGTCAATGGCGCGCCGGCAATGAAACAAGTGTCCCATTCATTACGCGAGGCGCGCGCTCGGCTTTTTGCCGAAGGAGAAAACGCGCGAGAGCAACTCCGAGTGTTGTCAGTGCCGGGGGCAACGCTCGAATTGGCCGGTTGCCATCGGTTTTCCTTTCTCGAATGCTTGCCGGTGTTTCTGTTAGCGAAGTCCCAGGCTGTAAGACTTTACAACTTCCCGATTAATCGACGATCTGCCTCGAGATTGTTAGACTCACTTACACGGAACTATACCAGTCGATAAACAGTTACAATACTCTTATATTCTAGTTCATTTTATATTGTTTCGTTGGTTTTCTAATTAACAGCATATCTTGCGGTTAAGCTTTTGGTGCCGTGTATGTATTACAATGAGAAGTAGCTTTATTTTTTATAAAAAAATACAGAAATTTTACCTTTTCAAGGAGAAAATTAAGAGAAAGAATTAAATTTTTTTTAAACGGTTGAGATTTCTTTCTGTCAAAAAGACAAAGACTGTCTTGAAAAAGAGGCAAAATCTAGATTTTTTAAATGTCAATCCTACTGTTCTATTAGAAAGTAATTACCTCTACCTGATTTTAAAAGTTAGTTATGCTTTTTTTCTAAATCTTGAAATTAATTTGAAATTATGTAGTAAATAATCTTTATTATAATTACACAATTAAATTATAAAAAATGAAAAATCTATCTATATTAGTAATCAATGTATTATATAGTGAAAGAATAAAGAACCTCCCTGTAGGTGAGGATCCAATGCTCAAGAGGGTACCCTGACTATCTGGACATCTTCCACAGAAAGTGACTATTTTTGTTTTTAAATTTGGATTAAGCAGTGAGTTTACTTTCCCGTAGATGATACGACAATAATATAGAGTTCCCCGATTACCTGGACATCCTCCACAGGAAGTGACTATCATACAAATCATCGGGACATTATATACTTCAAGATATATTTATACAATTATATATAAATGTAAAAAAATTGGTCATTTCTTGTAGAGGATATCGAAGTAGCCATGGTATATCATCTGCAAAAAGGTAAATTTACTATTTAAACAGAATACATAAAAATACTTACTTTACTGAACTTAAATAGTCTAGAGAAATAGTTACTTTCTTTGAAGCTTGTCTAGATCATGGAAAAATTAAAAAAAAATTCATGCGTGGAGGATGTTTAGGTAACGCGGGTTGATTTACTTCTTTATTATAGTTACATATTAATTGTGTATTATAGAAGTAGAAATCATAGAGGTTACGAATAATGACGCTCTGGTCAGTATATTGTTTCTACATTATTTAACATATAGCTTTTGTTTAAATTTAAAAAAACGATTAATTAAAATAATGCGATAATTCAATGAGACTACAATGAAGTAAAAAATTCGTTTTAATATAATAAATTTTTCCGTGTTATATAGCAAGAATAACGTTTTAATACGTCGACAGAAAGAGTAAAAAGGACAAAATTTGACGTTTTTAAAATTAGTTAAAAATGTATTTTCTTGATAGATTTATAGGCCCAAAAAAAATACTGTGTTTTTTGTATCTCCATGTTGTTTCAAGCCTAATTAAAATTTATACTCTGAAAACAAGGTAGTATAGAAATCGTACAATATACATACGCAATATGCGAATGATATGCATACTAAATATTGTAAAAAAAATTGAAAAGACAAATTTTGTACACCTTATATACATAATTTCATTATTAAGGTTTATTAATAACGTTTAAGGTATAAATAACAACGATATTCACGTTGTTTATGTTCCTATAAAATGATTGCATCGTTCAAGTATCGTATTTACTGGATTTTACCAAAATTACTACAGTCGAGACAACCGGTTGCAGTGAATAATTGGTACTAAATTTAAAACAGGTATGTGAACGCTTTGGACAATTTTTATAAACGGCTTAATGAGCACGTCTTGGAGTAAAAAGTAGAGATCCGTAATTACCGATTTTGAAGCACTCGCGATGTCGTGTGCAACAATATAATCAGGAGGAAATCCGGTTACACGTTCGCCGATCCTAAAAGGCATACACGCGTATTCGCAGAGACGAATGTACTACACGTAAAAAGGCGCGGGAGAAGTAACTTCAAAGTATTTCGTCGAAAAAAATAAAAAATAAAAAAAAAAAGGGGAAAAGGAAAAAAAAGTAGGAAACTCACACGCGATCCTCTCAGAAAAGTCTAAAATAATCGAGTCTGATTCGATATTCGTTGCCGGCGTTACACGAGATATATCCTACTTTGGGCTCTCTTTGAGCCAATAAATTGCTTCCTGCCGTCGCGCGTACGCACACATCGCTCGTACAGCTGGCACCACGGAAATCGGGCTCGCGGTTCCAAACATCCTCTCTCTCTCTCTTTCTCTGCATCCCGACCCCCTTCCTTCGTCTTCCGAGCCTTTGAGTAGCGCGTTTCCACCAAAGCTACAATTTTCATGCAAATTTTCGTTCCCACTCGAGTTTATTTCACCCTCTAATTTTCGGCGTCGGAATCGAATCCTTTTTTACAGAATTGAAGCGCAGATGCTCTTGTTAAGATTTTCTGAATGCAACCTTCCCGTGCACGCAAGATAACAGTTGCATTATTGAAAATTCTTTGATTCATCCTCGACGACCTGAGTAAATATTCAGTTTCGGTATTCACATCGTGATACCTTCGAGTCGATATATACAAATTTTAAAAATTGGATTCTAAATTTTAATAGTTTTCGAGTTCCCGAATTAAAAATGCATTAGATTAATTATTTCCCGCAAACGGGTACAGCTTGTATGTATCATCTGCTAAATAATAATAAAGCAAACCTATTGTGATTGCCATTGATATTGAGATAAAAAAATCTGTAAACCCCAGGAAAAAAAGATGCGGATCTCGAAAAATCCTTAGTACCGAATAGCGAAACAAATCTCCGAGTTCCGTAAAAGTGAGAACTAGAAATTTGTCGAAGAGAAAAAGGGCTCCAGTCCCGGATTTGGCGAAACAAAAGGGAAAAGAGCTCGACGCCGTTGAGGCGTAAGAGGAGGGGAGAGGGAGGTAGTCGGTCGGAGGAGAGAAAGGGAAGAAGGTCGTGACTCTCGTAGCCTACATCCCGGCGCGCTCGGGCTATCTCTCGGTTATCCAGCGTACACGTAACCGAGTGTGCGCGACTACGTATGCGTACGCGTACGCGTCACCGTTGTTGTTACGTAAACGCTTCGCTCGACTCGTCGTTGCATATACCCGCACACACGCGTTTTATTTTCCCAAAAGGGACTAGCCAAAACGTTCGGTTCATCTCCTTTTCTCACTGTGTACTGTGTACACTGTTCAAAGAATAAGAGAGAATGAGAAAAAGAGAGAGGAAAAAAATAAAAGGTTAGATATCACGTAGATTTCTAATCAGCCACGCCTCCGCGTCGCCATAGACATTCCACGAGTAGAGGCCCAAAAGGATCGTTCCCACTGCGCGCGTCGTTGTGGCTGCCAATCGGCCGACCCCTCTCCTCTCTCTCTCTCTCCTCTCTCCTCTCTTCCCTCTTCACTCTTCTCTGGGTCCCGAGTATATAGAAGAAGAAGAGGGACGAAGAAGAAGGGGCGGAAACTAGCTTTCGTGAGACCGAAGAAGAACCGGAGAACTCGGAGGAACGGCCGCTAAGCCACTAAGACTCGCTTCACTGCGTTTGGCATTTTAGGCTTCGTTTCGAATGGCCGCCTCGTTTCGTCCTTCTCCCACTACACCATTTTTCAAATACTTTCAAAAATGGTGCTTCTTTTTTTCTAATCTCGTTAATCTATCTATACCTAATCTTTCAAACAAAAATTTTTTTCTGCATAACATTTGTTTTTTTTATTCGTAGTAATTAATTTTCAACAATATATAACAATTGTTGGTCAATCACTAAAAGTTATGAACATTTAAAGCAGCGTGTATTATTTGAAAATTACGCAGGGAAAAATCTGCAGTGTTTTGTTGTAGACGTATATATATTTCAGATATCCGCTAATACTAGGCAATTTGTGAATAGTTTTTTTGCGTGCACTATTGTATAGCTTTGGAAAGCAATAGAGTAGACGGGAGAGAGCTCGGTCTCTTAAGGATCCGCAAAGTGTATAGGTGTGAAGGTACGTAGGATGCACGAATTTCGGGTGAGTTTCGTCTCGTAGTATAGGTAGGCGATCGCTCGAGCGAGAAGCATGGGAGGATGGAAGATTGATGTTGATCGGGACCCGCGACGTGAATAAATTGTACGTTTGTGCCATTTTGTAACGAGCGTGCTCATACAACGGATGCGTGCAGTATGCACCTATGGATTTTGAATGATTAATGCCGAGGATTATACTTATTACCTCGATTGTAAAGATACTGAATTTATGCTCGAAAAGAGCTTAGAAATGAAATTTCGTTGAGTATGCGGATTGCGTATACGACTATTAAATTTTTCCGGTCGTCCTCTACAGACAATGGAAAACTTGAATAATCCCCTGTATACCTAATAGAATATATTCGATTTTTTACACGGGTGTCGCGTCATTTCCAATTTCTATAACGTTCGGGAGTATAATATATTATTATTATTATTATTTTACGGTAAGTAAGATTGATGTCCGTTAAATATTCTATCGAGGCGCAGTATTTATATTTATCATCGTATACGAGTGTAGAGCTACGAATTTTCGCAATAGCTAAAGGAGCAAGTCGTCGCCGCGTGGGAGTTGGTTGGGTCGAACTGGTTCCAGAATGAGCCTCGCGCGTTGCTCGACCGGGATACCAAAAATCGTCTTTGAATTGGCGTACGATCGGCAGAGGCTAGTCGCGAGTCGGCAAAGACGAAGCGAGTCGGAGAGGATCGAGAGTATAGGATGGGAGAGAGGGAGCGGGAGAGAGGACGGGCGGCAGAGGCAGAGGCTATCGCCGGCTTCTGTACGTGTCTACCATGCGCAAAGAGAGCTCGGTGCGTGCTCGAGGTCCGGATCGGCACACACGTATACACGCGTGCGAGGTTGATGCAGGTCCAGGGCCCGGCCAATCGCGGCCCCCGGGGGGGAATTCGTCGACCAATGCTCGGCCACCGAGGCCCCAGCGCGAGGCAGCATCGGCTTGCCTCGAAGGTCGCCGACCCCGGCCAGCCCGAGCGCGTTAAATATCCTGTCCTGAAAAATATCGTTTCTCCTCTCTTTCTCTCTTTTATCCCCCTTTCCGAGCTGCCCTTAACGACGCCCCGCGTTGCTTCTCCGCGCGCTCCCATTTTTGTTCCCCCTTCCTCCACGGTTTTTATGTTCCTACGCGTTCTTTTTTCGCTCACTCTCTCTCTCCCTCTCTCCCTCTCTCTCTCTCTCTCTCTCTACGCGCGCGCTGTCTTTCCCTTCGAGGGCTTTGCCCTGTCTCTCTCCCTCTCTGTCTCTAGCCATCTCGCTCTCTCCCTCCCCTCTTCCTCTCCCTCACTCTCTCTCTCTCTCTCTCTCTCTCTCTCTCTTTCTCGCTTTCGATGCCTTGTGGTGCTTCCGAGTTCTGGCACATGCCCATTATTGATCCACGCCGCCGATTTTCTCCGCTTCTTTTCCCGACGCTTTTCTTCCGCGGCGCGATTCGAGTTATTCGACGATGGCCCCTAACCATCGGTCATTACGATGGCGACCTCTTACAACCAACGACTTGTACTCGCAGAAATCGAGCTCCCCGATTCGTCTTCCTTCGCTTCTTACGTATATATACTTACATCTTCGGCTCCTCGTTCCGCGATCTTCGTGCAATTCGTTGCATTTCGACGCCGACACGGTTTAGCCCGTCCTTTTCATCCTTTTTTTCCGATTTTCTCAAACTGTTGCTTTTGCTATACGTTCTGCCAATGATTCATCGATCAAACATTCTCTGCACGGGAACTGTATGCGCGTATATCGATATATATACACGAATTATTTTTTATTTTTGTTACCGCAGTATAGATCGTTATACAACGTTATTTCTAACCGATATAAATCAAAGTTTACTACATTAAAAATTTTCCATTTTACGCGAAAACTAAAAAATTGTCTTTTTTTAAATGCAATGTCTTAAAATCCTTTAACCGAGACATTCGAGTTTTACGGGTTTGTTGTAAACAACAAATGTGTGGGGTATGTAAAACGGGAAGTGTAACGCGCAAGCATCGATCGACGAAACGGCGCGCCACACCTTTAACTCAGTCCGCGAACGAGCGCCCGGACATATTTTCGCTTCCGCGACGAATCGTTGCACTTTTTGTCGCGGAAGCGTATATACACAACGAGAGGAAGAAGGAGGAAAGCAAAAGCTAACGCGGCTCTGTCCCTTTGTTCGTTCCCTCCCACCGTCTATGTAGAGCACCCCGGAGGAAGAGAGAGAGAGAGAGAGAGAGAGAGAGAGATTTAATTTCTGATTAATACGTCAGTGGTGATAACTAAATAGCAACGACTCCGCGGTAATAATCTTCTAATGTACAATACTCCATGCAATATATTAATGTGCGTGTGTATTATAAAGTTAAACTCTCTTTTGCTTTGTACTTTGATAAAGTTTTTCGTCTGAAAATTATTTAACCAATTTTATTACATCCCCGTTTATATATATATGCATACGTTATCATACATAGTGAACGAGGTGCACGAATAACGTTAAGAAAAAAAAATGTGTGGCACTTTAAAAATATTTATTATTCATACGAAGCCACACGTGTTACTTCTTCTTATCAAAATGTTTTCGATTTAACAGGTGACAGTCATCCTTAAATTATAACGCAGCGTGACTCATAAAATAATAGAACTGTCTCTGAGTTGAACTTCCTGATTATCGTCTCGACTTTTGTACCCGCGGTGTCGTTTTTTCTTTTCGTTCAAACCGACGAGAGGAGCGTGTCTATACCTTTCGTCTCTTTCTTCGCGTACATATTTATATATCCCCTTTCTGCGTCCATCTTTCTTCTTCTTTCTATTCGAGCCTCAGCTCATTCTTCTCGGTGGTCGTTTCTCTATTTCTAACTCATATTTTAAATTTACCTTCGTTTCTCTCCTCATCTCGCGGCGTCGTTCTGTCCTCGTCTCGAGCTTTGATTTTTCTCCTTCGGTCTCTAGGGCCTAGAATTCTTCCAAGGTAAATCGCTCGCTACGAGACAGACTACGTATATACTAATCTTCTCGGGACTATTATAGCGTTCGACGATGTGACAAATGCGTATTTCAAAGTTTCTTTTGTTTCGGCTTGGTTTATGCACTACGCTCGTACTCTATGCCTTTTCTCTTTTATTGAAATACGAGATATTTTAAATCGTTTACGCTGTACGGGTATGCCAATACTGGCGCTTTCAACAGGGAATACAATTTTTTATCATTTTATTTTTATTGAATTATTATTTAAATACTCAATATTTCATTTATTTAGGGGAAAATTAAAAATTTTAGTAACGCGTATGTGTTGAAATATTTACAAAATGTACTGAACTGGTATATACGTTTAAGAACACTCGGTTACAAGGGATTTGAAATATTAAAAAATGTTAATCTCGAATAACTGGTCAAGTTATATTTTGAAAAATCCAAATGTTTTAGTGCTCCAATAACCGTACCTCATGAACGTGAATCGAGCACGGAAATTAAAAAAATCTTTATTTAGTGTTATTGTAATAATGAAATTAATATTTATATTAAATACCTACATTTTCACGTGATTTCATTAATTTTTATTATGCATTTGTAATATCGATTAGTGAAAAAAGACGATATAGAAATGGGTTTTCCTAAAACGTTTTTCAAGTAGAGCAATGTGATGGATACATGGGTACACGTACAATTTGATTAAAGCCGTTTTGCAAATCCAATAGGAAGTAAGAGAGGAAAAATAAATTCTAGAAAACTACCGGAAAAGCGAGAAATGTAAGAAGGTTATCAGTATACGTATGGCAAGTGCGAATAAACGCACTCGCAATGAGATTGGCCTAATTTCGAGTGGTATCGACCTATCGTCTTGGTCTATCCCTTTAAAGCCGAGTCAGCGAAAACGTAACCGATTCCAGCTCAGTGACAGCGAGGAGGGAAAGCTCGCGAGGCAACCATGAATTTTGATCGAACGATCATCGACCGGAAGCGCGTCTCTCGGAAAAGGGAGAATCGTACGGTGGCATCCCTTTTCGCGTAGTGCGTTCGGGGAGGTTTTCGCGCAAGCTCGGTGCAGCGACGCCGGCAAGCAAGTAAGTCGGCGGCAACGGCGTCGGCCCAACCCTTGTGGACTTTTGTATCGATTACCCATCGGTTGGGCGAGGTTTTCGCCTCAGCCCCCACCCCGTTTTTCTCCTACGCTCGTTCCGTCTCTTTTCGAGGGCCGCGAGCGAAAAAGCTCGGCCGCGATTCTTCGGGCTCGACCTCCCCTCTTCGGCCGGGGCTCTTGCCCGTTCATTATTTTACTTGATTGGCGGAATTTTACGCGCGCGCGCACCACCGCTCGCTCTGTTTTTTCTTTCCTCCCGCTACGCGCTTCTCCTCCTTTTTTCGGACCCTCTCGTGATTGGAATTCATTCGATAAATTAAAATGTCAAAAGTCCCGTCTCGCCCGCTTTTATTAAGGCGAGGCTACCCTGATGAAACCGGCTTTTCTTCCCGCCGATTTTCAAACCCCCCCAGGGTTTAATTGGTTTTTTCCCCCAACTGCCGTTTTTTTTTTCCTTTTGCCGATCATCTTGATACCGATCGCTCGTTTATAAAACTCAAATTCCTCGTCCTCTGTGTACTTTACCACGGCTTTAACAAGGATGTCCACGACCTGGGCCAACTTTACTTTTTCAAAATCAATTTTTATATGCCGAGAGTGTTATTATCCTCGTAAAAGTTTTCTGACCTTTTTTCTTTATCGGTACGATCTTAGTAAGCGCGCGAGACGTGTTTGTTTCAAAAAAACTCGAAAGGGCCACTCCAACGATAAGATGATTTTTGTAGTACGTTCATTGAACTTAAAGGCACTCCACTTATCTCGTCTCGAACTGAAAATATAAAGAGACTCGAATCGGTTTTTCATTTTCAACGATTACATTCTATTTTAATCGCATTAAGATATTTTATTTATTACTGAAATACAAGTTAAATATCTTGGGTTACAAAAAAATTTTGTTTTATACATAATGAAAGAACTTATTTTAAGAGTTTAGTTGTACGTAGATATACTTTACTATGTAATTTATAACGATATAATTAAAACTTTGAAAAAACTTACGATACCACCGACATGAAATGCAACGCTGTATTGGACAATTTTGGTAAGCACGCCAAGCTATTTACGTATGCAAAGTATTTACCTTGATTAGCGCGTTAATTCGCGATTATTTAAGCGATTTCTTAAATACACGACGCAACAGTTATGTTTTAATAACTGATAAAAACGTATTTGATATTGTTTAAAAAAAAGTGTGTGCCAAAATTTTCAATATTTTCGGATCGTGTCGTGTCCTTTCCTTTATAAACGATCGCTCAGAATTTTCTTTCGTAATAAACGATGCAAAATATTGCGCTTCGGTGTAACAGGAAAAGATGTAGCTAAGAATGATAAACGAGGTATTAAAATTAATGCACTTCATCTGTTTCTGTCGTATAAAAGTATGCGGGTAGCTACTTCGTGTTAAATAAGTGGATCGTTCGAGCTTTGCAAACTGTAATTTCTAATTTTCCTACACCGTAGATTCGGTTGCACATCGCCATTTTCAAACTTACCGCGGTATCGCGTTACCTAAACATATTTTTATTGCGCTTAAAATAAACGATGAGTAAACAGCAATTGTTCCGTATACTGTCGCGTAAAGCAATACCAATTCTTCAATATAAAAATCTATTTTACCTTTTCACTTAAACAAATCGGCAGTTTACTCAACAAAGCACATATAAATGTGTGGAACAAAAGCAATAGTGAAAAGGAAAAAAAATGCAAGTATATATAAATATAGTTTAAATACGATAAAGAACGATCGAACGGGTTTGATAAAAAGGAGAGAGAAAAAAAGGTAAGAAAGAAAAAACGGGGACCCGCATAAAACGGTGTCATCGTGACTTATAGCGGGTTCTTACATCGGACCTCGGAGTTGGTCGCGATGCTCCATGCGACGAGAGAGGCGGAATACGACGACACCCGGCGGGTCGACCAATTTCACTTATCTGGAGTAGCCGTGGGAGCACGCGTCTCTTCTCCTTTCGCTCTCTTCGCAGCTGCGCTTGGGTATATCTCGGTTCCCCTCTTTCTCTTTCTCGAGTCCCGTCAAGCGTGAAAGTTAAAGTTTCTGCAATACTATGTGTATACGCGACCTCGAACGTCCCCGCGCGTATATATCCCTGAAACGGAATAATTCAAACGTGTGGACGAAAAGCACGCGGGCATCACACGCACACACCCGTACGCGTATATACTCCTTATAGCTGGTCCTCTCTCGGCACTTCCGTCTTTTTTTATTCGGAGGATTCAAGGCTGCTTATAAATATACGCGCTCACGGGTTCTCTTTGCACTTGGGGCTATGGATTATATGTATTATTTATGGAGGGGTACGGACCGCTTGGATTTTTAAACCGCATCTTCGTTTCACGGATTCAAGGGCTACGCGGATACATCTAGTTTCTCGAGGTTATACTCTACGAGGGTAAACTTTGTTTACTCATCGTTTCACTCTCTAATTACTTGAATTTCTTTATTCGCGCATATTTTCATCGTGGGCGTGCGCGTTTCCTATTTTCTTAGAAGATAAATGTAAGGCACTTTGTAAAAACAATTGCTGGGTTTATTTTGAAAATATAAGAATAACTTCGCGAATATTAATTTTATTTGCCGACGCTTCTTTAATTATCGAATACGGAAAAGTTATTCAAGAGACATCGATCGCGTAGATCAATCTTTTATAACATTAAACCGCGTACCGAAGGCACGGGGAACACCTCGTGTAAAACTTATAAATATAAATTTCAATGTAATGGTACATTTTTTTAATATAGAGCTATAAGGTATGTACTCTTAACCCTTCGCTGCACACCCGGCAAACAGGTGTCCCATCCCGAGTAACAACTTTTACAGATTTTTTTCCTTTTAACATTATAGGCTTAATATAATTATTATCCACAAAATTATAAATTTTATTTTATAATAACTAACGGTCTTAACCAATAAGTTTATTGCATAAGTAATTTTATCTAATTTTTTAAATATTAAAATTATACGTGTAAATAATTAACTAACGTACCAATAACTGTCTTCGTGTATAGACACATATAAGACTCATTATAAAATAGTCTAAGAAATTTCGTTTCCCCGAATCGTGTGGAAAATTTAAAAAGAAACTAAAAGTTTCGCATGGGTGATACATATATATTTTAAATATAATTTTAAATTATACATCTTAAAATAACGTTTTACAACACAGTAATTTCTTATAGCCGAACAATTAAAAATACAATTTTATTTTACAGTCAGGCAAACATAAAACCGTATATTTAAGTCAAACTCCTACAAGTTAGATATAAAATTACCGTGTTTATGATTTTGAATGCATTCGGTTAATCATACGTGGTCGGTGTTCCCTAAGACCGCGCGACACAAGCAAACGAGAGAGAAAGAGAGAGAGAAAGAAAAAAGAATGTTGCTGCTAAATTTAAAGTGCCGTTGCGTGCACGAAAAAACTTCAAGGATTCTTACGTATTCTTTTATCGGGCTAAAGTAATCTTCGCCGAAGAAGGGGGACCTTTTCTACAAAAGCTAAACAACTCGACACGCCAAATGAACCATTCCCATGTATATCGCGAATGGATTTTATATCTTACTTTATGCATGCGGATAGAAATCGCGCTACAAGTTGAAATTTTTGGTGAATACGAATGTTAAGAATGTAACGTTATCTCTGCACTTGTTTACGAATTGCTTCAACGTATATTATTTGAAACTTACTGCGCTCGATAGTTATCGTTACGTATTTCTATTTTTTTATATATATTTAAAGAAAATTCCAGTAAAATATATTATACGAGGCGTTTTCAAATATAAAATACTAAAATTATATTAGTTTAAAAGTTGCAATTAATTATTGAAATCTACAGGGTATCGAGGTTAACTATGCAAAAAGGAAATGTAAACGATATTGTATAAATTCAAAGTTTTTTAAATAATATATATTAACCATTGTAAAATGACGATTTAATGTTATTTAAATTTAACTTACATTGGGTTATTCGATAAAAAAACAAGCGATGTGTGCGATTGTAACAAGTAAATGTGGATTTTAAAAAAAATTTCACACATCGCCAGTGGTTAAATACTCATTATCAAATTGGCCCACTTACCAAATAAACCGGACGACTACCGGTCTCGATAAAAATAACTCCAGACAAAAAAAGAGAAGGTTCGTGAAAGAGAAATAAAAAAAAGAGTGAAGAGAAGTACATTGAGACAACTCATACGCATTATATATATATATATATATACCTATATCGATAAGAATCAATTGCCCTCGTCACGCATCCCGTAATTTCGTTCCCGTAATAAAAGCGCAATTCGGCGAACCGCTCGGTATCGCAGTGCATCGCCCGACGAAATTTTGCGGTCTACGAGTTTAATTGGGCCGCCTGGAACGAGAAAGAGAGGGAGAGTCAATTTTGATCGTCCTTGCACAGAGCTGCGTCTTGGCTAAAATTGGCCTTGACGACCCGCGTCTTCTTTTTTCACTCGCATTCTCAACTCGACGTACTCGGTGAAGAGTTTGCTTGAACCAACCGAGAAAAGAGAGGGAAAAAAAAGAAGAGAGAGAGAGAGAGAGGCAGGGACTCGCTAAGCCGATTATCCGCACCTAAATACGAAGCCGGAGACATGCATGTGGCTTAAATTTGATGCACCGTGACTCTCTCCCTCTCGCGCTTCTCTTTTCTCTTCTCTTTCCTTCGCGCGCCTTAGTTTCACGATTGCTCTTTCCTCGCTCAAGAGTCTTAATTTTTTTTAAAGGTATCGCATTGCCTTTATTATAGTTAACGTCTTCGTTTCTGGTTGTTTAATCGGCAATTTCTGTACTGAATTTTTTATTAAAATGATCGAACGCTATATCGCAGTTAATAATTTTAGCATCGAGGCAAACATAAAACCGTATATTTAAGTCAAACTCCTACAAGTTAGATATAAAATTACCGTGTTTATGATTTTGAATGCATTCGGTTAATCATACGTGGTCGGTGTTCCCTAAGACCGCGCGACACAAGCAAACGAGAGAGAAAGAGAGAGAGAAAGAAAAAAGAATGTTGCTGCTAAATTTAAAGTGCCGTTGCGTGCACGAAAAAACTTCAAGGATTCTTACGTATTCTTTTATCGGGCTAAAGTAATCTTCGCCGAAGAAGGGGGACCTTTTCTACAAAAGCTAAACAACTCGACACGCCAAATGAACCATTCCCATGTATATCGCGAATGGATTTTATATCTTACTTTATGCATGCGGATAGAAATCGCGCTACAAGTTGAAATTTTTGGTGAATACGAATGTTAAGAATGTAACGTTATCTCTGCACTTGTTTACGAATTGCTTCAACGTATATTATTTGAAACTTACTGCGCTCGATAGTTATCGTTACGTATTTCTATTTTTTTTATATATTTAAAGAAAATTCCATAAAATATATTATACGAGGCGTTTTCAAATATAAAATACTAAAATTATATTAGTTTAAAAGTTGCAATTAATTATTGAAATCTACAGGGTATCGAGGTTAACTATGCAAAAAGGAAATGTAAACGATATTGTATAAATTCAAAGTTTTTTTAAATAATATATATTAACCATTGTAAAATGACGATTTAATGTTATTTAAATTTAACTTACATTGGGTTATTCGATAAAAAAACAAGCGATGTGTGCGATTGTAACAAGTAAATGTGGATTTTAAAAAAAATTTTCACACATCGCCAGTGGTTAAATACTCATTATCAAATTGGCCCACTTACCAAATAAACCGGACGACTACCGGTCTCGATAAAAATAACTCCAGACAAAAAAAGAGAAGGTTCGTGAAAGAGAAATAAAAAAAAGAGTGAAGAGAAGTACATTGAGACAACTCATACGCATTATATATATATATATATATATATACCTATATCGATAAGAATCAATTGCCCTCGTCACGCATCCCGTAATTTCGTTCCCGTAATAAAAGCGCAATTCGGCGAACCGCTCGGTATCGCAGTGCATCGCCCGACGAAATTTTGCGGTCTACGAGTTTAATTGGGCCGCCTGGAACGAGAAAGAGAGGGAGAGTCAATTTTGATCGTCCTTGCACAGAGCTGCGTCTTGGCTAAAATTGGCCTTGACGACCCGCGTCTTCTTTTTTCACTCGCATTCTCAACTCGACGTACTCGGTGAAGAGTTTGCTTGAACCAACCGAGAAAAGAGAGGGAAAAAAAAGAAGGAGAGAGAGAGAGGCAGGGACTCGCTAAGCCGATTATCCGCACCTAAATACGAAGCCGGAGACATGCATGTGGCTTAAATTTGATGCACCGTGACTCTCTCCCTCTCGCGCTTCTCTTTTCTCTTCTCTTTCCTTCGCGCGCCTTAGTTTCACGATTGCTCTTTCCTCGCTCAAGAGTCTTAATTTTTTTTTAAAGGTATCGCATTGCCTTTATTATAGTTAACGTCTTCGTTTCTGGTTGTTTAATCGGCAATTTCTGTACTGAATTATTTTTATTAAAATGATCGAACGCTATATCGCAGTTAATAATTTTAGCATCGAGGTGAATTCCTGATTTAAAAATGGGAATTATAAACAATTTTTTACGGAGTGTACAATATTGTATTAGATAATACAATGCGAATGTAAAAATGTATAAACGTAACACGTTTTAAAAAGTATAGTCAAATGTATCACGGGAAGCTGTACAAAATGTTTAAATAAGTTAAATTACAAGGAGGATAGTTCTTAACGAGTGCTTAAAATTAACAAGCCACGTGAATAACGAAAAACAGTCGTTAATATAATGTTAAGCGTATCCAGTAACCCATAACAGCTAGTGATTATAAAAAGTTAAGTGTAGACGTTACAAGTTGCTAAGAATAACAGGTTTCCTCCCAGAAATTCGATTCCAATCTCTCGGTCGATCGTTAAAACTCTCATCTCATCTCCTTACATCGGCGCCGTTATCGTCAAATGTAATAAAACGTAATATTAAAAATAACAAGGTATAGCTCGTGAAACACACGTTGCTCGAAATAAATAGAGCATACTTCGTTTCCGATACTTTCGAAAATCGAAATTTGACGGGAAATGAAGACGTTCAATCGGCTTTTAAATTTAACCTTACTTTTCTATATACCGTTCTAGAATAATTTTCGTTTAAAAGCATGTATTATTTCCAGTGTATTATCGGAGGAATTACTTGGAAATTCTGAATGGCTGATGACCGGATATCAATTGTAACTCGCTGATTATCATTTACGAATCTGAAATTTCAATTAATTTTTATAAACTTTTTAATTACGAAATAGACTCGTTCAAAATACGAAAGTTTTTTGGTTTAATTTGTAACGCGCACATTTTCATTAATTCTATACACGTATATAATTTTCTAATGTTTATATAGTGTCGAGAGAATCTCCAATTTCTAAAAATAAAATTCCTTAAAAAAATTGTGGTCGCAGTTACGCAGTTTACACACGAATAATTAAAAAAAAAAGAATGTTTATATTAGTAGATTCAAACATCTGAATAATTATAAAGCTATAGTTTACTACTCAATTTAAATAGACAGGTATAGAATTATCGGCTTGGCTAATAATATAATCTTATCATTAAATTCCATGTATTCTCTGAGAGATGTTATTGTAGCTCTTCTTTCTTTAAGTTTCTTGTACGCAGGATACCCTGTCAGTGGTCATTTGTTTGCTCCTCTTTTCTTTAACAGTTTCCCACTTGTTCCCTCTGCGATTCTTAGCTACAAAGGAGACTTTCGAGCTCTTGGGTCTCTTTTTCTAATTTACTTTTACTATCGCAGTCCACAGTCATTATTTCTTATTTATGCTCTTTTTTTGAGATTTTGGTGCATCGACTAGCGCGTCATTATCATTAGCGTAGATTTATTCGTTACAACAAATTAAGATTTACTTCGTCGAAATAGAATGAAACAAAAAAATAATTTACTTGTATTACATACTTGTTAAATACATTTTATTAACTAGTCCAAGTTATAATAAATATTTGAGTGTCTGTATTCAAGAGTGGATAGTCCTATATGCTCATTTGCAACTAATAACTTTTCCTCTCGTTCTCGTTTATACATACACGTAATGTGTAATACATATTTTCCATGGCACTTAGTCGTATAGTATAATAAAAATAACGAACGTTTACTACTTTATTATTATCATTAAAATATATTTATACGAATAATAAATTAAAGATTGGAATTACGCTCGAAGAATATTATTTTCTAGTATGTAACACGCGAGCTCAGGACGATGACATTTGAATATGAAAAATGAATGTGGCTCGTGTGTGCGAGCGCGAGGATAAGCATTCGATTAACATTCGACTCGCCGTAAATTAATTAAATCGTAGACTCGTTAAGACCGAAGCGAGTAATAAACTCTCGGTGGAAAAGTGTAATTTGGGTCACGGATTGAAATCTATCCTCGACAATTCGTGAGCGCGGACTTTCGTAAGTCACGAAACGTCATCAACAAAAATGATTGCCCGAGTCATTGAAAAAACATTTTCGAATTACGTTATCGAATCCACTTGCACCTTTATAATTAGTTGCAGTTATATGTCTCTATTTAAGTTTACTATAGGTAGTTCAGTTTAGTCATTTAGGATTCACGTATACAGATTAAAAAATTATATATATTTTTCTGGGAGGTGCAGAAAAAAGAAATAAAGATAAAAAGGAGTAGTAACGGTACACCGTCGGAAAATATAGGAAGGAGATCGATAAACGTTGATAGAAGTAAAAGAAAAAAAAAGTGAGCGTAAACCATAGTTTGTTTTTTCTCATCCTCTTCTATCCGATTCTAAAAGATATCAGTGTCCGTGAGCCCCCACCTAACCAGAGTATGGGTTCTCCCACCTTCTCAGTTGCGCATCGTAGCCTCTGGCCCGGTCGTCCCCTTCCCTCGTCTATTCCTCTAGATTTCAAAGCCGCTCAAACAGGTTTCAAAATCCCGCCTACGGACAGAAAAAATCGTAGACCACCGTCCGTTTCGCCTCGGCTCTGCAGCTCTGCACCTGCCTCTCTCTTTTTCTCTTTACCTCCAACCAAATCCTTCCTTTTTGCCTTCTTTATCGGTTGCTCCTCGACTTCCCTTTTCGCGCATCTCCCGCGGTACTCCTCTCTCGGTTCTTCCATACGAGTGCGTAAACGTAGGCTCAACCGCCTCGGGCACTGAATTTCCTCCTCGCGTACCATAGACATGTATATATTACATCGTGCTCGACCAATTTTTACCTTCGGTTTTCCTCACCTTTTTTACAACTGTTTCAAGAGTACAACCTGCGGTGTTTGTCTGCATTGCTTTTTTTCTTTTATTTTATTTATACCGTGATTACCGATCGAAATAGTTGAATGCAGCGAGAGGGTTGCGCTTTACAATTTTGTTTTTCATCTTTCTTTTCACAAAGATGTTTTCACTTCGTTTTCTCCAACTTTACAAATAGATATATTTGTTACTGATTGTTTATTCATTACAATACCGAATACGCTCTATTATGAAACAAAATTACAATACCCATGAAAACAATTAAAAATGTATAAATATATTTCATAAACAAATGGAATATTGAATACAATATATTTATATTTGTCTTTCCAGTCGTTCAGTGTAACCTGCATCAAAACCCATCATTTTTAGAGTAATTGAATTTTTAATGTTTAACGCAAAATTATTTAAAATTTTGCTAATCATTTTTAAAAATAGATATCTACTTTATTCATATATTTAAACGGATGTGAAAGACATCGAAGTTCTATTTAAGCGATCTAAATTTTTTAATAAATTAAAACTTTGGGTCTTTCTAATTATAAATTATACTAAAACCTCCTAATGAATCGATAAAATTATAATTTAAATATTGCAGTTGATTTTATACCAGAGACATTTGTTAGTATTAAATCGCAAGACGCGACTGATATTACATCTTATAGCTTTACTCATTAATGAATCGTGTCTCCATTAATATTTTTAAAAATTATTAAGTGAAAAATATGTATAAAATTTTTTATCAAACTTTTAAGTTTTATTAATTTCATTTTATACAAGTTTTATAAAAAATTGTCCCTACAAAAAATCTATTTAACAATGATGTACAATCGTTTACCGGGAATTGCACTTAACGTACGATAGAACCAAATATGTATACAATAAGGCTTACGTATACCCATACTTGCGTCGGGCGCTATCGTGCCCTTTGATTATAAAAATTAACTTAGGTCATTCGGATCAGACTATTCGTTAGTACTCGTTGTATCTTTTTGTTTATTTATTAGTCAAAACTCATAGTCAGATGCGTATAGTTGAACTTGCAATACATACGTACACATATGATTGCTCGTGGTGAATATCATAAGTACGGGTTTTACTATTTACTGAAAATAATGTAAATGATACTAATTAAATATTTTTCTTAGCTATTTATTGGTATATAGATTTTTTTCTATTTTTTTAACGTACTGGACATATTAAATAAAAAACTATAATTCTGGTGGAATCAACAAAAATTTTGTAGTCATTTACTGAGTAGCGTTCTCATGTCAATCTATAAACTAACTAGGACGCTTGGCCAGGTCGTGTTTAGCGATGAAACGCTTTTTCGAACCTTTCCTGCCCATTTCATGGTTTTCATTCCAATTTACAAACCTTTTCTGAACATCAAAAATGCTTTTGGAATTTTAAGTAGACTAAGAAAAATGGGCCATTTTAGCTAGGAATAATAGCTATGAACAAGCTCCTAAAAATGATTTGGCTCAATTTGAGAGAAAAATCCCTAGTAGAAATTTAAAACTAAGAACTAGGAATTAAAAATTGGTAGTAAGTACCTTGTGATGAAACGCTTTTTCTCCCATTTTATTAGCATTTAATAGAATGACCACAACCTCTCAAAACATTCGAATAATGCTTCCAGCTTTCCGGAAAGAGTAAACTTCAAAATTCCTATAGTTTCGGATGGGTTTTTAACGTTAACTAGGAATTAAAAATTGGTAGTAAGTACCTTGTGATGAAACGCTTTTTCTCCCATTTTATTAGCATTTAATAGAATGACCACAACCTCCAAACATTCGAATAATGCTTCCAGCTTTCCGGAAAGAGTAAACTTCAAAATTCCTATAGTTTCGGATGGGTTTTTTAACGTTTTCGTCTGATTTACAACTCATTTCTGTTGTATTTCCAGTATTTACGAAGATAACGCTGCTTTATTAGATTTTTCACTTGTCCATTTTTAATAGATATTTAATAGGACATAACTAGACTCAACTGTAATCTATATTTACAAGCTCAAAAATGGGAGAAAAATAGGATTTTACATTAATAAATGGTCATAAAATGTGAGAAAAAGCGTTTCATCGATAGGAGAAAAATGGGCACATTTTTCGCCTATTTTTTTCCCATTCTATTCAAACAGTCTATTTAATACTTATTTAATGGAATATGATTTCTACCAGGGATGATAAACGTCGAAATATCTTTAAAAGTACTATTTATATAGCGTAAACAATCGTCTGTATCTATTACAAATGGTAAAACCGATCAAATTTCACAACACGCTTTAAGTTTTCTTTACAGGATTACCCGAAAAGTTGTTTCATATTACGTCCATCTAAGAAATGGTCAAGAAAGATGTGAAAAAGCGTTTCATTTTAAGATAGTACCTGATCAGTTTCACTGGCCATTTCTTAACTTCAAGCCCATTTTTCGTATTTAAAATTATCCTAGCAAAGGTTCTCTTTCGACTGACAAGGGAAGTACTTGACCTCCGGGAAACGGATTTTATCCTAACTTTGGTATGCTTTTTGTAATATAAAAATATGAAGAAAGTCAAGTTATTACTTATCAATGGCCATTTTTACAAAAGTTATTCGACATCTGACACTAATTTTAATGAAAATTACTTCCACTTTGATCGCTTGTATAAACTTGAAAACGAATATTGGTAAACAAAAACTAAATGAAAGTTGAGTTTAAGTAGATATGATTTAGAAAAAGAAGATCAATTTGCTCAATTTGGAACAAAGTTAAAAAAAATAAGAAATTAAAGAATTGTTAACCTAAATTTAATATAAAATAAATTTATTTTTTCATTTAGCCTAAAATTCTTCAATTTCTTATTTTCTTCATAACTTTGCTCCAAATTGAGTAATTAATTTAAGCTTCTTTTATTCAAACCATATCTACTTGAACTCAACTTTCTTTTAGTTTTTGGTTTGAGTTCCTACCAATATTCGTTTGACTTCTATCTAATAGAAATGAGATCATACTGTGAGTGCAATAAAGAAAAAATAGCTCTATCTGGCAACATTGACTTTAAACGCTTGTAACTTCTAACCTATCAAATATTAGAATTACAAATATTAGATTACAAAGCTTAGATAAAATAGATATAATTTAAAAAAAAGACGCTCAAATCCATTGAAATGGAGCAAAGTTATAGTCGAATTAAGAATTAGAAGCAATTTTAAACAAAAATTGGGCAGTGCAAATTTTATTGATTTTTTTAAGCTAAATTTTTAATAATTTTTAATTCGACTATAACTTTGCTCCATTTCAACGAATTTGAGTGTCTTTTTTTAAAATTATATCTATTTTATCTTAGCTTTTTATTAAACTTTAGTTTGTATGTCAATATTTGATAGGTTAGAAGTTACAAGCGTTTGAAGTGAAGTCTCTATTTTTTAATCAGTCAAAAGTGTATCCGATATATTGAATTAAATATAGAATCCATCAACCATTACTAACTTTCTAGTAACTATTAATATTTTTTTCTCCGTGATGGAGCGTTGTTACCAATTAAATTAGACATGTCATTAGCATCACAAATGAAAACATCGAATGTTAATATTTTCTTTTATCTCTGATATATTGTATGATCAACATTACTTTGTTGGTTCTATTGTTCACCAGTAGTTCGACAGTTCTGTTTTTTAAATATTTCTAAAATAACAGAAACAACAATAAATTATTAACAGATTAACAGAAAATATTTGTAATATATTGTGAATAAATTTCTAGCTTCTCCAATTATTTGTAATCGTTCTTGAATACTTTAATTAATCTTTATAATTCGCTCAGTAATTGTTTTTACTTGAGTTTGCAAATCTTGTAAAACAATCATCATTCATTCGCTTTTTTCACTCAAACAAGGCATAGAATTATAATTCACTTTGAAAATGCTCTGTCGATAAATTAGCGATTGAAATTTGTGGCTCCAATTGTGGTTCGAATTTTTTAAGAATATGATTACGCAGTAAGGTCTAAATTTTTTTCTTAAATTCTCTTTTTATCAACAATACCGTTTGGAAATGTTCAACGTATTTTAGTTATTAAAGAATAAATTAAAATTAATAAATATTTGACTGCGAATTTTTATTGTATTTGTTATTCTGATATCTTAATTGATTTTATACCAGGTATCTTTCTTCTTTTTTCGTGTTTTCGAATAACTCTCCCATATCAAATTAAATAATTCGGATTCTTTAACTTTTAAAAAGTAAATAACGAATAATAAGATTAGATAAATTTCGCATAATTTAATTAAATTATAACACTTAACTATAGACTGCTTAATGATTAGTCCAGAATACTCTACCGCAGATCTTGAATCCTCTAGTCAAAGCAAAGTAATCCGCATTCCTTCATGCAAATTTAACTTACTTTTTTAAATATAATAGTGTTTGTATATAATACAGTATGAAGAAGAACACTCTAACAAATATTGCATTTCCTCCATTTTGCTGTCAGTAATATATAGTAGATAAATTAATCGTGGCTTATTCAATACTTTTTTATATCAATATTTTTCAATTGTTTGCTATGTTGTTAATATATTGTCTAATCATAACATTCCTTTTTCAAATATAAAATCACTTTGAATCATTTTGTGATTTAATTTTGTCAAAAAAGGGTGTATGTAGTAGAAAAAAATGAATAAGTATTTCAAAAACCATGTAAATAACATCTTAAAATTAGATGAATAATTCTTAATATGTGAGAGTATACCTATAAAAAATACGCAGTCAACAAAAAAAGATATTATAATAATAATCAACAAATTTTTATGTGTACTAAAATTAAAAAAATAATATCGTTATTAATATGAACATTAGTTTGCAGAGGTACCATCTACTACATTATTACATCAACGTAATTGATTAACTGAAAGCAATGTTGTTCAAAGCGATTTGGATGATTATATGAAAACTAATGATTTGAAAGTAGAGAATTCGTATATAATTCTATAATATATATGCATACTAATAATTTTTAATATGGATTTAATGAATTTCCAGTAGATGGTGTTGTCAATACTAACGATTACTTCAAAAATTCTTGTACAAACAATCAAAATTGAATGTTGGAGAATATGTGTATAATATATTCGATTTTTATTTAAAGAATTTAAAACTTTTTAATAGATTACTTCCAATAGCAAATGATTTACCTACAATTAAATATTATTTAATGGAATTTTTGGACAAGTGTATACCTTACAATTATGAAGAAATTAAAAAATTTAAATCGAGGATTCGGATTCTTTAACTTTTAAAAAGTAAATAACGAATAATAAGATTAGATAAATTTCGCATAATTTAATTAAATTATAACACTTAACTATAGACTGCTTAATGATTAGTCCAGAATACTCTACCGCAGATCTTGAATCCTCTAGTCAAAGCAAAGTAATCCGCATTCCTTCATGCAAATTTAACTTACTTTTTTAAATATAATAGTGTTTGTATATAATACAGTATGAAGAAGAACACTCTAACAAATATTGCATTTCCTCCATTTTGCTGTCAGTAATATATAGTAGATAAATTAATCGTGGCTTATTCAATACTTTTTTTATATCAATATTTTTCAATTGTTTGCTATGTTGTTAATATATGTTAATCATAACATTCCTTTTTCAAATATAAAATCACTTTGAATCATTTTTGTGATTTAATTTTGTCAAAAAGGGTGTATGTAGTAGAAAAAAATGAATAAGTATTTCAAAAACCATGTAAATAACATCTTAAAATTAGATGAATAATTCTTAATATGTGAGAGTATACCTATAAAAATACGCAGTCAACAAAAAAAGATATTATAATAATAATCAACAAATTTTATGTGTACTAAATTAAAAAAATAATATCGTTATTAATATGAACATTAGTTTGCAGAGGTACCATCTACTACATTATTACATCAACGTAATTGATTAACTGAAAGCAATGTTGTTCAAAGCGATTTGGATGATTATATGAAAACTAATGATTTGAAAGTAGAGAATTCGTATATAATTCTATAATATATATGCATACTAATAATTTTTAATATGGATTTAATGAATTTCCAGTAGATGGTGTTGTCAATACTAACGATTACTTCAAAAAATTCTTGTACAAACAATCAAAATTGAATGTTGGAGAATATGTGTATAATATATTCGATTTTTATTTAAAGAATTTAAAACTTTTTAATAGATTACTTCCAATAGCAAATGATTTACCTACAATTAAATATTATTTAATGGAATTTTTGGACAAGTGTATACCTTACAATTATGAAGAAATTAAAAAATTTAAATCGAGGATTTAGATTGTTTTACATTGCAACTTAATTAAAAAAAAAACTGCTGCTAATTCATTGTCAAGTACCCTAGTAGAATTTTAAATATGAAAAATAGGCTTAAAACTAAGAAATGGCCAGTGAAACTGGTCAGGTTCTATCTCAAAATGAAACGCTTTTTCACACCTTTCTTGACTATTTCTTAGATGGACATAACCTTCATCAAATATGAAACAACTTTTCGGGTAATCCTGTAAACAAAACTTAAAGCGTGTTGTGAAATTTGATCGGTTTTACCATTTGTAATAGATACAGATGATTGTTTACGCTATATAAATAGTACTATTAAAGATATTTCGACGTTTATCATTTTTGTCTCAAATTGAGCCAAATCATTTTTAGGAGCTTGTTCATGGCTATTATACCTAGCTAAAATGGCCAATTTTTCTTAGTCTACTTAAAATTCCAAAAGCAGTTTTAATGTTCAGAAAAGGTTTGTAAATTGGAATGAAAACCATGAAATGGGCAGGAAAGTTTCGAAAAAGCGTTTCATTGCTGTAGACGACCTGGCCAAGCATCCTAGTTAGTTTATAGATTGACATGAGAACGCTACTCAGTAAATGGCTACAAAATTTTTGTTGATTCCACCAGGGTAGCTTCCTCAAAATTAATTTATCACTTCTATATGTAATATATTATTCTCATATTAAATTTAAACATAAATAAATTTATCTAACGAAAGTAAAAATGCTCTGAAAACATCGTTGAACATGTGAGAATTGGAATATCACAACTTAAAAAATAAAGAAAACTAATCATTTACTTTCAATGCCTGCTTTTCGAATAGATAATTGCATTTTTCAAGTTTTCTGAGCCCAAAACTATAATATTTAGATACTGCAAATACCTCAAAAGTTTTAATAAAGCTAAAAACGTTATTATTTTAAAGCAAATTTTACCAAAAAATACAAATTTTTCAAAAAAACCCTTATTTAGAGTATCATTTTTTTCTCAAGAACCACTTTGTATATCGTCATCACTATTGTGTTTATTTACTACAATTTTTTTCCAACCCTGATTAAATTTAGAGAATATAAGTAATACAAATTTTCATCCAAAAATATATAATATGCTCCATACCTTCACTAATTACAAATCTTTTTAGCTGAAAAATCCACAGATCATTTCTATGATAAAAACTACCTTTTCCCAAAACTTCAAGTGGATTGATAGCTTTTTTATGACCGATAGCGTTAAAAATAAAAACTTAATTTTGTATTTTATCAAAAACTAACCTACAGAATCACTTGAATTTTTCACAACATATAACCACTATTATGTGCTATTACATGATTTTTTCAGCACATTTGACGTATTCGTTTCAGAGTTATGACAAATTTAAAAAATATCCGCTTTTTTCAAATAACGTATTAAAGATAATTTAAAAATTCGAATCGAGAGTCTGTATGGGGTCTGTAAAGGTCTGTATGGATATGTGTGTGTGTGTGTGTGTGCGTATACCGCCGTATTTTCGAATTCCCGAAAAAACTTTGGTAATTTATTTCCCAAATAGTTTTTTAAAGACAATTTTCGATTTTTGAAAAATTAATTATTCAAAAATTTTGATTGTATTATTAATTTTTATTAATCAGACCAAATGTTCTTTATAAAAAATAAAAAAAATCGATTCTGGATCGTTTTTGTTATTGATTTTGGATTATTATCTCTATTAGTTTTATTGTTTTTAAAAGTAATGATTTTTTTAGATTATTTTATATTTTGGAAACTAATCAGTTAAATGAGCTAAAAAAATTATGATGAAGGAACTTTATAAAAGTCATAAATTGTAAAAATTTCAAGTAATTATATCAATTAGTTTTGATTAAAAAAATTAAAATGTGAAAAAATTGGGGCTTCTACGTCGCACGTTTTCGGGAATAGAAGCTTTTAATCGACTTGAAATTTTGTGAAACAATAGTCTTTTTGGTAGTTTCGATCTGTATAGGTTTTCAACTCAAACTATCTATAATTACCTAAGTTACTAAGCATTATATATTTTTGTACAAAATGTTTGATTGCTTATATTTCTGAACATAATTTATCAAATATGTTGAAAAAAATCGTACAAATAGATAATAATAATAATATTACGCTGTAAGAATTTTAGAATCTTTGGTGGATTAGGTTTTGAGAAAAAAATTATAAAATAAAATATAATTTTTATTTTTTGTTTACATTTAACGTAAACTAATGTGGAACTAACCATGTTTTTGGAAGACATTGTTTTTAGAAAATCGAAAAAAAAGATAATTTTTTAAAATTTTTAATTCATACCATCAAAAGTTTTTTATGTCACTTACGAAAAATTCAATCTAATAGTGTAGAATTTTCTTATTATGAACAAAAACCGCCGTAAATTCATTGATAATTATGTGCTCAACATAATAATTATAGTATTTTTAGAAGAATTGATCTCTCCAAACCATTTTATGATTTTGTAAAGATAAGACGCAGAAATTCTGAAAAGAATAATTATTAAAACAAATAATCAACGAAAACTATCTAAAATCCGAAGATATTGGTTACACGTGAGCTAAGTCTACGCAGGAATTTAAGTCAACTTGTACGTTGCACAGGGATGGTAACGACAGCGCGTACGATTGCTGGGAGGTTTCGCGGTTCGGATCGTCGACAACTGGGTCACGCGCGCTTTAATTAAAACGCTTTTGAACTGCAGAGAGACAGGGGAGAAAGAGAGAGAGAGAGTGAGAGAGGGTTGGTAGGGGGGTGGCACATTTTTTACGCCAACAATTGGTACTTAGTGCATAATAAGTCTTGTCTACCTTTCAGATTTCGAGATTATCGAAGAGCCAAATTCTTCTATATACTTTTTTATTTCCTTTCTATAGTCCCTTTCCCTTTCCCTTTCTGTTTCTTTTGCCATTTCCATCTTACGCTTGGCTCTTTCGATGTCATTACGGGAAACGAGTTTATTACACTCGCCTGTGCGGTGTATCGTTAAAATCTTTTTATGCAAAATAACAAACGATCTGTAAGAGATTCGTTTCTCGAGTAACGCGGTTTTTGTACAAATTTATATCGTTTCTTTAACCGTACGACGCAACAAAAGTATTTCGTAATTTATATCCGTGCTAACTGGTTCTGCTCGACACGTTTACAGCTACCGATTACGATTCCTCTTGATTTATTATTTATTACCTACCTTTTCAACCTATTTGATTATTTTGCATCCTCGAGAGATAGTTTCAATCTTCTAAGATTTTACGTGTTATTACTTTATTAAATTTATGTCGATCTAAAATTAAAAATATATTTTTACTACTAATTATAGTCCAAAGTTTTCGTTCAACACCGGGCAGAGACTTCTTTTCAACGAAATTTCCAGAAATTATTAATTACACTTTTTATAAAGATCGATTGAAAATTAAATTTGAATAAAATACGTATATAGGTTTAAATGAGTAAAAAAATTAATTGTTACTTTCAACATAGTCCGAATCAATAATCAGATTTTATATGGCCAATTTTTTTATAAAACTTGTACATATGAAGTATATAATAATTTTTAAATATTTTTCACTTGGTAAGAGTTAATTCGCTACTAACTGAATCCACATATTGATCTCTCCAAACCATTTTATGATTTTGTAAAGATAAGACGCAGAAATTCTGAAAAGAATAATTATTAAAACAAATAATCAACGAAAACTATCTAAAATCCGAAGATATTGGTTACACGTGAGCTAAGTCTACGCAGGAATTTAAGTCAACTTGTACGTTGCACAGGGATGGTAACGACAGCGCGTACGATTGCTGGGAGGTTTCGCGGTTCGGATCGTCGACAACTGGGTCACGCGCGCTTTAATTAAAACGCTTTTGAACTGCAGAGAGACAGGGGAGAAAGAGAGAGAGAGAGTGAGAGAGGGTTGGTAGGGGGGTGGCACATTTTTTACGCCAACAGTTGGTACTTAGTGCATAATAAGTCTTGTCTACCTTTCAGATTTCGAGATTATCGAAGAGCCAAATTCTTCTATATACTTTTTTATTTCCTTTCTATAGTCCCTTTCCCTTTCCCTTCTGTTTCTTTTGCCATTTCCATCTTACGCTTGGCTCTTTCGATGTCATTACGGGAAACGAGTTTATTACACTCGCCTGTGCGGTGTATCGTTAAAATCTTTTTATGCAAAATAACAAACGATCTGTAAGAGATTCGTTTCTCGAGTAACGCGGTTTTTGTACAAATTTATATCGTTTCTTTAACCGTACGACGCAACAAAAGTATTTCGTAATTTATATCCGTGCTAACTGGTTCTGCTCGACACGTTTACAGCTACCGATTACGATTCCTCTTGATTTATTATTTATTACCTACCTTTTCAACCTATTTGATTATTTTGCATCCTCGAGAGATAGTTTCAATCTTCTAAGATTTTACGTGTTATTACTTTATTAAATTTATGTCGATCTAAAATTAAAAATATATTTTTACTACTAATTATAGTCCAAAGTTTTCGTTCAACACCGGGCAGAGACTTCTTTTCAACGAAATTTCCAGAAATTATTAATTACACTTTTTATAAAGTTCGATTGAAAATTAAATTTGAATAAAATACGTATATAGGTTTAAATGAGTAAAAAAATTAATTGTTACTTTCAACATAGTCCGAATCAATAATCAGATTTTTTATAATTTTATATAGCTTTAAAATTTTAATAACCAAGTAGAGGAAAACTAATACAATAATATTCACAAATTTGCGTAATTTTGGATAAGTATAAGGAATAAGGTTAGTTGCACCCTCGCTTACCGATAAACTCGTCGAAGCGTGAAACACAAGGAAAAGCACAGAAGCGGTATAATTATGTAAGAGAGCATAAGGTAAAAGGAGGAGAGAAAGAAAGAGAGAGCGAAAGCCCATAAATCGTAGCGAACTCGCTCGACGCGCATCCTCCATTCTACACAATGGAGTTCAGGGTCACGCGCGTGCACCTCTCGCGGCTGATGGACTCGAGCCACTGGATATCTCGAATTATGGTACTTGCAAATTCAAGATTCCAAACAGTGAAGTTCATGACTCGACGACCAAGTCCTGTTTCTTTTTACAGAATGCGCTTTAAGCTTATCGTTATACTGACACTTACACAAGGGGATGTCGGATTAAGTAAATGGTCATTTTTAATATTATTTTATAAACAAAAGAATAATATATTTTGAAAAAATCCTGACCAATATGCCCTTACGCATGTTTTAAACAGTATACACAAATTTTTTTAGATTTTTAAAACTGTAATTTAAATCTGATTTTTGCATTAAAAATTCATGTCTTTTTATAAAATCTATAGATCTATAATTACCGACCGAAAATTGTTTATTCAATAATTATTAACAAATTTATTTTTTCTTAGAAAATCAGAACGTCATGCCCTCGCTTTTGTTTTAAACTACGCTTATGAATTTTGTTCAGATTTTTAATTCAATATTTCGAACATTATTCTTATGTTGAAAAGTATAGGTCTCTGTAACTTGGGTTCGACATTACGTTAATTTCTTAGTGACATTATTGAATTGACTACACGAGGACCTTGGGAATTTGAAACGTTAAAGAAGTTATCAATAATTAATTATATCTAATAAAAAAAGAAAAAATTAACATTGTTACAGTAAAATAATGAAATTCTTCACAATAAAATCAATTAATATATACTCAAAGATAAAAGGTGTGCTTTGAAGTTGTATATCGTTGGAAGTCAAACAGTCGCGCACCGATCGAATAACAAAGTGGTTATCGAATAATATCGTAACTCGCACACTCGTTAATTATTCGTTTATCATACTTTGTCCACTCGGCGATCCAACGAATAAGTTTTTAAGCGAAGTCGCTTATCAAATATTCCTTATATAAACAACCGAAAATAATTATTCGCTGAATAAACAATCGAACTCTTCCGAAACGGCTTTGTTGTGCGAGACGAAAGAAATACAAGAAGAATTGCGAGGACGTAAATTAACAATTGCGCGTAGGATTCTCCCGACGAGAGAGAAAGAGATAATACGACCGAGGAAGATGCGGGCATAGAAGAAAAGAAACGATCGGTTCTCGCGACGTCTATTACGAGTAACGTTCGACCCTACAATTGTAGACTGTATAATTTCTTTTCTCGGTCTTTCTCCCGCGACTAATTAAGGGTCGCGCGGCGCACCCCTTGAATGCGTTATACCATGATTACAGCTTTAACCACGAGGACGACTCGCATCTTCCATTCCCCCCCCCCCTCCGTGCCCTTTGACGAAATCGAGTACGCACGCTTTTTATCGCATTTTCTCGATCGCGAGACTCTCTCTCTCTCTCTCACTTTTCCTTTTTTTTTTTCAAGCACCGAAGAAGGAGGACCAATTACGATCGCGTGTTTCTGAATTTTAAAGACCTCAGTTTGCGGCCGAGTCGCGTTTTAATCCACATCCTGTGGAAGAAATGCGATCCAACACACTCGGACTCGAAGAAAACTTTTCCCCCTCCTTCTTACTTTTTATTTTTTCATTATATTATCGCTACAACCACGCAATTATTTAGTTTAATTTACTTTTATTGGTTTTTAACAACAACACCATCTTACCGCCGTTGATTTGTACATTATTTACCTCGAGTTCGTGCAGTTCTCCTGTACAGGGTTCGAGGTACGTATATAAGCTAATACTAGCATTTAATAAGAACCTTTTTGTTCTAAACTATTTTAAGATTTCATCGATGCATAATCAACGCTCCAGGCTGCACATTTAATGACGAAGAATATAATTTCACGACTAGTCAGAAAAAATATTTTTCATTAATAAGGTATTCGGAGTTTTAATTTAAAAGATTTTGAGAAATCTAAGACCACCGTGTCGAAAAGGCAGCTTTATCTTGACGAAAAAATTGGAGTTCATTAATAATGTACAATTCGTATTTTGCCGTGAAAGCCATTAGAATTATATAATTAATGTATTTACTATAACATAATGCACATGGTACAAGTACAGTATGTATATATATGTAGGGTAAAATACTACCTCGGTCAAAATTTCTAGTTAAACTATCGAATCTGATATATCGAAATTTATTCTTTCGCGAATTTCTACGTACCACCCGATAAATAATATGGGCTTTATTCTGAAAATTTACAAGGTATATAAATAATTATCATAAATATAACATAATATAACGAGGGTAGGTCGTACGAAAATTGAAGTGTTGGTTAATGAAAACGCAGGCCTCCTTTGAATTACGAAGCTCTCGGCCGTCCGTAATTTGAAATTACGCAACGTACTCGAGTCGGTTATTTCGGTCGCGGAAAAAAGCCACCCTCGTACGTAAGTCGGTCAGGCGAGGGCGCGCAAACGCTCCGAAACTCGCGCAGCTGTCGTTTTACCAACGGGACTCGCGGGACTCGCGGGACCGCGAGAAACCTCGTGACTAATCCACCGAAGCACCTCTACACGCATCTACTTACTGAAATGAGAAAGAGACCAATCGATGATCCTACCCCTATATGCATTTCTCGAGCTCGAGTCTCTCGCGTATTATACTCCTTAGTATTTTGGGACTATTTGTTAAAAATGGCTATGTCGTAGTGTAATCATATATATATATATATATATGCACCTATAATTTTTAACGATAAATTTATACACGCCGGATAAGAAATTTTTTAACCAAATGTCATTCGATTATGTATTTTTAAGATAATTTAATTAAATTTTATACTATCTCAACCAACGATTCTCTATTTGCTCAAATCGCATTATAAATTCAATAAAATACTTTAAATATCGCTTATATAAGATACCACAAATTTTCTACATTTATATAAAAATATGAAAATTTAAAAAAGTTTTAAAAATACAAATATAACCAGCGGTATCAATTGAATTACATTCAATTCCATTATACTCGATTATTAAAATTTCGATAAATTTTTATTTTATCTAACATAACGATTCTATATACTTTGCGTATACGTATACTGCACTTTGATCAATTAATCAAATTAAATTAATCAAATTAATTTCTATTGTGCTATTTATAATTATTCAAAATTTTTGAACATTGCCTAAACGAGAACAACATGAAATAATTTATATTCAATTGCAATTCAATAAAAAATATAACTTACAATCAATTTATTACACTATCATTCGAGAAAATGTATAAACTATAGAAGAACATCAGTTTTACGATGCTTTATTCAACAAACTTTTTGTTTTTTTGAATATGCAGTCAATTTCTATCGATAAATTCCTAAACTGTGTCAATTGGAAATTTGTGTATGACAATTCAATTATGCTTAAAAAACGCTATACGTCATTTTATTCTTTTAACTAAGAATTTCTTCTCAATTTTTGCTTAACGAAAAGCAAAGTATAAAAGTAATTAAAATAATTTTGATATATAAACTAATAATAAAGTCGTTACTTTTAATAATCTTTTCGTACATTTCTTCGATTAAACAAAGTTGAATAATATTTCTCGCAATTATATTTCTATACAATATTCCTTCATACAAACTTTAAATTTCAATAATCTATCATTACGATTAAAAAAAAGTAGAACCCACGACAAAAAAATCTATAGCATATCCATATATAGAGTAACTCTCCATGCATCCTCCCTATGCCGATCGTTCCTTTTTTTTTCAACGAGTCGCGTATACGTATATACGCTGGAGCGGCTCGCGAAACTCAAATCGATACGCGAAGCGAGTCAGCACACGCGCCCTTTATATTATGCCGGCCCTCGTCGAGGACCCACGCACGCCAATTTTTAGCGGTTCGTTCGTTCCTTTTTTTCTCTCACTCGCCTTCTCCCTCTTGTAGCGAGTATAGGGGTTGCCACACACGCATCGCGTTTTCGAGATCGCGCCGTGGGTACGCCGGTTTAAACAAAAAAAAATACGTACCACTTTTTTCTTTCCTTCCTCGCTTTTCCAATATACAATAATAATTTAATTTTTCATATCGCGGTTTTAAAACGCGCAAACTTTCGGTTTAAAATTATACCTTCGCGTATAGTGCACTCGGGTGAAAACCTCAAGAGGAGCTGCGCGTGTCTTTCAAATTAACAGTCATTACTTTAAAATGACCTTGCATATTAATGCGCACGACGTCGTCCATATTTTAATTATTTTAAAGGTGCACTATATACGGGATGAAGGGAACTCCATTGGTATTACCTTTTTTTTGTACATCATTAAAACAAATATTTTGCTAGAATATTTTCACTGCGTAGATATGCTTATAGTATTTTCATCAGAATTATTAATTAATCAATTAGCGTCGCCATTTAATTCTTTAATAATCTAAAATGTCGGATTAATACATACACGTTTTTTTAAAAAAAAAAGTAATCATTTATAAAACAATAAATTTGCTCGATGTCATTTAATATAATTGTATTATTATAATTCTTTATTAATTTTTTTTATCGGCGTACTGGATTAGCGTAATAGAACTCATCGAAAGTAATACGCGATTATTGTAAAAGTGCGTAACAGAGTAAACCGTATTGTATAATACCTTTATTAAATTGTGTAGCTTGTAACAACAATTTATAATTTAGGAAATTCAGAGAAATGCAGAGTTTTTCACGTAATACACCGTAGCAATTAAATCCCTCTAATAAAGTTAATTCGTGTTTAATGCCATCAGCGAGCATCACCATTTTAAAACAATGTTTTATTCTTTGCACACACGCCGTAAATTTAATTTATGAGAGTTTTTGTCAACGATCGATGTTAATTAGCAAGATGAATGTACGCTATTAATAAGTAATTGAAAAGTTGATATAATGTTATGGGACAAGTAATTTTAAAATTGCAACGGTAATGCATCTGTTCATTGCTGATAAAATTTTAAAATCAGTTGGCACAAGTTTTATTATATATACATGCGTATCACATTGACTGGGCACTTTCGTAATCAAATCTATATTAAAAATGATGTAACAAGCATAAAATTCGCATTTTCATTTCATTTATAATAATAAAACGGTTTATCACGATCATTTGTCCGGTGTAACCTTTTTCTTTTTTTGATATTTTACACTTTTACAGGTTTTTATTTAATTATAATGCATATTTCATTTCTGGATTTGTAATAATAAAGTATACCATTTCTTAGAGAACGTTATTAATTAAATTGTTTGATGCACCAGTAGCTGAATTTTTTATAAACGGAAATTCAAAGAAATTATGGATGTGAACGTCACTTACTCATTACCTATTTTCGTAAATATTTGATGTATCATATATCGATGATTTGCACATAATAAAATTTCTATATGTAAGTAAATCGCAAAAAAAGACATTACACTACCTTCTTTAGCAACAGAAAAAGAAGGCTGCGTGTATTAAAATTAATACACATTCTTATTATAGGTATTAACAATCGCAAAAATTAATATGAATAAAGTAAACCACTGCCTATCGAAAATCATAGGAGCAGGTAGTTTAAAAAAAAAAGTCGTACGAAAGTCTGGATCGATCGCGTCAACGACACGGAAAAGGAAAAACTGAAGAGCCCCGGTTTTCCCGTGAATGCTCTGTAATAACAGTTTTTAATATGAAAAAGAAGAGGGTGGGAAGGGGTGGGGAGAGGCCAGCACCGTCGCGCGTCTTGTCATCTTTGGAGGATCACACGCTACTCGATCATCGAAGCCCCACGCTTGCAATAACGAGTTGTCAGGCGGTCGTGGAAAAGCAACGTTACGGGAGGAGAAAAATGTATAGAGGGACGCATCCATACGCGTATACATACGAATCGATGAAATGCACATTGTCACGCGGCTTTGTTATTCGCTAAATTTCGCAGAACGATAAGCTTTCGGCGAAGTCGATTTGAGCCCGCGAGGACGCGCATTACGCTTCGATCGTCCAGCAATAAAAGAAAATAACAGCGTGAGTCTCTGGTTTATCTGGTTAAATCTAACCGGGAGGTGGCTTTTATATTCCGACCCGGGGTTTAACGATCGTCCTGCGCGCGGACTCAATTTCCCGATTATCTCTCCTCGTTCTTCGGGGACAGTTATCAAATTCTAACTGCTGATTAGCTACCAAGATTTTGGATATTATTTTACATTTTTCATTTGTGGCTTGGCTACTATATCATTTTGACAATTTATTGGAACTAATTAACATCTTCGCAAAAAAAATAACTCAATTATTCAAATATTATTTTTAAGTAGAAACAGACAATCGTGATGACAAGAGGTTTAGTAACATGAAAACCGAGGAGACAATGTAAATGTAAATAATATCGGTAACGTAATCAGAATTATATTTATATACTCGTATATGATTACCGTAGGTGTCTATAATTGTCTTTTGATAATTGCATTTTAGCCTCAATTGTTTTATTGATTTAACAATGTTATTTAAAATAGAACCTGGCATAAATATTCGAATATTGTATTAGAGATGCATTATGATTATTTCTTAAAGATGCATAGCACACAACATGTGCTATATGTAAATGAGCAACTTTCATTTTAAAACACTTGTTGCAAACTTTAGATAAATTAATCAAATTAAAGAACTTGCTTATTTGAAAGGGATTTGCTTATAGTTTAAATTGTATAAAGTCCAATTTTAGTGTCAATCAGATATAGCGGTATTTGTTGTATATAATTTCAAGTAATTATGTATATATAATTTAATGTATCCTCAAATCCTACAATAGTAACTGTAATAAAATATTTCATCATTAATGCAAACGAGCTACTTTTTAAATATTTGCAAATATTAATTTCTCATAAGAGCTTTCCTAATAAACCACGAATAATAAGCATCTCACCAAACAACGGAAAGGCATAATCATCATCATCATCATCAGTAGGCAACAATAGCGTCCGCCTACGCGAAAATTCAGAAACCCAGAACGAAAATAAACAACGGCAGTGTACTCTCGTGTCGATTTAAAGACAGTCGAGTAAAAAAAATGTGACAATGAGAGACAAGGAAAAAAATGCGACTACTCCCCTCTCGTGCGTAAAAAAGTAATTCAAGGCCGAGCTGCCAAAAAAAGAGAGAGTGAGAGAGAGAGTGAGAGAGAGGAAGGGAAAGGGTTCGCGAAGCAAAATCCTAAGTGGCATTGTGCCGAGGCGTCGTACGACCAAACTTTCTCATTATCTCGTACCATGTAAAAGAGCTACCCGAAATATCGTATAGGCTCAACGAAACAGACAAAACTTTTCCTGGCGTTCCCTAACCTTTCTTCACTGACACGATCGTCGATGTCCTCGGGTTCGGCGGACTCCGTGTCGCTCGGGACAATTACCGCTTCTCCCCTTCTTATTTTTTCCCCTCTCTCTCCCACTCTTTACTTTGCAGTTCGTTCTCTCGCATTTTTTTCGGCTTGATTTTTTCTTTATTGCCGAGCGTTCGCGTGCCTTTATTTTTCTCGCCCACCAGGCGGAATCGTCGAAACGCCCAACCCGAGAATTAGCCTTTGGCGACAGAGATTTTATCGTTTTTCCATTTCTATATACTTCCTCATTTTACTTTGTGTTATCGCTATCTTTCTCCTTTTGTCCTTTTTACGGATATATAAGCATACCTTCGTGCATCGGATTTAACATTTTCAATACCATTCGTATTTTAAAATTATTTAAATTTTGTAAAACTTAGAAATACGTTTATAAGCGATAATTGCATTACTTGTCCCTTGCTAAAAAGTGCAACGCGCAAGTACTTGAAATTGTGCAGTTACGTATGACGCATCAATATAGTCGTGTACTTCACATTCTATTTTAAGATTCGACAGCTTGTAAGATAATTTGAGCTACTATTTTATAGCGTAAAGTTGACCAGGCTAAAATGTAGATAATCCCATACTTTTTGCTACATTGATTTTCTTATTTTCTACATTGTCAGTATATATCGCACGAAACAGTTTCTGATTAAATTTGATAAGTTGTATAAATTGAAGTAACTATTGTATAGGGTGAATCGCTCAACCATACGCACTGACATAACGCGCGCGAGATTCTTCTAAAACTATATAATTGCGCGAACATTATGCTATCGGAATATCAGCTTTTTACAGTGTACAAGCATATAAAGTTTATCATAATTATTTAATAATTCTTTGAAATTAGCTCTACGTATGCCTGCGTAAAACCGCAGTATTACCCTCGGTTCGTTTCATTCGCCTATCGGTTATTCGATCCAAATAAATAATGAATAAATTTATCATTCGATCGTCCGTACAATATAAGATATTGTTTAATTACTCGTGTATATATATACAGCGAGGAAGGAAAAAATTGGACGAGACGTTATTAAAAAGTAAATAGCTCTCGAGAAGGAACGCACTATTCGTCGATCGTTCTTTCTCGACATCGAGTCGTCGTCTATCACTACCACCGATGTACTTCCTTATGCTTCCTTCTCTCCCTCCGGCAACAGCAGCAACTCGGTGTGTACAGGCCGACCAAAAAATTCCGTCGCCCTTCCTTGGACTGTTACTAGTTGGCTCGTCGTCCCCCCCTTTCCCCCCTTCCCTTCCCCGCAGCCCCTTCACCCGTTTCCCCACTACGTGCAGCCCTCTCTTTCTTTCCCTTTCTCTTTCTCTCTCGCTCTTTCATTTCGCTCAGCTGGTCGATGCCCCCTGAAAGCGAATGGCTCGGCCCGAGCCGCGCGCGGCTGCGCGACGTTTTCGAGATTTACGCGGGGTTTCATCGACGGTTTTACGAGTCTTTCGCGAACCTCGCGCCTCTCTTTTTTCCTTTTTCTTCTCTTTCTTCCTATACCTCCTATCGCGACGAGTTTCGTTTTCTTCGTACGCTGCACGGAACCCTAGGACGAAATGAAAATTTGCGTAATTGATCGATGACGTTTCGTACTTCGTAAGCTACATTTACGCGATTCCCAGTTATTATTATTACGCCCGATGTTTCATTTATGAATATTACTCGAACTTTGAGTTTTAGTTTACTTCTTGTTGTATATACCTATACGAAATGACATAAAAATTACGTGCAAGAGAATCTTCGCGTGCTAAGATAATTGCATAACTTTAAACAAACGTCGGACTTATGAAATCCTAATGATTAATCATATCTCAATCGTAAACAGTAAGAAATTAATGGGATATTTGCAAAATTCGTTTACACCTCTTACACTAACGAATAATGTCGATGTGCACATAAATATTAATTACGTAACTTTTTCGCAAATAAAGAACAAAAACCAACATCTATACTTTATTTAATTAATTAGAGAAAAAACGTACGTGAGATAAGTGTTGTATTTATGCATTAATAAAAAGTCACATCAACGTAATACGCTAAAAAGAATTAGAAAAGATTGAGTATCGATACGATGAGGATATACGATAAGTTAAAAAAACGGGGGCACATTCGTCCCGCTTGGCGTAAAATAGGCCGACGAACTGGGGTCAATCGCGTGAAAAAGCCAAAAAAGCGAGCGCGCTCGGCCGGAAGTAGCGCGCCGCGATTTCACGCTCGCGAAAAGACACGTAATTTGGCCGTACGTTACAACGGTACAACGTCTATATAGGATGCGCGCGAAAAGGGGCGCGAGAGCACTTGATTACCGATAATCCGCGGTTTCGTCGATCGACACTCCTATGGTATTTTTTTCTTACTTCGATGGAAAATACCGGAAACGGGAACAACGGAAAATGAGCAAAGTGTATACAAGATGATGCATCGCGTTTCTCTTGGTAATATTCTATCATTAATATTTCATGTATCTTGATAATTATACTTAATCGACTTAAATGATTATATTTTTTTTTAACTAAAAATAACCTAAATTATTAATAATTATATGATTATATAAACACTTTATATTTTCGAAGAAAGTTATGCACCGGGTACAAAAACCATTCGAAATGCCTTTCCCATTATTTAGGATTACGATGCGACGTGTCGCGCGATTTTAAGATCCAAAACTCGTCTTCAAAGTACTTGGTATTACGAGCGTAGCTGCCCCGAGGAATCGGCGATCGATAAGCCAAATGTCTCTTTGTCCTGTCGTACCTTCCTACTCGGGCTTCCTGAACCCATCCACCGGTATATCCATATTTTCTCCCCACAGAAATCATATATTTATTTAAACTGGCGCGGGTTTATTTACTTCCCATAATCTATTGGCGATAAAAGATGCATCGTAATCGCCGAGCGGGGTATATAACCGCGATTTACGTTAGCGCTGATCAAAACGGTATTTCAACTATATAATTCTATTTGAAATGTAATCGCTTTTGTTCTCTTAGATTTGAACAATCGTTTGCTATTCTTTTCACATTTTTCGTCAGTAAAGTACATTTTAATTTAATTGATTAATAAGGTTATCATATTAATTATATCGTTACAAACGATATGCGATTTTGTTTAATAATTATTCTTGATTAATATAATACTCGCGGTACGTCGTATATTTAAATAGCACGTAATTATGTGTTTCGTCATCCGAGTAACTGATCAACAAAGGACAAATGCTCGGAACATAATCCAGGTTGTTTATAGCAACGGTGTAATGGAAAAATGAGCGTTTTACGCGGCTTCTTCGCTCGCTCGCGAAACCCCATAGAGAGTAAACGGAAAAAAAATTAACACACAAAACCCTAGCCTTGGTATTTTCCCAAGTCAGTAACGTAATTAGTTTACGAGGTGCCGCTTATGAATTTCGTTCGTTAGAGGCATTGAGCTTAGGGTCAAGGAACGCGCTGAGCAGGTGGAGAATCCGCGAAGCGATCGTTGCGCGTTTTTATATACATATATCTGTCCCGTGGCAGCTATCACTGACGCCCGCATACAACCAAATGGCAAACGCGCTCGCGTGTCACGCGTAGCTTTATGAAATTTTAAACTCTATACTCTACTATCTATGTTTTTTAAACCCACCGAAACTATAGAATTTTGCTCTCGGTAATGCGCAGAGAAAATACAGTGTCCGATACCACAAATTTACCGTGAAAAGTAGTAAAATATATATCTGTACTACTAGAAATTCGCGATTTGATATTAGACAAATTATCTTAATAATAGTCGTGAAGATTAATATTGCATGTAAAATTCAATCAAATTAATTATACCAGCAAAATATACTATAATATTAGATTGTATATTTTAGTCATTGAATATCGTAAAATATACTATATTTATAGTACACTGTAATAATAGACAACTGAATATCTATAAGTACAGACTGTCAAATTAATAATATGGCTAATTGGGTGAGGTTGAATACAATGAATAAAAAAATCTTCTTTATTTATTTTTATTTTAATTGATACATTTTTTAAGAACAACGTGCTTTACATTATCAAAAGCTACAAATAGATCCCTCCATAATATATATTATATATCTAATTTTAAAACAATATAAATAATGATCTTACGCATTTTCTCAGTCGTTGTTTATATCAGAAAAACTAAACGATGTACACCATACGGGGCATACGATGGTACCTATATTACTGCGACAATAACGTCAATTCCTTCGTTCAAATTTTTCGAGAAATTCCGGTCGCAACGTTTGTATTGTTATCCCAAGATTGCAAAAGAGAAAATACCAAATGGGATTAGAACGTAAATATCAAATAACTATAGACTGTATTATATATTTGATTATTTGATCAAAATGAACCAATAATCACGAAGTAAGAAATAATTATAGTATGTTTGTTACATAAAATTAAAATTTACGATTTGTTCAGTTAATAAAATAATTATATATTTATCATTATTATATTTTAAACTTGTATCATAATTATGAATCATTAGGGTTATTAACGTGTAAGTATACAGTAAATGTTATATAATGCAATAAGAAAATAATAAGTAAAATAAACATCATAAAATAAATTCGATATATATTACTTTATTTGTTTAATGCGGACACTCCGTACAATTTTACTAAAACGATAAAACATTCTGCTTTTTATATTACAAAATATGTGTTAATTATTAATTTAGTACGTTTAATTTTACATTTGAACTCGGGTAATTTAATTTAAATATTAATAACCGTACCAAAGTCAACCAATTGATTATTGTCAATAAGAGTAAAATATATTATTATACTTGTCGATTCCCACGGATTACTTCTTCATTAATAAACAAAATAACAATTTTTAATTTAATGTTTTTTCAGTGCACCTGGCTGCTTTTTATAATTATTCAAATCGATCAAAATGGATTTATTATTGTAAAAATACACTTAACGATTTATAACTTTGCTACAATATTGCTGCAGTTGATTAGTAAGTATAGAAGGACGTGAACACAAAAATGCCAACAAACCATAACACGTAAACTTGACAATTTGTCAAAAGTACTGAAACGAATAGTAAACCGTTGGTAAAGAAGAACAATGAATGACTATAACCCTATAGCCTACAAATTTAAGTCACTCCGAAATTTGATTTTCGCGGGCGATTCGGCGGTACCTGGCGTGGTTCTCGATCAGCGTAGCGCGCTATATATATAGGTGCGCTGCACTTTTAGCGCATATATACGCACTCGCGCGGTGCTTAAGGTCATTGACGCGGTACACTTTTATCGTTAAATATATAACCGGGTTCGACGCGAAGAGGAAGACCTTCGTATATCCTACTTGTCTACTTTTCTCATTCCCTTTCCGTTTGCATAATTTTACGAGTTACTTATCGCTCATTCCTCTAATTATTATCATTCCTTAGTCGGTTGTGTATCCCCTTTTATTCTCGATTGTGTACACATGCGCACACATCTGTTTTGGCGGGTGAGTGCGGTGACAAACTAACTGGCTCTTGTTTTGTTTGTCGTAACGAGAGGCCGTCGAGTTTTCAGAGTCGAATTATGAGGTGAACGTCCCCTTGGCTGATACGCAACAGACATAACACTCTACTATACGGTTCATTCAAGCTGGATTTACGTTGCCCAACTTTTGTACCGTTACGCAGCTCATTCTTTCACGCTTCGAATAAGGGTCATTTAACCTTTGCCGAACATCTTATTTTCATGATAATCAATTCGGAAGTATATTCTCATACTTTTCAATCATTAGTCACATAAATATACTTTATTCAAATATAGATATTATATCATCTATATTACTTATTAAAATTACTGTTTTCTATAATTGATCATTTTGGTTCAATTAAGTTTTTTTTATATAATTTAGTAATTTCTTTAAAATTATTTGATATCTACATTTTTACACTACCAGCAAACATCCGTTCATTGAAACAAACTTGACGTTCAAAAAAAAAAAAAATTATCTCTCAAATTGTAGTAAAGATAACAAATTTGAAAGTCACATATTCGCTTTAAAATGTGTATATATATTTGCACGTATGTATATATATATTAATGCATCCATTAAAAGTCTAATTACGTGGCGCACATATTTCCACAGAACCGATAACTTTTTAATTGTCGAAAAAAAAAAGGATACGATTTCGGGGAATCAAGAAGGAGAAAGCGCGTTCCTGCGCCCAATCAAACGGCCCGTCGCAATTACGTTCGCGCACTCGCGACTAATTACGAGGAATCCGCGGTGAGATCCCTGAGGCTTAATGGGATGTCAGCTGGCTCCCGAGTGCGTCGCTGTGATATACCGACAAGGAGACTCCTTCCCCCCTCCCAACCCACCCTCTTCACCCTACTCTCCTCCCCTTGCCCATAGTCTTCTTTCATCTTCCAGCCGGACGAAGAGATTCCTTTCTTTCTTCTTCGTCGTTTTTTTTTATTTTAATCGAATGAAAGGCGATTCACCGATCTCGAGGAAAATTGCTTTTCAATTCTGACTGACGATGCGCCCGAGGATTTTCCTCGTACTCGAGCGATTCCTTTTAACGCGAGGTATCTTATACTTGATTCTAACCCTCGATCGGCTTATTTTTTTTTATATTCATTGTTCCGGTGATTAGAGGGTTATCACAGGAAATTTGACTAGTTTATTTTCTTTTCTTCAATTACCTCTCATCTCGTTAGAACTATTTTTTCTCTCGGGAAAATATTCCATCCAATAAATTTTACTAAATCTTTGTGAATTTAAAAAAAAAAAACTTGATGACTAAACACATCAATTGATGTTTATATGGTTCTTCTCGCAATCGATGAAAATCGTCAAAACGTAGGTTTAAAATTTTAATCTGAAGAAGTTGCGAAATATAAAAGGGTAGACTATTTACTAACATGTGTGCAACGAGTGTCGTAATATCAAAAATTAAGACGAAACAAATAGTGTAATGGACAATGTAAATAACGGGGTCAATCTCGCGAATCGGAAAGTGTCGATTAAAGCTACATCAGCGGTTCTACTAAGGTACCACTAATGTAAAACGAAGCCCTAAAGTTTTGATTTACTTTAACGTTCCGGGTTGCAGGCCATTTCACTTTCTCGGATACGTGGTTTTCTAGGCTTAGCTCAATTTTGTAAGTTTTCAGCCTAGCACTTTATGGGATTTGAAAACGCAGCGAAGTAGCTCTCTCTCTCTTTCTCTAAATAAACTAAAAGAGACTACAAAATTCTTGGATGTATCGTAGATATAGGTATATATAATTCAAACTAGCCGTGTGTTGCTTTTAATTGGACAATTTATCTTAAACTACTCGAACAAAATGATTACTTTCTGCTTAGATGGGCTAAAAGGAAGTGACTCGAGGAAAAATGATTTCTAAGATTCGAAAACATTATTAACGTAAAATATCGCCGACCTATCGGATTATATTTTTATAAATCGGTAAACAATTTATTGGGATCGATGTGGATCCGAAAATAAAAAAGAATAGACAACATTATCATAACCATTTATTTTGTTACAATCCTTGAACTTTTCGTTAAATTTTTATAATATTGTTGTTTTTATTTTTGAAACAGTTATACGTATTTTATTCTCATTATCTCAATCTAAGTGATCAATAGTATTAACTGGCTATTTAAGTAGTACGCGAATTCCAGAGGTGCACGCATGAATAGACGGATTACAGTTATATTCAATGAACTTGACTCGAATTCTGGTGAACCAGTATATATAAGAACGCTAATTAATGTATCACCGCCGAATCTGCTCTATTCAATATTAATTGGCATGTGTATCCATTTTGTAATAGGATAAACGTAATATAACAATACTTTATCAAAATGTATTAATGTATTTGGACTAGTGATCGAAGGACCCAATAATAATGGGGGAGAGGAAATGAGTCGGTAGTTAACCGAGGTTATAATTTGAGTTGTCGAAGTGCGAGGTATAATGTGATCTCGCGATCGAGAATCAAGAAGCCGAATAGGTGACGTTCTTAGTGAGCGTTGTAGGCCGGACCAAGTAGCCGGTAACGACGAAATTCCATTAGTTCCGGCCGGTTCTCTTCCTCGGGCACGGGTTACACACGTGCACGCAACCGCTACTACAAGTGCATCTAGTGCTCTTGGTGAGTGTGTATGTGTGTGCGTGTGTGTGTGTGTGTGTGTACGTATAAAAGATCGGCGCCAGGGGGGAAAAGGCGAGCCTGGCCAATCCGTCGCGGCACGCAAACCCACCACGCGCACACTGCACATAGAGGCCTATACCCTCGTGTAATCCACGAAGAGTATATAAGAGAGAGAGACGGGAGCTCCCCTTTCGTGCGAGCGCACTCAGTCATATTCGGTGAGTGACCTGCGCTGCGGCACTTCTCCTTCCCCGCACTTACTCGCTATCTCTACCTCCCTCCCTCCCTCCCTCCCTCCCTCTCTCACTTAGCTGACTATACAGTCGGTATGATACGCCGCCAAACATTCGTGTGTGCGAGCGCAAATACTGCTCGGCCTGAAAATATAGTAGTGCGCCTGACCCTCCTAAACGCGAGTGAAGGCGAGGCTCCGTGCTCCTCTTTCTCTCTCTTCCTTCCTTCCTTCCTTCCTTCCTTCCTTCCTTCCTCCCTTCCTTCCTTCCTTCCTTCCTTCCTGAGAACCGATGGCTCTTTCTTCGATTCGCGAATCCAATCGATTCTTTAGATCTCGATCTTCGCATTGCCCCAAATTTTCTTTGTGCATTTGCTTAGACCGTAGGTACTGTGTACTTTGAATTAATAGCTCTTACAATAACCCAAATCCCAGGAATTAGAAACATTTATTTAAAATATCAAAATTTTTTATACGTTTTGAACATCGACATTTACACTTCTAGCTTTTACATTCACGAGAACAAATTGAAATAACATTTGAACCAATACACAAGTGTAACGTCTTTTCACGTTTGTCCGATAGCTTAGATATATATTTGTGGCGATCGATCAAGTATAATTCTTAATCGCGTAACGAATCATTAATCTTTCTAATTGTTCTTTAGAAACTCCAGCCACCAAAGTATGAAATGTCAAATGTACATAAAATTAAAATTAAACCAGTCAATTAAATTACGATCAAGAACCAGGTAAATAGATTAATTGTGCAAAATATCGACATATTTTTATTTTTAAAATACCACCTCTTACGTACATGCTGGGTATATAATACTTTATTTTTATACGTATATATATATATATATATACACAGATAATTTCTCGATTTGTAATATTAATGACATTTGTAATTTAAAAATTATTAAGTAATTACTATAAACATAATGAATATAAATAGTGAATAATTAATGATAATATTTACGGTACAGTTTCTACATGCCGCAATTCCTTAGACATGCACGCGTTGCACATAATTGCGGCGATTAAATGTAATTGCGTCATGATCACTCGTTAAGAAAAAAAAAGTTTAAGGCTTCGAACTTACCAACCTACGATAAAGGGATATCTCGGAATGAATAAAAAAATAACCAAGCAATTTCTCTCTCTCTCTCTCTCTCTGCGCTCTCTCTCTCTCTCTTTTAAACGATTCATTTAAAGTTTGTCTCGAAGCTGAGTTATGCTTATCGAATTAAATTATTCTGTTTTCGATTTGAAGCACTTACAACGTGTATTAGATTCGAGGAGTTGGAAAAAAGGAAGGATAATAATTTACGAAAACTGTACGATAAACGTATAATCTGTACATGCACCCGGGGAACGTAGAAAATGGCCAACTAATTGAGAGAGTATACGATAGGCCCGGACGGAAGGCAGAAATAAACTCTCGTTGGCATCACGCGAGCATTCCGGAACATCGACAGAGATACGTACAGAGAATGTATCTTACATTCGATACATTTTTTTTAGTATAATAGTCAGTATAATAATGCCTTTCCGAAATATTTAACGCGTACAAGTTTTTTTTAATATACTGCATTATTTATGATTGCTTCGTTATAATTAACGATGCTATTTAAACGCGCACTCGAGACTTCCTGTAAGAAAAATTAATTTACTCGTTCGACAAATTGTGTAAATTTAAACTGGTGTAATTCTAGAATTTTAATTATTACCAAATTACAAAATGTTGAATTACGCTATTCGAAATCTCAGATTTATGAAAAATATATATTAAACAATTTTTTAAATATTTTCGTCGTAAACTTTGTCAATAAATTCCAAAACATAATTGCATTTTTACTTGACAAAACGTTTTCTATTTGAATTTTATATAATTAAAAATTCGAGTTAAACTTGATAATTATAAATTATATAATTACAAGATTTAATAAAACATAATTGTCATTATATTTAAAATGCTGAAACAAAAATTAAAGATATTAAACTGTTTTAAGTTGAAAGAAAGGATTTACAAGAGATTAAAATACTGCAAATCTGTCATCCAATAATATTTAACGAAATTTGAGAACAGTGTAAAATCGCTCTTATTTGATTTTACATGCTATCCGAAAACGTGTCCGATCGCCACGAATCGAAGCTTTCTGTGCGTGCGTTCGTGCCTAAATTCAAATCCTCCGGACCTCGTGTACCCATCGATTTTATTTGGGTGAACTATGCACTTTTCCAGAGAATCTCTTTTTTTTTATCAAAATATACAAGTTTTTGTGTACTCAGCTTGCATTGCTGGATTTATTTTATAAATTTTTATACCGCGTTTTGTAAAATACGTGTGTATAAATATTTGAGTTGTAAATATTAATTGTTTTACATGTATGGTAAAACCGCGAATTCATCTACATAATAATTTGATTTGGTACATTCCATATTCTTTGAAGTGATGAAAATGAAAAGCCTCTCTGTATGGGACTGGAAACCGATACAGATAGTCTTATACCTACGAATTTATAGAATAACAATAAGAATAGTATTTAATAACATTTACGTGAAAAAGTACGAATCATTTCAATTAATGTACAATATCAATAAACGATGAAATAAATTCCCAACGAGACGTTAGTGGTGTATGTATATATATCCAAAGCTGGAATAAAATTTAAAAAGACAGTTGAAAAAAGCCATGACCCAGTATAGGTAAAAGATGCAAACTAAAACCTATCGTACGCAAGTAAGTATCTTTCTGAGAGTTGGCAACCTTGAAGTTGCACGATGCTTCTCGCGAATGTAAGCGAGCGTATTTTCAGTCGGGATATATACTCATATACATACATACACTCGCGATTGATCGATCGTAAGAAAGTGAGCGCGCGCATACGAGAGAGGAGAAAAAAAAGAGAGAGAGAGAAGAACAGGTTCAGAGATTGCAAATAAAGGAAGGCAGAAGGAATGTAAGATCGGTCCAGACGATGGCCTTAATTTTTACTTGCAAGCCGCGTCTTCAGGTTCGCGCGAGTTGACACGGTAAAACGTATGCGCTCAGATTGACGGATCGAATAGTTGAATTTATTTCTACGCTTCTCTTATTCCCCCTTTTTTCCTTCTTTGGAACGTACGATTCATTTATTCGATTATGCGCTAGGTTTAAAACCGTACCTGGCGGAACCGACTGATCTTTCGAAAAATTTGAATTTTCCATTTGTTTAGACTCCAAGCATCACCACGTAGCATACAAATATTGGGTTCGTAAGGTAACATCAATTTATTCCCGACGATTTCTTACGATTATTTATGAAGATTCGTGTTTAATATTCGTCCACAAATTTGTATCCACTAAGAGAAAGACCATAAGAGGAAACAAACATTATTGATACAAATAGCAAAAAAAAAGTTAAGCTCATTCAATTTTATTAACGCGTAAAATAAAGCATATTACCATAGTCGAACAAGTAAGTTTTTTTCATTATAATATTTACCAGTAGCTAAGTTATACCTGTAACAACTCGGGTGTAGGCGAGTGTAATAAATTACAATGGTTAAGCATAAATCACGATGAGCCAATGTACCTACCAAGTTTTGCCTTCCTAGTCCTCACCCTGATCGAACAAGTAGTTTTATCGAACGATACACCGACAATCAATCTTGATAAGATAATCGTACAAAGTTACGTGAAACTCGAATGAGCGACGAATATGTTTTCTACTTCGTGTATCGAATTTTCTTGCTACTGCAATTACCTTACCAAAAAGCACCGTCTATTATTATGATCATAGTAATGCATAATAATAAGGATTGAGTTTTTATTAAAATTAGTATAAATGGAAAAGTTGAAGGTAATCAAATTATTCAGAATAAATGTGCTTAAACGACATTTTTTGCGTTATATTGATTATATAAATATCTAACAATTTTTTCAAATTAATTTTTCATTCGATATGACCAATGCATGTAACAAGTGGTTTCGATATTATTTTTGAGGATCTCCTTTTGTACAAAATATGAAGCATAAATGATTAAATGAAATAAATATATCTATTCTCTGTAAAATGAAATTGCCGTTTGCATTTTGCAATATCAACAGTCAAGATTTAATTCAATTATCAGAGCTTATAATTATTTTGCTTATAAAATAAACTTGTTCTCGTAAATCTATTTTTTATAAATGATTTTGCATTTCAGTTGAGCTATACTTTTAACTCGATCTTCCGAACCATATGAGTTCAAAAGAATTTAATATGCTATTGAATTTTTAAATTTATAAAAGTTTTATTTAAATTTAATTTCGAAGTTATATTGATTATTCGTTACGTTTGTTTTATCGCGTTTTAAGAATCCGAGAACATAAAGAGATACTGACATAAAATGAAAACATTTCTTTTGACATTTTATAGAGAGTCGTGGAACCGAGGTGTCAACATCGACGGGTCTTTTAATGAATATATCAAGTTCTGGATAACCCAAGCGTATAACTAGTTTGAATCTCAAATTTTACTGTCGTCGATAAAAATACAAAGCACGCTGCTTTTGTTTACCTATATATATCCATAAGAGTATTCGCAATGAACAAATCCAGTAAAAAAAGTTTGACTGCTCGTTTTAACGATTAATTTGTCTAAATCCTCAAAGTCCATAAATTCATGAAAAATACTGAATTAATTTCTCGAAGCTACGTTGTAGCGAAAAAAAAAGAGAATGCGAGACGAGTCAACACGGTTGAATCGAATATGTAACGAAAAGCGATAGTTTGGCGAGGCGATCGAATAAACTATAAGAAAAATAGACGAGAAATAGAGAAGAGATTTTGTGCCTTTCCGCATTCGCAATGCGCATCGACAGCACATGTATGTATGTTCGGTCTGTACTAAATTGTGCAGCCTGCACATTTTCCGGTCTGTTTGGTAGGCCTCTCAAAGGCTAGCCAGTACGAGAGCTGCATTGTACACGCTACCTAAATTGCACCGATTAGAAGACGAATTCGAAAATACCCAATTGTTCTGAATTTCTTTTTCCTTTTGTTCCGAGTTTATTTGTCGTTTAACTTAGATATTGATCAATTATACAATTTAATCTTTTTTGGAATACGAGTTTGAAAGTTTGAATTAAAAGTACATGAGTATTTACTTAATGAAACATCACTAAAATTGTAAATTATGAAACAATACTCAAACCAAAAACTGAGCAACAAAATTGACGTTAATGATCCTCTCACTGGCTGAACGTAACAAGGCAATAACACAGTAAATTGTACGTCTTATTGATCCCATCGAAGTCCAAGAAAAATGAAAATAAACGTACACCAAAATTATAAACAAGTCAAACGCTACCGCGAGGGAATAATATTTATAATTTAATAATTTCCAGTTTACATAACACAGTAAACGATCTTTATCAAATTAATCTCTACGATCTAATTATACCGTGCACATTTATTTACCGGTCTTAAAATTTAATACAGTAAAGGAAGTTATGATACTAATTAAGTTACGTAAGGTTATTTCGATGATTTCGATGGCTCACTAGTTCACGGTCATTAGAACTGACGAAAGATAACGCATTAAGATCTAGAAATTACAAACAGATCGCGAAAGCCGCTGTTGCGTGAAACGATCTTGCGAGCAGCTGTAAGTAATCTTTTTCTCTCTGCCTGACGAACTCATGAATAAGAGATGCCGCAACATTGTTGCCGCCTTCTAAACCTTCCAACACCGACTAGTTAAGAAATAATAATCCTGCATATTCCCATTCCGACGTTTTATTCCCCAAAATATTATCATTAATTCAACTTTTTGTATAAGAAAAAAAAATTTTTTTTTTTCCGTGATTCTAATACTTTAATAATTAATTGTGTATTATTAATTTTTTTGATCGAGCTAATAATTAACGCCTTTGATGTTTCTACTGTACACAGGAGACTCGTTTATGCGTGAACAAAATTACTGTTTGAGTTTACCATTTACGAGGTTAATGATTAGATACATAATTTTGCTCAGCATTGAGTGAAAAGACAATACGTTTTCAATCTTTATTTCTAACGTACTTATAATAACAATTTGATCGTTCTTGATGAGTTGAGATGATTAATTATTGATTAACAATTGATTCTTGAGTGTACACCCTCCATTGTTATTCGAATTTTTGGTTTATCGATTTTTGAGAGTTAATTTAAGTTGTAAAAAAATTTTAATAACTAATTGTGAAAATCGTACGACGTTTCGTCTGTCAGAATTTGCAGAAATTACATATAACAAAAACGAGCATTTAAAGAACGCATTTCTGAACACAAAAAATTACGTAAGCCGATGTCAGTTGTCAGTAAGCATCAGATTAATGAAAATCATATATTTGATTTTAAGAATGTTAAAATTTTAGATATTGACACATGTTATAAAAAACGACTAATTTCTGAGATGCTTTACATTAAAAACACAAAAAATACTATCAGTAAGAAAGAAGACACATTAATAAAGCGTTCTATAACGCTTTGTAACCGTTCTCTCTGCATTCCCCAATTTTCGTAAAATTTCTATCCTTCTAAGCGTATGTACTTCTACGAATTTGTATCTTTCGGCTTTTCACGCGGTATATATAACAACAATTTTTGAAATTGTCACTTGACTCTACCTGACTATGAGTAATAGTGTACTTACCAGTGATAACAGTTTGACAATTATTAGATAAATACTGCTTTTGTTATATATAGTGTTTTTCTATTTTAGTGATGTAATTTATTTATATTTTTAAATAGGTAAATATAGTATCTGAGGAGGTCTGCAAATCCTGGCAAACGAAACGTCGTACGATTTTCATAAGTAGTTGTTCAAATTTTTTTACTACTTGAATTAACCATTAAAAATCGTTAAACCAAAATTTCTAATTAACAATTGAGTTTAATCCAATTATAACCAAAAATTTGAAAACTGTAAGGCAATTAATAAATAAATAATGTTTATTATTCAATCATTAATTATAATCATTAAAATGTGCATAAATTATAGTTAATTTTTTTTTTTGTTTATTACTCGTACTTCGCATCGACCATATTTTACATCAAATTATACAAACTATCAAATACTTTTTCATCGCGATTAACGGGAGAATTGCTAACAAACTTGAACCAACATCGAGAGCGAATAAAGTTGTGATTAAAATAAATTTATCGCGAAAGTAAATTATTTTTCTGCCGCAGCTAATAATTTAACTTGAAAACCCAAATTAATTTACAACGAAAAATTTCGTTTTTATCAAGTAAATACGTTCGCACGTCTTTTGCATCGGGCGTTCATAAAGATAAAATTGATTAGATTTATTTGTTAGCTGTGCAAAACTTTACTGCCACGGTATTAATTCGAGTGATAAAAGTCATTGCATACCGTGAGAAAAATGATTACGTTACCACGGGAAACCTCGTAAGATCGACCTGAATCTTAGTTAAAAATCAGCTAACCTTATACCCCGACAAAATTATAAATTCATACAACTTTCCGTCTCTCTCATTTTCGCGATGAAAAATAAACACATGAGAATTTACGAGTGACGCCGCGCACGTAAAAGAAGAAAAAAAAGGAAAAAAAAAACGGAACGAGAAACACGTTCTTAACGCAGCGACTATTAAACTTGTCGGCATAACACACGTGACGCAGTGTCTTGGTCGGCCCGGTTAATTAGCGTGTTTCGCCTAGAAATTTAGGTTGACTGTGCTCAATATCGCACCGAGAGTTTGAGGTTCGGTCTTGGTCTGATTCGAACGCGCGGCGAGCACGCGATAAACGGGGCAATGCGTACCGCGTGCGTTCCTTCGTTGCGCACTCTCATTTTTTTCATAGATTTTTTTTTTCATAGAAATTGTTTAGCATAAAAACCCTGATGAAGATTGCGTCGTATATCAACGGTTTAAGCTGTTCCGTGAATATTTTTCTTTTTCCAAGTTATGCTTTTCTTGGGTGTCGAATTAATTCAGTTATTTTTGCATATTACGGAAACGATCTATATGATGCGAGTTTTAACATTTCTTTCGAGCTACCCTTTTTTTTCTTTATCGAGTATCGGTACGTATTAAGGATGCAAAGATGGTTGTGACCTAATTTTTTTTAACTGTCATTATTACTGTTATAATATTATTTATATTGTTTTGACAAAAATGTACTCACGTCTAACTAGATATTTACAATTAAAAGAAATGCCGAAGAAAATATCGAGCGGTATAAGGCTAGTAGCCAGAAGTTTTTCACAAAAATATGAAGTGGATTACGAAGAGGTTTTTGCTCCCGTTGTGAGACTGGCAACATTTAGGAGTGTACTATCCATCGCAGATAAAAAAGGAAATGAAATAAAACACTTTGACGCGAAAACTGCTTTCCTCAATAGCAAATTAGAGGAGACTATTTACATGCAATTACCAGAAGGTTGTTCGGGTGCAGATAAAAAGCAGTATGTGGGTAAATTAAGGAAAAGCTTGTATAGTCTCAAAAAAGCGGCAAAAATTTGGTACGACGAATTGTCAAGAATTCACCAGGAATTTAAGTTTATTCAGAGCAAAATTGATCCATGTCTTTATATAAAACATGACAAAAAAACATTTATGTATTTGATAGTATTTAGTTATTTGATAGTATTTAGTTATTTGATATTTTGATCGCAGAAAGAAGTTAGAGAAAGATAAATGAATGTCGTAGTTTCTTAAGAAACATGTTAAATTGACTTGAATTTTATTTTTATTTCGGTTTTGAGATAAGAAACAACACTGATGACATTTACTGTTTAATCAAGCAAAATACATCAAGAAATGCAGAATTGGACTCTGGAATGCAAAGATTTCAGCAGTACCATTAGATCAAGAATATATTAAAATAAAGGATAGGTTAAAAATATTAAAAGTTTATTGGAACATTGTTATACGTAGATGTAAATATCCGTTCTCATACAACGTTATAAGTGTAACAATCGTAAGTCAGCATTGTTATAAATAGCCTTGTACGATTAACTGGAACGCAAAAAAGGTTGTAGGCTACTTGTACCAAAAAGAGAAATACCAAACATAATCAGTTATGTTTAGGCATACGAAACGCGCCCACCATATTAATTAGACTTACGGATATACGAATGGACAGAGAACAAATTCAACAGGAAATCTAATGACATATATTTATTTTAATATTATTGTGCGTCAATTACCTGGGCATGAAAAATGTAAGAGGGTATCGCAAGAGGCTATCTAGATTCGTTTATTCATGATTTTAAAGGGACAGCACCAAAAGGAGTAATTATCAGTATTAATCAGAAATTAAAAATTTAGTAACAGAATGAAGCATTTCGATACTAAATTTTAATTTATCAAGGATTCATGTAATCAGCAGTTAATTAAATATGAGTACTACAAGATGAGCAAATATGCTAACGAAACCTTTGGAAATAATTTAATTAAAGAATATACGTAGATTAATCAATTATTAAAAATAATGTTATAAAACATAGAATATTCAGAAATAAGAAAAATAAACAAAATCCACAATTGTACAAAACAAGTTAAAATTCTGGGAACTATATATACATAATATTTATTTGTTTTGTACGATTGTAGATTTTGTTAGTATATATCAAAAGACGCCAATAGAAAATAAATGCGATATAGAAATCGAGTGAATCAAGGATTCTCCACGAAGGGTAATATTTTGAGGTGATGGTGTATATACATATATATACATATATTCACTATATCATGTGGCGTAATATAATAATATTAATAATAATAATATTTTAATAAAGCAGTTGCATACGCAGGCACAATAATGAGAAAATATGGGGGAGAGGTTAGATGGGGAGGGACCGATAAAAACGCAGGTTCGAAAATATTCTCGAGCAGGCAAGGATCGTAATTACCAGACGTAAGTGTACGCCGCGCAAGTAGCCTAACCGCAGGCGCATTAAAAACGCGATTCGAAGAGGCCTCTCTCCCGGTGCCAATAATTTTTCCGTGTATCGAGCGTACATTCGCGGGCTGTTCTCCAAGTTTTTCCCGCGCATGGGAGAGAAAAACTCGAGGTTTTACAATCGTTACGGTACGTCCCCGGTGCTGAAACAGTGTAAAGCGGCTCCCGGCGGCGAGGGGTGAATTACTGAAAAGTGCGCGGCGCACGATGTGTAATATTAAAACGCGGCCCCGGTGATCCTCCTCGCGAGTTCTTACGCCGGCGATTTCAAGCCTCCATCCCCTGACGTTACCCCGTGTAAACTCGAAGCCCCCTCGATGGGACGAGAATATGTGCACCGTTATTAATCGGTCGAGTGAGTCTTCTTTCTATATTTACCTATTTATTTATCTCTCTTTCTCTTTCTAGTTTTAGGTATTTTAGTTCATACCTCAAATCTATATCAACTGTACCACGTTTTTTTTTACTATTTCCATATATATATATAGTAAATATTATAATCGAATGGTAATTCCTTGTAATCGTAACAGTTGAGTACGACTATTAAGGATAATTGCAATAAGTTTTAAAAAACATTTCACAATTCCCCTGATACATTATAATTATCGATTAAGAATTACACCAGGTTGTTCAAGATAAACTCTATATGCGCACGCATTATTCATGCTGTTATTCTTAAACGTTTAAATCTTTTTATTTACGAGGGAAAATGTTAAATAACAAATTTTTACACACTCGTTACACAATACTCGTAGAAATATGTGTATTTGAAGCACTACTGTAACGCGTATCTTAACTTCGCAAGTTTGAAATTGCTGCACGGGAAAAGTTAAGCTTAAAGTTTAGTCAAGCTAAATTCGAGTTAAACTTTGCTCAAATATGAATTCTTTTATTTAGGACCTATGAATCTCCGTGAAAAATTTTCAAACTACGAAATTGGACGTTTAATCGTGCAGAAGATAAAAGCGCTTTAGTCCGCATTAATAATTTAATTATTTTTTGCAAAATTTTTCAAACTAAACACTGATAACTAATTCAACGAGCCTCGGTAACGAAAAAATTAAAAGTTTTTACGCAGCCTCCGAGCACCGAACAAATTATGAATTTTTACACTGCAATTTCTGTTGATGCATTCGATAATTTGCGTTGGGTTCATCGATGAAAATCTTGTAAACTATTAGATCGTTCTTTGGAGGTACACAGTACATGTGTAACGATGCTAAAGTGCAGAGTGAATATTGAAATTTTCATCGACTTGTGTTCTACCCACTCCGGACAAACCCCATAATTAACTCATACTTATTTATACAAGTATACCTGGAATTCACCTCTATGATACCACCTTACAATTGTCGCAATAAGTTTTACTTTTTTTCTTACTACGTGTCTCTCTTTTTGCTTCGACTCGTTATTTATTCGTTTGATTTTCTCGTTCCGCTCTCTTTTTTTTACGGACAAATGTTGATGTGTATATATCACTTAGGTAAACACAAACTTTTTATTCAAAGAAGAATATGAAAATATAACGTTTTGAGGGGTTGGAAAGATAAAATAATAGTCTTAGATCGTGAAGCGACGTACGAGGATCAATATTAATTACATATCCCACGTTTACAATAATTTGGTACACTATAATTAATATTTTTTGTGTCAATGTGAAAACAATTAACTATTCAATATGTTTTCACAAAAACTTAACAAATTCTTTATTGACTTAATAGATATAACGTTTACAAGGAATAAAAGATTATTAGTAGTTAATATTTTAATAAAATTGTGGACAACAATGTCTTAAAACTGTTAATTATAAAAAATTCAAAGTTTTTATACAAAGTATCTGAACGTTTTATAGGTAAATATTGTAGTGCCACTGTAGTAAACAATGTAAAACAAAACACATGCTTGAAGCGTCCACATCTGAGTAAATTTTGCTTTCCGGACGGTAAAATTTTTAATGCAATTCTCAATTTTTATATAAAGTTCTGGATAAAAATTATTACAAAGCTAAATTAAATACAATATTTGGTTAAATTCTATTCAACTTTTTTTTCCATGTTCAATGCCACGTTTACCAGCTTTCGAAAATTATAGATAATCAGCATATTATATTAAGTAGTTGCACTTTCAATTACGTCAGACATTTTACAATACAAACGATTACGATACGAAATAGAATAGCTAATAAATTAATAGTTAATTAATAAATTTAACTGTAGGAATTCTAGTACGATATAAAGTTTATTCCGTTGCCACAGCAAAAGACTTATGCAAAAGCTGGTTAACTTTTTTCAGCGGCGTGGTCGAACAAAATATAAGTACGTAATTGTAAATACTTTTTATATCTGTTCGCGTCACCGTGGAAGATAAAAACTTTTTTCAAGTCCCTTCTAATTGTATACATTTTATTATACGACTTCTCCCGAGGACGTATTTTCTATATCCACGAGGTCCTCAGCTGTTATTAAATTTTAACCAATAACACGGATAAACATTACGTTCGAGATCAGAAGTAACACATTAAAAAATAATGCGCAATTCTGAGATGTACAATGTAGTTAACTTGAGGGAATCATATCCGTTAAGATACATTATAATATAAACGCTCGAATAACAAAGTTTCAACGCGTATAATTTACGATTACAATCGAAGTAACCATTTTAATTTGCGTGGACGATTTACAACCGATTCTACGGAGACACGCAACTTGACTAATCGATTCGAGGGAAGATTCTCCTCTCCGATCTAGTTCCAGAAGGGACAATCCACACTTGAATTACACTCTGACGGGTTTCACACCGAAACAACATTTTCCTTTATGACGCGAATTCCACGTAAGGGACATACCCGTACCGTATACTCCAAGATCGAAAGGCCAAAAGTTTGTAATCGATCAATCTATACGATCATAATTTGTTTGGAACTCGGAAGACCGCCTTCTTAACCATCCCTCGAAGCACGAGAGTTTATCTCATTTTTCGCTCACAGGTGGCTCTGGTAATTGGCCGCAATTAGTATTTGCCAAAGGGTCACGGACCGAGGTTGCGTCTCTTCCACCCCCCTCTTCCGGTTTCCGCATAATTCTCCGTCTGGGCTCATCTCTTCTTCTCGTCCTCCGAGAATTTTTAATCGACGAGCGAACGGACGAGCGAACGCCGATATTTGCAATTTTCCCTCGCGTCCCTCCGGCGTTTTCCACGCGCGCAAAATAAACCGTCAACCGCAGACCCTCGCGAGAAGGATGAGAGACCGCGCGACACTCGAACCTCCCACCTCTTCCACGTCTCTTCCGTTATGGAAGGCCGATCGATGGTCGACCGAGACGAACGAGAAAAATTCTATATTTCCGAGTCTTCTTCTATTTTCGCTAAACACCGCGGTCTTATTCGCTCGGTCTCACTCGGTCCCCATATTACCCATTCCCCTATAGCTTCGTCCAAGGCTACGTTGCACTCGTTGCTCGAATACTTCAATTTTTCAATAATTATGTACTTATCATGCAAAATGATTTTAAAGTAGATTTTAGAAATAATAGAAATGAATTTTCGATAAGACGCGACGTACTCTTCGTAATTGTGTGAAATGCAAAATAAAGAAAAAGAAATAATTACTTTACATCGAATGAATATTTTAAATTATTCTAATCTTATTGTGAAATTTTAACCGTATACGAGGTATTGATTACGTTACTTTGATAATTACACATTGACTGAGTATAGGTAATTTACTTATAACAAATTTATTTTGCTTATCGTATCAAATCCCTAGATAATCTTGTAAATAAAATATTTGGATTAAATTATACGTTGGATTTCACAACATGAAAAAGTTAAACGAAGTTTGTTCAAAACAAATCACACAAGAGGAAGATGAGTACAAATACGTAGCGTTACAACGTGGTACGTTCGAAAAAAGCATATATTAGCGCGCGAGATTATAAAAAAGCATTAAGTTGAGTTTAATAAAAAATTTCAAAATGAAGATTTATTATTTTTCATTGAAAAAAAAAATGGATAAGCTTGGCGTATACGTAAAGCCAGTAACTCGTAAAATGATTTTTACCGCAGCTCAAGGGTTAAACATAATTAAAACTCGTAAATGGGAAAAATATCCGTAATAAAAGTGCGAATCCGAGTACAAATATAGATGTAGCCCGGGATATACGAGGAAGTTGAAAAATCCCGAGAGCTCACCCTTTCTTTCTCTCTTTCTCTCTCGCTTTTGCGTTTCTACGAGGATCGCTTTACCTATCCAAATGCACACACGCATTTCTATTACCGCCCCTACCGCGCATCAACTATCCCAGCACTACAAAGCGCACTGAATTGAAAAAAAAACGAGGAAGATATTATCCTGACGATTCTCGTACCTTTACCCTTTCAACTAAAACTCGATGCTCGCGCCCTACGGAAAAGCATCGATGCCGCTGTTTTTTTTTCTTTTACCCGGTTGCAACCACGCGTACGCGAGAGGCCCCGAGCATCCGTGTGCACCGATACACTTGCGCCCTTATGCTCGTGCTTTTTACTTTCGAATTATTTCTTCTCGTTTCGGACGCCCCTTTTCGTTACTTTTTTGTTTTTTTTTTTGCGCGCAGAACACGTTTCGCGAATCGTCGGATGAAAACGTTACTTTCTCGTTTTGCTTTCAATAATGGAAATTCAAATTTTTAGTACTTTCAATTTGCTAAAATCATAGAAATTTTTTTCACGGAGAAGTTATTTTTATAAAAATGTATGCACTTCTCTCGCAAAATTGTCTGTTAATCAAACTTGCCCGGAAATAGACGTTGAAATTTTTCCTGAAAGTGGATGCTGCCGTCTAATTGTGCAGATGCGAGATGAAAATCCTAATTTTTCATTATTCGGTGTTTACAACTCATCCATACCATTGCGAAACTTAATAATGGTTAAAAAAATTACAAAAACATTATTTGTAAAATTTGTTGTTTTCGTAAATAAGTGATTATTTTTCAACTTACTGCGAAACATTGAAAATACTAATTCTAAAATAGTTGAGTTTATAAATCGATAAAAAGCAAGTGTATGTATCGCTGAGAATAGAACGAAATAGAATAACGTGTGTAGAACCCACGGAGTAGTGTAAAATTATCGTTCTTTCAAATTATCAATATGGTAGTTAGAAGCCTCATTTCATTATTAGCTCTCATCGAATAAACTAAACGAAGAAGCATATACGTTCCGTGGCAAGTCGATGTTTATGAAATGAAAATTTCGTGCGGTCAACGTACGGTAGAATAAAACAAACCGACATACATATAACGGAATTAAAAAAAACTGTACAAGTTGTGTACAAGCATTTATACATACGGTGGAAAGAAAATTCATTCCACGTATATCTAGAGACTCCGAAAATGCATAAACTAATGAGTTATACAGAAAGATATTCGCCAAGCGGTTAGCGTTTGGAATTTTTCTCTTCGGTTTAGTTGAATTCTTTAATTAGCCCTACACCCATATCCTCCGCGTCGGCGAGTACATCGGAACGACGAGCTTGAATACCGAGCCCTTCCTCTCAATTTTCTCGAGCTCGCTCTCGTAGGATCGGATGCCGCAAGGGCACAATGTGTCTTTTATCTCGCTCGACTCCCTCCCTCCTCTGCGCTTACTTCTCTCTTCGCGACTTCTCTACCTCGCTACTCCGAGAAATTGACTACCAAGCAAAACGTACAATTGTATGTCAGTATCTACACAAAACAAACGAAATATCGGTGTTTTAATAATTAATTTATCGACCTAGAAGGAACATTAAGAAATTTTGGCAAAATACTAATTTGCGTATACTTATTCTTTATTAAAATTTCGCAAAAACTTGTTAACTTTTTACCATAAACAATTTTAAAAATTTTGGATACATTTCTTTCGATTAGTTAAATTTCATATTAGAATAACATATTACGTAGAAGTGGTACATTCATTTTCAGGAAGCTACGTCCCAATGAATTCGCAGCGGTTTTTTATTTGTAATTCTTTGAATTCACTAATTTTCTTTTTTGCGTGTAATGACAACTTAAAATGTAATTGTTTACATTCTATACCATGCATTGATTATCCACATTATTATTTTTATTAAAAGTTAAGTAAATTATATAACAGTACTTAAGATAAAGCAAGTGAACAATTTTTTTAATACAATATTTTAATCAATCTGTTATGAATAAATTGGTAGTTAGTAGTTTATTAATAAAACACTTACACATAAATCCATAAATTGCATGAATTATGAATATTGTAAATCTTATTTTTTGTGAACGAAATGAACAAACCTAGCAATAAGTTATTTAGAATTGATAATATAAGTAATTTAATAATATTTATAAATTTAATTTGACGTTATATGTACAAGGTAATTAAATGTAAAACAATAAAAAAAAAGTTAGCTGTATTTTTATTAACATTTGAATAAACATGCTTTTCAAGGTCTACTATATGCTAGATATATTCATTCCACAGTCAATGCCTCAATAGTTATTGAATAAAATCGACCGATAGAGTATAGAAAAATTACATGAAATATACTTTTTATCTAGTGTTCAGTGTACAACTTCTAGTTAGATATGCTTGTGAATAAAAAATGAGATGGTCACGTAAACAATCTATGAAACTAGTTACAGCTATAAATATTATTATATCTTATATTGATACAAATTTTAGTGAAATTCGAAAAGTGTTTATAATAAAAAATAAAATATTAACAGCAATAACGTCGTTGCGCAAAATAATCAACCTCGGAAAACGCAAATTGTTAAAATGTCACTTAATTACGGCAACCGGATATTTATTGTGGCAACAATGAAAAATTCAAATTTAATAATCGGATTATAAAAAAAAATAACGGAACTAGCAAAACTCGAGCAAAGTGAATAACGAATTCATACAATCAGTTCCATTCAAGAATCAGGAACGAATAACTTTCCCTTTCCGTGCGAGTAAGCCAAAGAAGGAGGAAACTGAAACCGGTTCGATTCTAAGCTACTCGCGCGTTACAGTACCACCCGGTTACCTTGCTCTCCCCCCCCCCCCTACCCCTTTAGAAATTCGCCCTTTCAAAGGTAAAATGTACGAGGCTGTGGGAAACAAGTCGAGGGAGTCGAGGACAGGTTAGACGTACCGTGCACGAGAGAAACGACACGATCGGGATGAAATAGAAAGGAAGCTAGCCTGGCTCGCGCACTGGCACACTGGTGCGCTACGGGTATAGGCCAACGAGCCTCTCTCCTTCCTCCTCCTCCCATCCTCCCTCCCTCCCTCCCTACGTCCTCCACCTCCTCCACCGCCTCCACCTCCTCCTCCTCCTCCTCCTTCACCTCCCTCCCGGTGGCTCTAGGAGCCGAGGGTTGTCGTCGCCGGAGGTGGAGGGAAGCCACCCCTGGCCGCTGACGGTCGTCGACCCCGCAAGCACGCACGCACGCGGCAACCCTCAAGGCCGACGACACCGCTGCCCCGGCGAAAGTATTGCGCGAGCGCGCGCCCCACCGTCCCGACGGGCTCTGCAGCCACCCACCCCCTCGACAAACTTTTCTTTTTTCTTTTTTTCTTTTTCAAACGTCTTGTCGCTTAGCTTTTTCCAAAATCGGCGACGATATTCCAACTTCCTGGTTGATTTCGTTAACGTAATCTTCAGCTCAATTTCGATCAGTCTGACACAGTGGTCACTATTTTACTCTTCATTCTACACCAAAATTTATTACATTCCTGAATTTAACTTACAGATTTTAAGGGACACTTATTTCGTAAATTGCAGTGTAAGATTACTTGTTATATTTATTTTGTATACTTTAGTCTTGATGAATTTGAAAAATTATAAGTTGACTTATGAACATCATACGCTTATACATAGTATATATAGAAAAAAAAAGAAATAACTTAATATTGTAAATGTGTAATACTCCTACAAGAAATGTTGCGTAAAAAAGCATTCCTACTTTTCTTATGTACTCGAATTGCCATTATACTTAAACTCTAGTAGCTTGACTTGTTTTGTATTTTGCGCGTTACTATAATTGATTTTGCGAAACTTGGCGTTGTTCTATTATCTGTATATTATTTTATATAAATATCGGGTCGTATTTTTTCCATGCCCACAACAAGTAATATAAATCGTTTAAAAGTTACTAATAATTATACTTAACAATAATTATATTTGGTAAAGAATTACAAAAATTTTTCGAATCAAACTTTCGGATGAAAGCTTCTGCCAAACTGATATGATTAAATTTAAGCTCCAATTTATCAATTAGTTCATAAGTTATTGATTAAGTAACAATTAAAAGTTAAAATTAACAAAAATATCTCTGAATCGTTTTACTGTAATATTTGTTGTAACCTTTCATTTCTTCAATGAACAAATAAGTATATGTCAGAGTTAATTATTTACAAACACATCTTTTCATCCAATCGACAATTTGAACTGTATTTTAGACCAAACATCTACACACCCAAGCATTTCTAACAGTGATGATTTTCTTCGATATATTTTTTTATCTGCAAGATATGTGTAGAAATATAATACAAATAAACCTATTCCAAAATTAAGAATAAATTTGAAGACACGGTATGTACGGATCAACTTCTAGCGAATTCAAAGTCCTTACGGAATCACGAGCGAAGGTACACGAAAGCAAAACGGGTTATCGGAGAGATTTTCTTTCGCATTTTCTTATCTTTTTACTCGTTCAAGGTAGGCTCTTTCTTTCATTTTATAGGCAAGGAAGGCTCAACTCTTATCCGCGAAAGATCGTGAAATTGCAGCTTCACCAGAATCATGTGTACGCGCAAGGATTATAAACTTTTCTCGAGATAAGGGCATTTTTCCTCTACGATTTAACGAAAGATTCGAATAACGAGCCATTCGTTTTTCTTCGCGTCCTCGTATAGAATTCCCAATTAATTATTCCTAGTATTTAAGGAAAATACATACCTAACGAATTAATTAGTTTGAGCAATCGATTCGTTATCGATTTTGTCGTAAATAAGAAGAAAAAACTTGCACGACTAGACCTATAGGTTGAATTCGACGTATAGTCGTAAGCGTATAGTCGCGATTATAATAAATATGCTTGCAGAACTTAGCATTTGTACCCGAAGGAAAGCGGAATTTCGAAGACACGTATAAAGAATGTTGGGATACTTCTATAAGACACGTTGTTATAACCAACGGATAACAGATAACGAAAAATTAATGAAACAACGATTTTCTCGTTAAATTACAAAAAACTTTTAGAATAATTAACATTTTTCACACCTCTACAAAGTACTGTTTAAGTGTTACTGGTAAAACTTTATGCACAGTTTATAATCTGTTAATGAAATAGAATGTATATACAACTCGAATGAACGATATAGTTGTAAAAGTATTTAGATCCGAAAGGAGCGCGACTCGCATCGTTATCGGCGATAAGCGAGAGCGGGTGGAAGAAGCTCCGAAGTCTAAGTGACTCTTTTCGAGCGAGAGACAACGTCGATGCGGCTCAGAGGCGAGAAGATAAAAGAAGTGAATTCCTCGCTCCTCCGCGGAATGCGCGGACTTTTCTAGCGTGTGCACGTATATACATGCGCGCCGTGTACTAAAAATAAAAATAGAGCCTCCGGAGAGGTAGTATTCGCACATAGAGTGACGACGGGGCTGGAGGTGGGGTAGGGGGTAGCGGGTGAATGTGTGAGAGAGGAGAGGTAGAGAGAGAGGGAGAGAGAGCGAGAAGAGCTATGCAGCGAGCTACTCCGCATCACGGTGCATTACGCAGCAAAGCGTCGGCACCCCTAAGGACGTTTTATTAACTAAAGCGATGCCTGACTTAGTATCAAACCAGGCAGATACGTGCGTATTCTTACTTCCGGCCTGCTCTCCGTCGTCCTGCCTCCCTCCGTCTTTCTCTCGTCATCGATAGCCCGCTTCGACGCTTCCTCTGTCTCTCTCCTCTTTTTTGTCTCGGACGTCTCTCTCCCTCTCTCTCACTTGCGCGCTCTCTCTCTCTCTCTCTCTCTCTCTCTCTCTCTCTTGTTTACTCGCGCACACATACCCACACACCCACACCCACACGTACACACGTACACACGTACAAACACATAGACGAGAGAGTGCGCGGCGGCGGCTTTTTATTCGACAGGGAGCTTTTTTCAAAAAAATTACTCATGCACTGAAAATTATCAATTCGATGCAACGTCGCCGCTTCGAAGGGTGATTCTCTTCCGTTCTTTTTTTTATTTTGAAAAAAGTCGCATCCGATAAGGCTTTGTCTTGTTTACCGCTCTTTATTTTTTCCCGTTTTGCGCAGAGCGCGGGAAAAGCCGCTCGGCTGGATGCGAAAATGTCCGATATTTATCAAGTGTAATTGGTTACGTTTACCTTACCTACGTTACAACGGAGTTTACGATATAGTCGATCTGTCTTACAACTCTAATATTTCCTGTAAACCGTTACCTTCAAACAACTACTATAATAACATTTGGCATATTAAACGGCATTAATATTTTTTTTATTCTTTTTTTCAATTTAAACACTTTACAGTTTCTAATTCAATGCAAAGTATGTATTATTTATAGAATGATATAATAGAGTTGATATAATTAGATACGTATACTTTAATAAAAAAAATGTAATCCAATTGACTTAAAATAAGTTAAGAAATAATTTAACTTATCTGACAACTCGTGATTGACGAATCAAGCGAAATCTCGGTAGAATCCCAGCTGATGAAATTGTTGCATCTATCGTTTGAATAGTTACAAGTGGTTTAGCCTCTCCGCGAGGAGTATTAGTCTAAATTTACATATTCAAACGAGTCGGGCGGTTCAAAGAGAGAGAGAGAGATAGATATATAGATGGATAGAGAGGGAGAGTGGAGAGAGATAAAATACTTTGTCAGCTTTACCCCCAACTACTCACACCGAGACTTTGTTCAAGTGCTGCCGAAAGTATTTTAACTTTAACCTACTGAGCGTATTTACGTTATCGTTAAAACGCGTTGTTAAAATTTAATAAGTACATAAGGGAGGAAACGTGTAATATAGGTCAAGTACAACGAGTGTTGTAAATTACACGAGCAAACGATAATTATCGTATGTATATATATATATACAACGTATTGATAATAATTGTGTAATGATGATACTATAATTATATCATTAAACGATTATAATAATCCACACTGATTATAATCAATGCAATTGTGTGGTACATTATTAATGTTTATATAGATGACTCGTCTAAAATTATATTATAGTGAAAGTCACTGGAAATTAAACTATATCAAAATTTAAACGGTTTGGAGTGAATGTATGCATGTAACTATAAGATCAATATTATATCAATATATGTACTTTTTACTATATGATTCAATTCTCTGTTTGTTCACGTTCAAAATAAATATATAGTCTGTAGACGAATTATTAAACAATATTTTATTTTTGAATAGAATATACTTCCTGCGTGTGTATGCGGCGACAACGTAACAAAAATCACTGACAATTGATATTAAGCACAGGATAGAGCATTGGTAATCAGATGAGATTAGGCTAGTCTATAAATGTAAGAGGAAGAAGACGGAAGGGAAGCGTCTCGCAAGTGATTACCGACAACGCGCTTGCGAACCACCCTAAATTCGCGTGTCTCAAAGCTCATCCAGGATCCAGCCCCCGTACGCCTGAAAGTTTTAGCCCTTCACGGAGGATATTCCCGGCAGTGACCTATACCCCGCCTATTCTAGCCGACATCTGATTTATGTATACGAGTGTACGGATCGAGTCATCCATCTCTCTCCACCTCTGGTAAGGTGCGGGACGATGACGCGACGTCGACTCTTCTTTTCTCGATTGTGCCAGGGAGAAAAGGATCTAAGGCTAAACGACCAGAGGTTAGATGAATATTTTGCAGCCTGGGAATTGGTATGCATTTGGGGCTTGAGTTTCAGTGCCGCGAGACTCTCCTGCCAGAGATTCGTGCATTTCTCCTCGAAACTTTAATGATTCCCTTGGATGAGAAAATTCTTCAGGCCTCGTCAACTTGTCCCGATAATTCCTCAGACTTTTTATTTCGTTCTACTTTATCTGTGTTGCTATACGAAGACATTTTAATTTTGTGCTTTTCCTAAATATATAAATTATTTCACCTTTTTCTACTTGTTGCAGGTATGTGCGCAGCAAATCATAAAACAATATCTCATTGAATCATTAGAGTAAAATATTAAGTTACAATTTATATTCTCCAATACCGATAATATGTTAAGGTGATAATCGATTAAATTATTGGTGCAACTATAATAAACTATAAACAGGGTAAAGTTCCTACTATCACAACAATTTTATATTTGTAAAAAGCAAATTTAAAAAATGATGTACGTTGAAGTAGTGGGACATCCCATTCTAAATTTAGCAAAATATCAGGATATCGTTTGAATCTAAATGCCGAAAGAATTAAAGATAATAGCGTTTCACTGATACAACTAACACGAACACACAATCATCTATACTCTTACATCACAAACATAACTTACCCAAATTATATTATATCTATACATTTAAGATTCAAGAAAATATAAATTTGGTATAATGTAATACATTTTTAATCGATAATAATGTTACGTTCACCATCATGATAAGTATTTACTCTCGTACTGCTATCGGCCCTAATTTTTAGTTTGTCACGCCAGTGGATACTTTGCCTTATTTATATTATTTAAATTCTTGTGACATTTATAATTTGAAAATAACACCTAAAATAATTAAATCTGCACATGGAGAATCAGGTAATTTTAAATAGCTTTTTCGTATTTTCGGGCAAAAGTTGTTGAATCTGGTATAGTTCCATCTACTGCCATGCTGCTCTCGTTGTACGAATATACTCGTAGCTGTTTTGTCGAGTAAGGTAATTCTTTGTCGTCACGCGACGCAACGATATGTCTCAATCGGTCGCCAAGTTCAGTAGAAAATGTTCAAAGTGTAATTACCCGTGCATTGGACTCTCGTTGTTATGAACTTCGAAAATGTTGTTTTAATTACACGGCTTATACACGTTTAAATCATTTATCTATTACAATGCACTTGAAAATATAGCTTTAAATTATTGCGATACAAATTAAAAACGAGGAAACTACAATTAATTTAAAAAAAAACTTGTACTACAATTTTAAATAATATTATAATTCAAGAGTAAGAATTAAATTTTGGTTTTCTTTATCATTTTTGTTACTCAACAAATTCAAAGAGGTTCCGTTTTAACTAATTTAATTATCACGCCAGTTTTCAAGATTTAAAGAAACAAAAATTTTCATCTTTAATTAATACAAAAGTCGTAAGCAGCGATCCAAGATTTTCTGCCCTTTGTGTAGTATAATTTTATAAACCGCCCGTACACCACGAGAATTTTAAGGAAAAGGAAACGAGTGAAACTTTATCCGGGAGAGTACGATCAAACGAAGCGTAAAAAAATTATCCGAGCTATAGTTTTACGAAAATATTACATTATCCTTTGGTGGAAATCGGTTTAATTTTTTTGTTAATACATGGATATTTTAATTTAAAATAGGGTGAAAAACGATAACTCTGCATTTCTTCAGCATAATGATGGACAGCTGTTATGTTTTTCGTTTCTATGGAATAAAAACCTTTTTACATAATGTTGATCCTTAACTACTTTCGTGGCAAATACTTAATTAGTAATTGTATCGCCGATATAATTAAGCGTAAAATTAAGTTTCTTTATTATTTTCATACGCAGTAACGCCAAAAGTTTTATAATAAATTTACTTCGCGTTTTGAAATAACGTACAAAGGTAATGACCTACTATTTGATTATTTGCGACGATACTACGATTTATCATAAGCTTGTAAGAAATAAGTATTGCGTTCGAAAAATCTTTATTTTTCCAATTGCTATAGATTCTGGAAAGCTCATTCGATAAGAAAAACGCGTATCTAACTGTATCTGTCGAGGGACGTTTGTTCAGTGCTTGTATTGCCCGTCGCTACTTTTTTTTCCATCCCTCGGAGAGAACTAGGGTCGGTCGAAACACTAGAAAGAGGGATAGGAAAGAGTTTCCTCACTCACGAATTTCCCGCGCGTGACTGCAGCTAAAAGTGCGATGTATTACGTGCGTTCGGGAGGAGTCGCGCGTTTTCACCCTCGAGCCTCATGACTTCCTCGAACGAGTCAATGCCCGGGCAGCCGAGAGCTGCCGCCTCTTCGCGAAACCGTTTGATTCCCTTTTTTCGAGGAAGGACTTTTATTAAGCCCTCGCAAGAGAGAGGGAGTGAGGAATGCCAGCGAATCGAAAGGGTAAGAGAGAAAAGAAAAAACATCGAGGGAGGGCTTCAGAGGAGTTAATTTTCCAACCCTTTCTCCCTACTCCTTTTTCGCGCGGCCTGGGTACACCTTGACGGTCCGCCAAAGTGATCGGTAATCGAATTTCGTCAGATGCTCAAGTTCCATCCGTTTGGCTTTTCCGAAGAGTCTGTCCTATGCGCGACAAGATATAACGTAGTACAAATTCCCTTTTACAAATGATTATTAATCTGGGTTTTTAACAAATTTAATAATTGTAATCACTGTATTACAATCAAATTTCTTAATTTAGATTTAAAAAAAGAAACTTTTATTTTTAATCTGACAAAAAATAGAAATAAATTAACTTTTTATAGGTAAAGCTAAGCAAATCAATAAAGTTCAATAAAAACCATGTTGCTTCAATATTAATTATTATTTAACTATTAAGAAATTAAATACTTTATTACGTATTTACGTAATCAGTACTTGATAGTTAAGAAATATCATTTGTCGTAAATATTTCGTCAGAAATATAAATAAAACGCACTAAAATAAATATTTTCAAATTTGATGTAAGCTATATCTGATGAAATATCTTCGAGTAATTTACATAAAAACGAAATTATGCGCTTTTGAATCGGTAAAGTCAATTACGGTCAACCTAAAATTTCCTCAAATTCGAGCTGTAATTGGAGAGTAAAAGCAGTTAATTAGACCTATTAAATGTTTACCTCCATTAAGCTTCCCGAACGCGCGACATCTTTCGACATATCAGAACCGTTAAATATTTACGAAAAATTTTCTCGGAGCACTTGTCAAAGCGTTAATTCTAGTCAACGGTTTTTCACCAAGTCTGCATATTTTACGGTGTACCTGAAACTTATTAAAATTTTTCGATTTTCTCTCGGCTCGCGATCCTTCGTAAATAATTTCACCGCCTTTCGTATTACAATTCGAATGGAATATCTCGGCGTATGGATTCCTACGCTTCATCGCCCAGTATAGCGAAGAAGAAGGAAACAAATTAAGATTTTTCAAGATGAAGCTTCCATTGCTCTTTCTTGCTCTTCCAATTTTCCGTGGAGCGATGAGTCGAATGCCCTTAGGACCAACGTTCATCACCCCGTGCAGCTCTGCCTTTACCGCTGGCTTTATCCACAATCTCCTTTTTGCCTCTTGTTTATACTACTTCGTTCCACTTTTTTTTTTCTTACAATAATTTTCTTCCATTGCCCATATTTTCGATAAGTATAATTATGTATTAAAACAATTCCATTGGTAATTTATATCGATATTTCTTTACAGTGCAATTTTTTCATTCAAGTTATATATTAATTTCAAAGCGCAACGATTTCCATAATCGATAACGACTGGTGAAAATTGCTGGGTAGTTCTTGATTTACAATCGATTTTAAGTACATAATTACTAAAGTGCAAGAACGTTATTACTCCACTATCGCTATTACTGGCGATCTCTTAATAGTTAATAATTTTAGGGAATGTAAAAGTTGTGCTTAGATTTTGAGTAAAACTTGCAAGCTCTTGTTTTTCACAAAAGTTTGAGTACTTGGATAAAGATGAAGTGGTCGATAAAGTTTGAGTATGCGAAATTGTTGAAAAATCAAGTGCCTTATATAATTTTTCTTAGATGAGAATGCTCAAGAACTTACTTCACAGTATAGTTATAGAGAGATATAACAAATTAAAAATAATTGTAAAAGAAGGTGATGTATAAGTTTACGACAAATAAACTGTTGCTCCTTTAATTACTTATTATTTATTACAAATACTTAATTTTACGAATCTTCACTATAATGTATTTTAAAAAAATTGAAATTTACTTACGTAATAAATTAGTAAAGTTCAGTCTTTTACCTATGTATAAGCGATAATAGGTATGCAATGCGTTTGTTGTGGGAATGTTTAAACTGTCATAGAAAAACTCCGGAATGAGCGATTAACAACAAAAAGGAGTACTCGTTCGAAAAGCAAATTGAAAATGTAAGTTTTAAAGATAATCGAAGTTAATTAGTAGTTTAGAAATGAAGCGATTCGAGTCGGATTGGGTGAACTGATTAGCGACACGGTTTCACCTTCCAAACCTCCGTTTGATCGGAGCATACGCTAGGAAGGTGGACCGGGTAAATTCATCCCGTTAAGAAAATACGTAGGCAATAACCCACGAATCTCATTGGAGATGGAGGGAGAATGTGCGCCGAGGGAGGAGAGGAAGCCGGGCCGAACAAAAGCGCCGAAGATGCGAGCGAGAGAAAAAAGGGTGGTAGGCGGGGGAGAGTCGCTTGGGGGGTGTAAAACCGAAGAGGTAGAGGAAGAGGAAGAGGAAGAGGAAGAGAAAGAGTAAGAGTAAGAGGAAGAGGAGCGAGGCGAGATGCGGAGGATAGGGAGGAAAAAATGAGGAAGAGAGAGGGCAGGTGCGCGCGGGCAGCTCCTACACGTACATAAGAAAAAGCGGTCATGGAAAAAAGAGGCGAGAGGAGAAAGAAAAACGAGGTGCCGCCTCGGAGAGAGGGTAGACCGCGCGCAGCTACCGGGAGGTGGAGAAGAGAGAGAGAAAGAGAGTCAGGAGGGATAGGATGGCGCGCACCGGGTTAAAGGTAGCGGGCCAGAGGCTCGCTTTATTTTTATGCAGTTATCGATCTCTCCGCGGGAAAACGAGAGGGGCGGTTGGGTAACTAGCTTATCAAAAAATGGGCGTTGCCTCTCCTCTCGGTATACTCTTCTCTCGCGACTCGTCTTGGGGCGCACCTGGCCCGAGGGGAGGCTGCGCGCCTCTCGGTTTATTTCCGCCACCCCTTCGGAGGACGGGGCGAAATAAGATATCGGTAGGTAGTAGGGCTCCTCTCTCGCTCCCTCTTCCTCTCGCCTCCTCTCGCCTCCTCTCCCTCTCTCGCTCTCCGTCTCTTCGCACCTAAAACTCGGGAAGGTATACCTTCCGACCCTCCAGGGTGTGTCTCTCGCTCCTTCGATTTGGGGCAGAGGTTCGTTCGCGGCGACGCGCGCGTGTATACGATCCGATCGATGTCTCTCCGGTCCTTAATTACGCGAGCGCGACCCCTCCCTACGTTTTTTCGCGCGCGCTTCTCTCCATCTCTCCCTCTCTCTCCCTCACTCTTCCTCTCCCATCCTCCCTCCCTCTCACCCTCTCTCACTCCCTCTCTCACTCTCTCACTCTCCGCCGGCAGCGATGTCTCGGTCGCGCTACTCCTTTTTCCGTCCGTGTCCCTAGCTTTCGCCTTTTCCCGGTGTCGCTCGCCGCTCCCTACCGAAGGAGACCCAAGGGTGCGGGCGTACCTCCCGTGAAACGAGATTCCGATGCTGCTGCCGCTCCTGCTGCTTCTTCTTTTTCTTCGGCCTCTCGCTGTTTCTCTGTATACCTCCTCTCTTTTAAAAACCGCCCTTCCGAGGCACCTTTTGACACCTGACTAATATTAACTTTGTTCTATTTTCCTAAACATTACACATTCTCCTTTCAGCTTTCTCTTATTTCCCTCGTCTACTGTATTTAAGAGATCACTGACAATTCAACAGTTTGTACATTCTAAATTTTTCATACTTCTTGTATGATAAATAACCATTACCTTTATCCACGTATATTCTACTTTTAATGCCGCTATAATTACGGACCACAATCAATTTTTATACATTTAGAATTTCGTGCAATCTAGAAAGGCTAATACTCCCATTCAATATCACTTATGCCTAAGATCCACTTTTAGTCAAAAGAAATAAATAACACCTACAAACATGCATTTAATTACTTACACGATCATTGTTATTAACTTTTTTATAGAATCTCTAATCAATTGGAGGCAACTTTCCAAATTTTAATTATTTTTAACATTTCGTCATGGGAAACATGAGTTTAATAAAAAGAATTTGATACCGAAACTAAGCTACAAAAATTAAAACAAATGATCAATTTTTAATACATTTATTGATATAGAAAATTATGCGACTTAAATATTTTCAAATTGAGAACACTTTCCTAACAACTATAACTTTTAGTATTTATTAATCATTATAATTAAAAATATATGAACATATTCCATAGTCTTAGTTAGTACAATAATTCCCTAATTTATGAGTGAGCAATAAAATTTCACAACTTTTCCTTATTTTTTATCATTGGATATTAAATGTTAGGTGATTCATACTACTTTCCTTAAAAATATATGTAATACAAGAAAAAATAATTTTACGATAGAAATTTAACAGCATTGAATATTATTAAGAAATATATATATTATAAAATGTAATAATTACTGGACTCAATTAAGCTTATTTGTAATTATTTATGATACAAACTTTGAAGTATATAAAAGATTGCTATTACATTTTACTTGAGTGAATTTGCGTATTAATAAATTTTGGTAAGCTAGTTGAAATGAACTTTTTACTTTTCACCCTTTGAACGCGCATACCGAATAGTAAAATATGTAAATATAAACAGATTGATGCGGGAAAAACTTATACCTCCAACGATTGTCCAATTATTATTTTATATATTTTTTGTGTCCATACAAATTCATATTCATATCCATCAACGTTATGAACATGTAATATTTTTATTTAACAAATAAACATATTTTTAATTTTCCACTGATTGAAAAAGTATTTACTTTAACCAATTTTAATGATTTAAAATGATATATAATGCCTATATGTAAATAATAATAGAGCATGCATAATAATGTAGTAAGATCACTGGAATCAAATATTGATCCAGTAGCAAAAATTTGTCTAAGTTTGAATGTAATTACAGTTACATAAATTTGGAAAGTACGTAATTTTTAATAATGAATACAGTATACCGTGGAGGACGTAGTTCCTGATCAGACCCCTATTTTTGATCAATTTCTCTTTTATTTTATTTTAATAAACAAGAAATATAAAAAATCGTTATCAAAAAATTACTGAATAATTAGTAATTATTGATTAATATATTTAATTTAAATACCTACTTAATTTAGTTTTTAAGAATAGAAAAAAAATTTATTTTCTATTTAATTTTCAATGTGATCGCATCAACGCCATTTTCTTACTACTAAGTGTAATAAGTACTCCTCGTGGTTCTTAGTTACTTCTACGTCGTACTTCGTCATTGCAAGGTAATTTTGTATATTTTTATTAATTAATAGTATGGAATTACTATTAAATTACAATATTAGTAACAATTTATATTTATCATTAGAAATGAGAGTGATTAATAATTGGGTCCGCTTTATTATTACAGTCGCAATACTTAATCAACGTGATCAAAGAATAGGTTACTTCGCTATTATTTTCTTTCACGATTATTTAGTCTTTACAACATTAATTGCAAGTAGCATTATTATGTATATTCAAAATAGAATATTAATTTATAAAGTGAGCAATTAATGATCAAAGGTTTAAGTCACAAAATGACAATGTATACATAGTAAAGTTTTGTAAAAATTTGAGGTTATACGTGTGCATAGTGCAATTTATAAACAAGGTAATTAATATACCTAACCATACTTATTATTAAAAATTATGAAACAGCTTATTGTATATTTACTTATTAAATAAAACTATTAAAAATTATCTAACTATTTGTTTCAGTACATATGGATTACTTATAACTATGGCATCATCTCTGAAAAAAGTAAAAGTAAATAAACAATATGATAAAAATGATTTAATTAAAGCTTTAGATGATGTTAAGAAGAAAAAGTTAAGTATACGAGCTGCCAGCAAAACCCATAATATACCATTTTCAACACTTTGGACAAAAATAAAAGGCCTTTATCCTATTGAGACCAGGCCAGGTCCAAGCACCGTTTTGACAGATGAAGAAGAAAACATTTTGGTAAGCTGGATTCTGCACTTAAGCAAAACAGGATTTTGTGTTACAAAAGATCAATTATTAGATAGTGTACAAAAACTGGTACAAAAACTTGAAAAAAATGTGCCATTTACTAATGGCAGACCCTCCAAGCATTGGTATAAGGCATTTCTTAATCGTCATGCAGAACTTTCTACAAAAATGGCTCAAAATATATCTCGTCGACGAGCTGCAGTTTCAGAGGAGAATATCCGTATCTGGTTTGAAGAAATCAAAGCATACCTTACTGAAAATAATCTTTGGGATCTGCCAGGTTCAAGCATATTTAATTGTGATGAATCGTCATTTTTATTGAATCCTAAGCCTAAAAAAGTACTGGTGTCAAAGGAACAAAAAGTAGCATACACAAGAATCACTGGCGACGAAAAAGAATGCCTTACTGGATTAGTCACAGGTAACGCTGAAGGGCAGTTATCACCACCACTGATTCTTTATCCTTATGAAAGGATACCTAAATCTATAGCAGCTTCTGCACCAGCAGGCTGGGCTTTAGGTAGGTGTAAGAAAGGCTGGATGACTAAAGAAACTTTCTATGAGTATATTACAGGTAAGCTGAGTATATATTAATTTATTAAAATTTTAGAAATTTTTATTTGTGATAAATTGATGAAAATCTCTTCGAACAAATATATTTGAAGCCAAAAAAGCTTTTTAATTATTTATTTCCTTTGTTTATTATTGGGAAATGTTTCAAATACATTTATTTCTTAAAATTAACTTGTTCGATGAACTTGTCACCAATAAATTTTTATTTCACTGAAATTGCCCTTCGTACAAAAAAGAATAATTAACAATATGTATATTTAAATGTGATACTTATGATGGACTGATAAATATCTCTTCGAACAAATATATTTGAAGCTAAAAAAGCTTTTTAAGCATTTATTTTCTTTATTTATTATTAGAAAATGTTTCAAAAACATTTATTTCTTAAAATTAACTTGTTCGTTGAACTTTTCACCAATAAATTTTTAATTCAATTAAATTACTCTTTGAACAAAAAAAAAACAATTTTTAACAATAGCATGTTTAAATATGATTTTTTCTTACAATTAGAATTTTAGTTGAATGATTTATTGACTTAGAAATATATTAAATATGATTAAATGTATCCATTTGCATTATCTGTTTATTTATAATTAGTGTTTAAAAAATTATATTTTACAGGAACTTTCTACCCATGGTGCGTCAGCAACGAAATTCCATTCCCTGTTATACTGTTTGTTGATGGTCATTCTAGTCATTTAACACTACCTTTAAGTAATTTTTGTAAAGATCACCAAATCGAATTGATTTCTCTTTACCCAAACGCTACCCATTTACTTCAACCTATGGATGTAGCGTTTTTTCGACCATTAAAAGTAAGTTGGAGTAAAGTTGTATTACGATATAGGATGGAAAATTATGGGGTCTCAGTCAGCAAATGTAATTTTGCTCCATTATTTAAAGAAGCACTGGACATGCTTGACTCTGCGAAAATTTTGAAAAACGGTTTTAAGTGTACAGGATTACATCCTTTTAATCCAAATATAATTGATTATTCTAAACTTATTCAACAAAATAAAGAACCGATTAAAGTTGTTGAACGTTCAGAAAATGACGAGATTGCATACACTGCACTGCATATGGTCGAACAAAGAATTACATCAGAAAATCTCAAGCTATTCAAAGAGGCTGCATCATCTCGTTTCTGGAATGGAGCATCAAATCTCGAAGCCCTTTTTTACCTTTGGTTAGATTTGTCACATGGATCAGAAAATTTACATCATAACGTTAACCAAGATCCTGATAGTGTGACGGTACTTTAATTATATATTTATGTATATCATTTTTTAATTTTTTAATTTGTATTTTATAATTTTATGTTTGTAATAACAGTATATTTTCCGACTCTTGCGATGGTATACTTAATGTTATGTTTCATTTAATTAATTTTTCTTAGGAAATTGACAAAACTTTAGATGTTCAAGAGTGTAGCGTGCTGAATACTGAAAATTCTTTGCCAATTAATAATAATAATTTAATCTTAAGTGACGAAGTTTTAGATTTAAGTATCAATAAACAAGTTACCGATTTTTCTATTGAAATACCTATAGACAGTAGTACATGTTGGGTAGTCCATGAAGATGGTAGCATCGAACAAACACTAAATTTTACCGACGATAAAACTGAACGAACTGACCAAACAGCATTAGATGATTCATCGATTCAAAGTCAATTTAGTTCATTAGGGGTATCGTCTGCTGTTGATGTAGAATCATTAGTGACTAAGAATCAAACAATATCACTTTCAAAAAATGAAACTTTGGAAATATCGACTAAAATTGTTGAAGAATCGCTTGATGAAATTTCAGAAGAGTCACCATGTTTGACTCAACAAGATAATAGACAAACATCGCCTTTCAAGGATATAACAAACAAAAATTGTAAAGGTAAATATTGTTTATTTTACAAAATGCGTATTCATATAGCAGGTAAATTAAATTAACAATTATCAATTTATTTTAGATAAACAGAATATACCATTGTCTTTTAAGCAATGCTTATTTTGGCCAGAAGAGAAAAAAGATGAGAGAAAACGTAAAAAGAAAGTCTTATTGCCAGCTGTAACTACTTCTGAAAATTGGATTAATTATCATCAAGAACTTGTGAATAATAAGAAGAAACTAATCGAAGAAAAAGAGTTCAAAAGAAATGAAAGAATAAAAAAAATCAAAATTAAACAGGAAAAAGACGAAGAAAAGAAAAAGGCGAGAGCATTAAAGATTAAAGCTAAAGAGAAAAAAATAAATAAAAAGAGCCAAAGTAAATAAAGCTTAAAACCAAATGTTTCTATTGTTAATGAAAGAAGAAAATAAAGTTAGAAGCATGTGACCCAAAGATAATAAATAAGAATATTTAATTATAATCTAATGTTTGCAATACGAAAGTGATATGTTATTACAAATGTTTCTATTTATTGTATTAAGTTAAATATTAATTGTAATTTATATTTTAATAAATATTTGTTATTCAATATAATTAAATAAAACTTCTGTACCGTTTATAACAATAATAAAATTTCAAAATTACTTATTTTTCAATTGATCAAGAATTAGGTCCCATTTGATCAATAACTACTTCCTTCTATCAAAAAGGTGATCAATAACTGCTCCGCTTACCGTTTTCATGATGTTTTACATATTTTTAATGTATTCTTTATAATTTACAATTGATTAGATGTTTTTCTTTTTGTAAATTGAAGAAAAATATTTAAATTATTGAAATATATTAAATTTGGCTAAGCCTTATTTTCTAATTACAATATATAGCCTAACGATTGTTAACCTCAAAGCTTAAGTGATCAGAAACTACGTCCTTCACGGTAAGGAAAACTGCACGTATGACCGGTCATAAATCAAGATGTTCATGCATCTCGATTACTTTCTAAACAAGCTGTCTTAATTTCGTTGTTTGTTCCTTTTGAACAAATACGATGCATTGATATAAATGGTATAAATACAGTGATTTTTTAGTCAAAATTCATCAGCGAATTCGTACGCTACATCAAAGTCCAGTGGTAAGACAGACTTGCATTTTTCGAAAATGGTCGGCTTCAAGTGCTTAGTACTTCTTTGCTTGGTCGGGATTGCCCTTGCCAGCGATCCTAACTGCCAACGAGAATCAGGAGATATACTTCTCGATTCGATCCCAGGAATAAACGTAATTCTATTTATTTTTTATTTATTTAATCCAGAGTAAAATTATATTACCTTACGAGGAAAATAACATTTCTCACTGCTCAACTCTGGTGTAACATATAAATTATTTCTTATATTACGGTTGGTATTAATGTGTAGTAATTAACAAAAGTTTGTAAAATTAGTAAAAATTTAACGTGTAATGTTTCTAATATAACAATTAATGGTATATATCCATTTTTGTTAGATCATCTTACTGGGTTACACAAGTGGAACTTATCCTGGATACAGAATCACCTGCGTTCAGTGCACATCCCTACTCAACGGTGTCCAAGAAATTCTTGGTATTAATGTTCTCACTGGAGGAGTAAGTTGCAGCAACGTTGTCTTGCAAGTGAACATTAACTCCATTTTGGGATCTTGCAAGGTCTACGGTAAAAGATTACGCAGAGGCGAGACGACACCCTGTTAAACGTATAATTACTCAATATTAATTTCACAAGATGTTATCAATATCAATATAACAATTAATATCAATAAATTAAATATGAATTAAACTAATAAACTGTATTATTTTTTTAAAACAAAAATGAATTTAACGTTTGGTGATATGTAGAATATATTTATGATAGTCGTTCCGAACGAAAAACTTGACTTTAAAATATAGAAGACTCATTTTACTTTTAATTGTCCGCCTTTAATTTTTGAAAGGGCTATACTCTGAGAAATTACATGCATCAACCATTGTGGACAAAGAGTAAAATGAGCCTTATTTTCAAGCCAAATTTTGGTTCGGAAAGACCGATAAATATATATTCTACACATGTATTAGTTTTTATAATCTTACACAATAAGTCATTATAAAATACTTTTGTATATGCACGATAAAAATTCACATTAAAAGCTTAATTCTTTTAAAGTATAACATTTTACACATATGTAAATAAAGCAATGTACGTATTGTGGTGCACCATTAAGTTTATAGATTTTAGGTTACACAGACGGATTTTATACAATATACTACGGTACTGAAGTAGATAACTAATTAATCACACATTTTGACATTAAATTTTTGTATATATAATAGTTTTATATATCGATAATTCGTTATGAAATGTTGCTCTGAATATTGGTAAAAGAAAAGAGAGAGAAAGAGAGAGAGAGTCGGTTAAACAAGGAAACGAAAGCAAGAGAAACGAAACTTCGTGGTGCAATCATCGACGACTTGGAAGCGTATAGCTTGCGACGCTTCGTCACCTAGGCGACGCAAAATTAGCGACCCGATACCCAAACGATTTCGGTACAGAACTACGAACCTATACGTGGTAGGTTACGTATCTGATTTATGATCGCAATATTTATTACGTTGTTAGAAATTGTTAGTTTAAATTTTACTTTAGTAATTTTTAATTTCTTTGTACAATTGCATTTGTTAAAAATACATTTATATGTACTGTTAGAGGTTTAAAAGCATTGAATAAATTCGCAAACTCTCATTAAAAAAATGGACGTAATAAAAAAAGCTTTACGGAAAACGAGTAAGAGTAGAAAGAAGGTTCAAAGATGCGAAGGAGTCGTAATAAACGCAAGGGAGCGTCGTGTATCGGTTCTCTAAGGCTTTTAGCCGGGTAGCAACAGGCATCCGTTGCAATAGGGTACACGACTAGACCGTCTACTTTAACGCCAAGATTTTTCGCCTTACTTATCGCTTCTTTTTCAGCTGCTTTATTTTTCGTACACTTTTTCTTAACCCGTAAACATTTATTTTGTTACTTTTTTTCAAATAAAGGTACAAAATACATTTTGTGGGTAATACACTGCATTTACCGTTATTAAATTAATTTGTGAATTTAGATCACATTTAAAATATTAGATCGTTTAAAGATATTTAATTTTGTAAGCTAGATCGTAAAAGTATTTTAAAGTTAATCCGATATCTTATAATGTGTCTGTATAAAATATTTTTAAAACAATATTTTAAACTGTATCCTTCGACTGGAAACTTCGTTTATTAGTGAATTGAAATTGTTTAACAAGCTATAGTTCTAATAAAAAAAGACAATTATTTAACTTATCGTGAATTAAGTTGCTTCATTATTTTACCTCTTGCCAATTGTATATGTAAATTAAAAGCTAAGTAATAACTTACAACGAAAAAAAATTTTTTTTTAAATATTCAGAAAGCTAGTAATGCTTAGACGTGCGACCCCTAAAACATCCCTAAATTACGTCATGCTCGTGAGGACGGTTACCCGATTTCTCATTTCCACGGTTGAATGCCGTTATTTACACGTGGGATTCCGCGGGTGCTGTCGAGCGATTTTCGGCTTTTATTCCCGCGGATTCTCCCCTTAGCAAACGGGATTTTGGGGGCTGGCACCTGTTAGATTCTCTCGCATTCGTTTTCAGATACTTTTACCGGATTTCAATTTATCCTTATTGATATTGTTTTTCGTATAAATTACAGTTCAAATTTATTTTTAACATAATTATACACTTTTTGTTAACTTTTTTTAAATAAAATTAACGAATATAATGTACTCGAGCATGATTACATGAATAGCAATATTACACGTTTTTGAGAATTGTACATGGAATGCAAATAATGGTTGAAATGTTATAATATACGATAAATATTTTTTATTCTTACTTGTATATTTATAAATTCTTTATATACTATTTATTATTAAATTTTAATATCTCACAAATATCTAAAAAGCTTCTATATTATTATTAATATAAATAACAAATCAAATTTATATTTTGAACCCCTAACATAGAGGGTGAGTAAGGGAAATATATAAAGAGTACAAATAAAAAAATATGTGATTAAACATGTAAGAATCTCAAATTAAGCACACAATCGCGTAACCTCGAAACCTCCTAATGTACACACGTCGTTACATCCACCGACGTATCAGTAAGTAACGGTCAAAAAGAAACAGATAAATAAGTAACGGTCTAAATTTTTATACATTTCTCGTAAATTAACACGGCCATTTGGATTATTTATTAATTTATCTGTGCTTTCTAATGTAACTGATTTTTATTAGCATTTAAAAAACTTATGGTTATAAAATATTTATAATTTAATTTAATAAAATTTTATAAATTATTCCGTTTTCTTTACATCTTTTCAGAGATTAAGATTGGTACACTTATAGTAATAAATTGATTTTATAATTTTTGATCGACTAAGTTTACTTTTAATTATTTTAAGTATGTAAAGGTCCGAACAAATAAACAAATGAATTCCAAGATACTTCAAATGAAAACTAACTTAGTTAATTGATATAATTCATTGGCGTGTTAATCATCGAATGGAATGAAGCATGTCAAACTAGCCGAATTCATGATTACCTTGCGAGTAAACTCTCGATTCCATGTTTACCCGCAAAAGCGCGACAGTTTACTTAATCTCCGAAATGCACGCTGCATAACAAGGAAAATGTTTAGCGATGAATAAGTAAAATTAATATTGAAAGTAAAAAAATACTGTAAAAATTGTATTCCTGGAGTTTTAAAAATTTAATTACTTGTCAACCAATAACAAAACTAAATTCATTAGTTTGTGTTTGAGGTTGCAATACAATTCCCCCTTCCCGATAATAATGGTTGTCCATAAAATATAAGGTCTCCTCTCTTTGAAAATCATTTCGTAGTATAGAAAATATCAAAATATTTTCTTAACAAACTAACCGGTAAGTTTATAGAACCAAACAAGATTAAAAATCATCGTTGGAGAGGCGTTGGCACTTTTACAATGAGTCGTCACGTTTTTGTTGTCATAACTATCATCTCTTATTTAAGCGGGAACAAGTAGAGAAAAGAGGGAATGAGAAGGAAACTCGCTTTCGAGGGAGATTGAAAGAACGAGTAAAAAACGTCAAGACAATGAGAGAATAAGAGGACGCAGATGGAAATAATGAGAGAGAAAGAGAAAGAGAGAGAGAGAGAGAGTGAGAAAGGGAGGGAATGGACGAGCATTGACAAGACGGAAAATAGAGACGGGGAAAGATAGAGACGTGTGACGTAAAATTCAAGCGACACTCGTACGTTCTTGTTCTCCCAAGACTCGAATTAATGAGCTTTCTTTCATATTTCAAACACTCGATTAAGTTTTGGAGTGTACTTGGCACTCATTTTTTACCTTCTCAGATTTACCTTCCTTTTCGGACAATTAACATTTTACTCGATTACTCGAAGTTTAATTATTCGAGCTGAAATTTTAGGTACACCGTTGGGGCTAGATACTTCATCAAAATTGCGTACACAAGTGCGAACATTGACTTAATGAAATAACTTAATTAAAATTCTATGTATATAAATACGAAATAAATTTACAATTACTTGGCTAGAAAAAATTATTATCTGTAAAATAATTTAATCTTGTATAAGTTAATTTAAATTCATAGTGTAGATTTTTAATAACAAAAGGTTATACATTTACGATGCAGGAGATTTTTTTTAAAAAGTACATTTAAACGTCATCGGGAAAGGACGCTGGAATTACGTTAACACGAAGAATAAAGGGTCTATCCATACTTTTAATTAATGTCAACAAATTAATTATGGTAAATCGGTACACCGCCCACAAATACCGTAATTAATGAACTTTTTGAATATGCATATCGCGCAATTATAAAATTAAAATAATTTTTATGATTTCCAGCATTATGCCACGGCGAATTTGTTAAAAGGAAACACAATAAATGATATCAAACGCGTTTTGTAAATAAACGATTGAATAGTAATTAACTCGCTGATGAATAAAACATGACATTAAATGTTTTTAATTACGAACTGGAAGGCGAACTTTTATTCATTGTCATAAAAGTTTCTGCGCGCGGGTAGAAAAAAAAATGATCGCCAAAGTAGTATTTAAAATGTTATGAGTTTCTGGATGACATGCGGAGTTTATTCAGCAATCGATAAACTGGATGTATATTTATGCGCGTTCCGATTTTTCCTTCTTTTTTTTCCTTTTTTTTCAAATGCACCAAACGAATTTTCCGCGCATAAACTGTCGCATGTAGGTCAACGCAACTCCACGCGGCGTGTTATATTCCAGCTTTGACACGCTTAAATTTTGTTAATATTCATGCAACGAGATTAGAATTTTACACCGCATACGGGAATCATGGACGTATATGCGTGTACAAAAAGGATCGTGAGTTATATTCGAGAGACGAATCATTCCACCTGCGTAAGATTGCGTGTTAATACATTTCGGTAAGCTGGCTAGAATGAACTTTTTACTTTTCGCCCTTTGAACGGCCACACCGAATAGTAAAATATGTAAATATGAAACACGAGTGATGCCGGAAATAAATGTACCAAAAATATTTACCTAATTATTATACTCTGTACCTATCAATTTAGAGGATTGTGTAACTAACGAAGATTTATATATTTAGCGAAAATTCAAAGAGTTCCTATCTATGTTCGCTTCGAGAAAGTTATCCCTACAAAATTATAAAAAAGACCCTACTGTAGAAGTTACATGTACGAAATGTAACGAAGCTACGAAAAATAAATGTATAAATTTTAAAAGATAATATGGTATATTATTAATTGAAAGTTAAATAAACACTGTGCTTTTAAGGAATTTTCGTTATTTAATTGATAATTGATATAGTATATCTTATTTATAATAAAATTACAGTGTCTGTATAAATGGACTTGCTTCATCACTAATAAATATTATAGGATACAATAGATAGACCGACAGTGCTGTAAATTTTTTATTGATTTTTTATTACAATTTTTTTGTATCATGTTTTTATTTTTAAAATGAACCAATTTTAGTAAATTTAAGAGCTACTACGAAAAACATGTCATTATCAAATAATTGAAGTACTTAATTTATGAAAAAATAATCCGCTGCCAATTCATTGGCCCGTAGCTTCTTCAAAATTAACGTGTATCGCTCCTATATTTATGTAATATGTTATTCTAAAATATAAAATATTATGAATCCTAATCAAATTATCCAACATTTTTAAAATTATTGTTTATGTTACGCACTAATTAACTCGGATGATAATTACAAATAAAAATATGTTACAAAAATTTGATTGAACGTGTCAGAATTTGAAGAACACATTTTTAAAATATAAAGAAATACTGATTTAATTTCAACATCTATCCGTTTTCGGGCAGATTAATGCATTTTCATGTGTTTTCTGCAAAGTACAACATTTAGGTGTTGCAAATACTTCAAAACATCCCTGGTAGAAATCTGATGATCATAAGCCAAAAAAATGGCCAAGTGTCATAAAATATACAGAACAAATGTCCAATTAGTAGCAAAATTAGTTATATTGCATTTTCAAATGTTAAATTTCTACTAGGGATGTTTCTGAAATGTTTTAATAAAGCAATACAGATGTTTTACTTCTAAGAGTATTTTACTAAAAAATATAAATTATTGAAATAATCCTATTTTAGATTATAATTTTTTTCCCAAAATCTAATTATTCAAATATTTTAAATTACAGCATAAAGCTAGTATTATATTCTATTAACATACGTTTTTCAGCATATTCGACTGATTAATTTAGAATTATAACAAATCGAAAATAAATTAGTTCATTTTAATAATTAGAAAATTAATAGAGTTAATTTGAAATTAAAATTTGAATTAAAACAATCCCCGATTGAGAAAAAGACTTTTTTATTCTCTACAAAATATATTTAGTCTGTTTAAAAAATATCATTTAAAACATTTAAAATTTTTAAAAATAAATTTTTTGAATATCGAAGTTCAGCTATAAAACAATAAGCAAATCTATAAATCCAAAAACAAATTTTTATCCCAAATTCGGAAATTAAAAAGAAAATGTCATGCCCATCCCGAGCAATATATTTAAAGTAGTTTAAAAAATATGGCAATATATATGTGTACACACACACATCCACACAAATATTTTTAAACACCCGAGATTCGAACTCTAAACATGTATATTTAAATATATGGTGCATTCCATATCAAATCAGCAGATGAAAAATGAAAAAGTATTGAAATTCTGCTAAATAATACTTTTTTGAATCTGGCATATGTAAACAAATGTTTAGATGCTTTACTTACATGCACATGACAAAAGTTATTAATAACCAAAAATTGCATATTTTGCTGTTTTGCACTTATATGACCAATATTCATGACTATATAACTCAAAATATATGCATCCTACAAAAAAAGATAGATACTTTTAAAATTGGAAATTACATGAAGATTTCAATAAAATTTTAATTATAACCTTTAATTGAATATTATTGCACTTTTACTAACCTTAGTCAATAGAAGATCATATATCTTAATTTTCTGACATTGTTCGGGACAATTAATATTACTGAAAAAAATTAGAGATACTTCTAATTACAATTACTTTGTGTGTACGAAGCCGCTTAGTGGCATAATACACTTTTTTCTGTAAAACTAACTACAAAAATAAAGAACTTCAACATGGCTGATAGTTGCCGATGAACATGAACTTTTTCAATTCAAGATAAATAACAATTTTTAAAATACTGGTCGATTCTACTTTTTATTTGCAACAACAAAAATCTCTATCAATTTTCTCTTTAGATTAATAGTTTCAGTTTAATACCTTTCAGAATGGTACCTTTATTTTTTTATTATTCCAATACCTTTTTGAATTTTTTTCTCTGAAACTATTAATCTCAAGTTATTTAGCAAAATTTCAATAAATTTAAAATTTTCATCTGCTGATTTGATATGGAATGGTCCATGTATATGTCAAACTGTACTTTAAACGTGTTTTTAGCAAATCGAAAAATTTTACTATTACATAGCTTTCTCTGCGAGGAAGGGAAATTGTAGAGGATATTTATGTCATGTACAAATGTTCTTTTAACTTACGTAGAATGCAATTACCATTACGTAAATTTAGAAAGTGTGTAATCTTTAATAACAATTAAAGCATAAGGAAAAAAATGCATGTATTGTAAAATTGTAATCCTATCATAAATCAGAATGCTTATGCATCTCGATATCTTTCTAAACAAACTCTCTTAATTTCGTTGTTTGTTCCTTTTGAACAAATACGATGCATTGATATAAATGGTATAAATACAGTGATTTTTTAGTCAAAATTCATCAGCGAATTCGTACGCTACATCAAAGTCCAGTGGTAAGACAGACTTGCATTTTTCGAAAATGGTCGGCTTCAAGTGCTTAGTACTTCTTTGCTTGGTCGGGATTGCCCTTGCCGGTACTGCTGGTAACGATCCTAACTGCAAAAGAGAGTCCGGAGACATACTTCTAGATTCTATTCCTGGCATCACTGTAAGTAATTATATAAATATATATTACTTTTGAAAATCTTTAAAAAAAACTTTTAACACTTATTTAATATTTTTCACCCTGATCATCTAAAAGTCTACATTATTAACCTTTACGAGTGGAGTAAAATTGCATTTTCTGCCCTCCGGAAAGCGGCAACTTTCCGGCCGGAGGGCAAAAATAGTACATTACATACCATGGCCAGTAAAATAAGAAATGTCTCAGATCACATGTAATTGTCGGCCGAGGCGAAGCCGAGGTTGACGAACATGTGTTCTGAGGCTTTCTTTTTTACTGGCCAAGGTGTGTATACTATTTTTCTGCTCGACGTAGCCGGAAATCGGCAACTTCAATTCGCGCAACGGCCGGGAAGTTGCCGCTTTCCGGCCGGAGGGCAAAAAAATAATATACACACCTTGGCCAGTAAAAAAGAAAGCCTCGGATCACATGTTCGTCCACCTCGGCTTCGCCTCGGCCGACAATTACATGTGATCCGAAATATTTCTTATTTTACTTGTCATGGTATGTAATATGCTATTTATTCCTTCGATGACTTTACTCCCCGTAGACTCATTTTATTTCCCGTAGACCCATTTTATTCATCGTAGACTTACCTTTTTGTTTTGAACACTTAGTTCAACCTTCTTCTACAAATAAAAAATTTAATTTATTATATATTAAATTTAAAATATCAAAAAATTTTACAATATTGAAAAAATTTAGAAATTAAAAAAAAATTGTTATTGCAAAAAGTAAGTCAAAAAAGTTTTCAAATGATCAGGGTGAACAATTTTATATTCACTTCGGGAGTAAAAGGCAATTTATTCCCTTGGATGAATTACTGCCAAAAGCTAAAGCGAGGAAGCATCAACTTTCATCCCGAGAATAAATGCCTATTTTACTCCCCATGTGCATAAACAACTATTACCAGTTTATCCAAGCCTGAGTAAGAGTATGTACAGCAAAATTATTCAATATTATTTAAAATATAATAAATTACATGTTAAAATAACAAATAGTTGTTTTTTTTTGTTAAAAACCTATTTGAGGTTGTTTTATCAAATTTTTTTTAATTAATTTTAATGGGTTTTAAGATTCCTGATGCTGCCAATCTTACTATATTTTGGCCAAAAATTAGTGAAATATATTGTTCATTATCATAAATTATAGAAATTATGGTAAAATATATACAAGTATACGATAGAGATATAGACATAGTATCGATTAAATATTATATTTAATAATTTTTGTAATGTAATTAATTGTATACGGAAAATATGTTTTACAAAAAATTATTATACTGTTTAGTAATTTGGTTGGTATATACTGATAAAATAATTAGCACACTGCATAGTATAATATAATACAGATGTATATTAATTTTTTCTGTAATTCTTAAAAGGTTCTATATATAGTATCATAATAGAAGATTCTTTGTAGTATAATTATTGCATAATATAATAAAAATTAAACCATGGAATCTGTAACCAGCAGACAGTGATTAGAACAAATCGATTTTATTACATTCGTATCTATAATATTTTAGATCACCGTATTGGGAAAAGCAAGTAGAACTTATCCTGGATACAGAATCACCTGCGTTAAATGCACATCTTTACTTGATGGCGTACAAGAAATTCTGGGCCTTAATGTTCTCAACGGTGGAGTTAATTGCAACAACGTTGTCTTGCAACTCAACATCAACTCCATTTTGGGATCCTGCAAGGTTTATGGTAAAAAATTGGAGGATGGTGAGACTGCTGCATGCTAAATGGATATCCAGTCAACATATTTATTACAATAATTGTTAAATAAGAACCACTGTTGTAATCAATATCAATAAACACAGTAAAACGTATAATACTAAATTGTATTATTTATTATTACCTTACATACAATGTAATTCAAAGATACTTCGTTATATGGTTACTATATACCTATTAGTTCTTTCAGAACCAATATATATATTGCAATGAACATAGATGAAAAATTTTTTAATTCACAAAAATATAACTTAAATTATTAAATAAAAAAAATGTTATTTTTAATTTAATATGATGATATTGTACCAATTATATATTTAAGAACAATCGAGGCGATAAAATTATAGATAAAAATATGAAAAAATTCTAAATTAATTAAAGTCTCAAAAGGTTAAAAATATTTTTTCTACTAATTCTTGAAACACAGTTTAGATTATATTTTTCAGTGTATGTAATCAAAAGATATAAAAATAAAACTAGTACCAAAAATAAAGTTAATAGGTTAAAATTTTGAAGTAAACAGTTTTTCACCACACGTAGACCGAAAGTACCACATTCCCTCCCGGCACCGAAAAAGGAATGTGTTATTTTCGGCCTACTGGTGGTGAAAAATAGTATACATCCCACGGGAGGTAAAATGGTCACCCCATAGCACATGTTTGCCACCCTCGCCTTCGGCTCAGGTGCCAATTTACATGTGCTATGAACTGACCAATACTTTACCTCCCTAGGTGTGTAATATACTATTCCTTAACACACGTCAAATTGCAAAGAATTTCTTGCACTGCTCGTGCAGAAAAGTTACCTTTGCACACTTGTTGCATGATACACTATTTTATAATACATTGTTTTATAGAGAATGTATACAATAATAGCAAATAAGTATAAAGAATAAAGATTTAATTTCATTTATTTTTTTAAATGTCTATAGATTTAAAACAAATTTAAATACATTCTTTAGAGCATGTTCATAAATCACTATTCTGTGGACATGATTAGAATCTAAAAGACGAGTTAGTCATTTATCAAAACAAAATAGATAAAAAAAAAGTAATCCATACTCATCGTACGAAAATAAAAGGTGAAACGCCAAAATACATTGAACGTGTTAAAAAAATAGACTAGTGAGGAGGACTTGGTGGAGCCGCAGCGACGACGTTTACCTTTTGACGGTAACCAACTGCGCTCGCATGACCAAGTTATTCCTCTGAATGGACGCGCCCACAGAAAGCTCGAAGCACTTCAAGAGGAGAATTCCATGGTATAGAGTTAGAGGAAAAAGGAAAATCGTCGGAAGCCGGGACAAAAAGCTCCTTTCGCTACGGTCGATCGAAGAAGGGTTTGCAGCCCGCGCGCGAGCTTTTCGTTAGCTAGCGAAAATAATAAAGGCTGTAAATCACGTAAGCTCGCGGTACGTGTTTATCTTGAGGAACGCTTGTGGGCAGCGAATAAAGAAAAAATACGGATGAAAATGGGAAAAGTTCAAGCAACGAGGAAAAAAAATCAATCTCTTTAGACCTTTGAACTCTTGACCACGGTTTCTTTTAGATTTAAACGGTAAATTTATAACTTAAATATTTAATTAGAAAATGTTAATTACTGGATCTTGTTACGTTTTCTTTTGCTTCGTTAGTAATATTAAGATATTTTAATTGTCAAAATATTTTCTTTAATACGCACGTCGAAAGAATATTTTAGGAACAGATTTTAAGCGAATTCATGAAATGAACTTGGTAGTAAAGTAAAATACATTTCTCGCGATATATGAATTTTTCTCACGATCCTTCACTTCGTAATATATATTCGCCAAGTTTATCTGCTTTTTATCTTTCTGGGTTAAGCATACACACCAAAATTCTTTTTACCAGCATTTAACTTTTTTCGATGAGAAAATTTTTCAAATTTTTGCAAAAATTAGTTAAGCGGGCTAATTAGTCGGACGACTATTATATCCATTCTCACATTATAGCTTTAAGTGGGGCGTTATTTTGCTAAGATATGTATAGATACTTGCTTATATTCTACACGCAGTGTAAATTTAACTTTTCCTTGCAACACAGCATTCTTGTAAAAAACTAGGTTTTGAAAAAATTGAAACACCTCCGTACCTTCAAAGAAAAATTATAATTTTTATTAAGTAAATTTTTTTAGTACAGTATATACAATCTATAATTCGAGTCGTGGTTAAATTAAAATTCTTCGAAGTACACCTGATTTTGCAGAAATAAAATAAATAAATAAAAAAAATACAAGGTATAAGTATAGACCTGTACGATGTTAATATGTAAAATGAATAATTCAAAGAGACGGCGGTAGGAGAAACTGTAGCGGAAGGTACAACCGAAACTGCATCGAAACCGTGAGGCGAAACGGAGCAAGCGAGAGAGACACACCGCGGTAGTCGCGGCGACGTTATCATAACCCAGTGACGCCAAATATTGATTTTGACACATACACGTGACGAAGGACTGAATGCACGACGACGCGTCGCTAATACAACGTCGAGAAGACATGGCAATGTAAGCGAAGTGCGACACCTCTTTTTCCACCCATCCGTGTGCGAATCAACCGAACACGATATATTATACGTCTTTTCTATCTAGTTATATTTTTAATTGTTTTTATTTCATTATATTTGAACGACCAAATGCATAATATTCTTAATTCACAGATGAAAATTGTATTTATCTTTAATAAAAATAAAATTTAACTATTCCTCGTATTTTGCAATAAATATTATGAGTGCAAAAAATGAAAATCTTTTCCGTAAAATATTGAGTTTAAACATTTTCAATTATTTCTATATAACATGTTTAAGATAATAATTGCAGAAATTACATCTTTCGCAATTAAATTCGGCTTTTCAACATTCGCATTATTTGTAAATGTTAACGATTAATTAATATACGATGATTAATAAAAAGAATAAATAAAATAAAATTCTACTTAAAAAATTATTGCTCCTTAATTTTTATCGTTCTACGACTTTAATCCGTGAAAAATAAATGATATTTGACAACGATGGAATCACTTATATCTTCTTTAATCCAGAGATTGAAAAAAATTAAGAATATCAGATAAAAAAATGCAATTCTTTCCTCGTGCACGCAATGCTATAAGTATTAAAAAAACGAATATTACTCAAAATGCATAAGCGGGAAAAATACGCATTGCAAGTAATTTTGGGTCGATGTTTTCGCAAGCGGTTATAGTAACGTCGCACGAGAGCGCCATGTAAAAGGAGGTCATGGTGCAGCGAAATAGCAATAATAACGCGAGAACTATATACAAGCTCGCGCGTTACTCGCTACCGACTCGTCGTTCTACCGGCCGGCACTTGCACGTTAAACATTGAATGATTCTTGAAACCGATTGGTACTGTCCCCTTTAGGACGGTACTCGCAACTCAACAACCTATTCTTCTCTCGGCGTTACAGCTTTTGGTAACGTAGATTCCTGTTATCTCGACCCGTCTAGAAGATACCATGGCAATGCCGCTACAACAGTGAAAATTGTTGTTATAGATTACCAATGTAACGATGAATTTTACATTCCGAGATGTAATTCTAATCATCGTAGCAAATAACAAGAGGACTTTCAGTTTCTTTTAAATCATAATATCAATTGATTATGATTAAATTCTGAATATAATCGTATTTTTAAGATTTCATTTGTCATTGTTACTTTAAAATACAAAAAAATGGTTCAGTACGTATTATATCTATAGTATAAAAAGGAATAACATCTTTAAAACAATGTTCACCAAGTTATCCGTTTTTATACGTACATTTATATTATATCAAAATAAAATGTTTAGAAATAACACGCGATACGCCACCGGCATTCGTTCTTTTCACCTTTTGAAATAACATCTAGATGACGCTACCTGCGCGAATCCAGAATTCGAAAATTTATCGACAAGAAGATTCAAGCGAGAGACTAGAATAGACACCTTTTCCTAACAAAGCCAAGTGGAGGCTTCTAATAATCGTCTAAAAAAAGTAACATCGTAATTTCTTATTCGAATTTTCAAGAATGTATTCGAATAATTTAAAATTATTTATTCAAATTATTGCGAAAAACTGTGCCGGTAAACCGGAAATATGTAGCTCGCATGACACACGGAGGGAACACATAATTTTTTGATCTGTATAAACAATTTGCGTCGAAAGAATGATAACTTTCGCAGTAAATCGATGGCAAACTCATAGCTAACGATTTAAACTTTAGTTTCGAACTATATGGTACTAATGAAGATTTACGAAATCAGTGGTAGAAACGCTAAAGTCATAGACTCGTGGACCACGAGTATCGGCGTAAGTAGTGGTTTAAATGCGAGTGGCGCCATCGCCAGACCATCGTTTTTCTTTATTCTCGCGTAAAGTACCAAAAGCGAAAAAAAAACTTTGCAGTAGGTGGATAGATAAAAATTAAACGTTTCGAATGACCTAACGATCGATACAAAAACATATAACAATTTACGAAGCAATTGCACGAAACGCATCGTTCGCTAGAGGCAGATGCGCATAGAGTACAGTCGGATTGAAAAATTTGACAGAGCAAAACCTTGCAATTCGTGGTAGAGGCATTAGAGCTCAAAATTGGGACTGGGGCGTCTTTTGAAAAATGTAGATCGTAAAATATTGACACAAGGTCGTGAACGTAGTATATCGATAAATTGCCTCGTTCACGAGATACCGAATTTTTTAGGCACCAGAGGCGGCGCGACTCGCCGGCTTATTACCTGAACGGACTGTATCGAGGCTTGACGCGTTGACGACTCGAGCGACCATCTGATCGGGCGTTCGCGCGTGTCTCCCTACTACCGCATGCGAAAACGACCTCGCTATATTACCACGGAAATAATCGATGCGATAATTTTCGAGCGTAATCTTAAAAGCCTATTCCTAATTTACCTATATATTTTTTTTTAACAAACGTACATCCTTGTACCAAAACCGATGTCTCTAAATTTAATGGTAACTGATAACGAAATGTCGTCATGTATAGATTGCAATGTCGAAGATGAAAAAAAAAATGGGTATTTCTTAAGCGAGTTTGCACGTATATACAGAGAGAGAAAAATCAAGGAAGGCGATCGCACACCGGCAATCGCGACGAAATGGTAGCTTTACGTCGCAAAATTATGCTCGGGGCGTCATAAAAAAGTTGTAGAGTAAAAAAAATGAGTACGACTTGGTGTGGCCAGATTTTCGATCGGTGAACCACCAGCCGAGATATTTACGATAGAAGTGGATTTTTCAGCCGGCTTGGAGCGACGCCCCATGAACGTACGCGCGCCTTGTCGCTCCTGCCTGTACAGTCGAAATGAAAAGTTTGCCGGAACGAGCCACCATTCGAAAGAAAATCCATGGGTAAAGAGGCATCTACGGGCCTGGCGCGTCGTAACAAAATTGTAGAACTCAACATTCTGTGAGGACTTTTCGTGCTCAATTTTTTAATTCGATGCCCGAGTAAATAGTTATGATTTTTCGAAAGATCGTACTTAACCTCAATTCGATTATAATTTTGGCAGATAGTGTACTTGCAACGGACGCCACGGGAGAGCGCGGCAAGCCGTTCGTGGGGATGCGGCTATCGTTCACAACGTTGTGTTTTAACTTCCTACCTCGTATATACATATTTCCGTATTCGAGTATGCACGTTTCGCGGCACCTTGCGCACCTTATACTGCATTTACCCGGCTGCGATTTAAAATAATTTTACTCTTTTACGGATAATACTTAAATGAATCTTTGTTCTTTCCTGAAACATCGTAATTCAACTTTATTTACGATTATTTATTAATTATAGTTTCATATATAAATTTCTGACTATTCACAATTAAGAACGGCTAAAAATTGCCTAACATTAATGCCTTTTTGTATTCATTATTTTACTATTGTTATTACCAATTATAATTTTGAAATTAAAAATATTCTATTTTAAATACAATATTTATATTTTCTTGGTGATCCAAGTAATAATTATACAATTCTTTTTATTATTCGTAAAATTTAATTGAATCGTTACTTTTAAGTGAAATTAATAAAATTATAATTACTATTTATAGTTTGCACATTATAAGAATTTACATTAATAAAAGAGTTTGTTACTTAACAACTATAAAAAATAATTGTGAAAGAACACAAATATACGTAAATGGAATGAAAAGAACGTTTACATTTTTAATGATGCTATACTTAATGGACTAATATTTTAAATATATTTTTATATAGATATTAAAAAATTCTAATATAGTCACTTTACTTTAAGCATAAGTACATAATATGCCAATTACGGCAACATAATACGTTCGCGTTCATGAATATATTTATCGTGATATCTACAGCATTACTTTTCAGAATTGATATAAAATTATCCAAAACGTAATATTTTCTTTTCGAAAATTTGTATCGAAATTCGTTTGATCAGACACTATAAGAAAATCGTAAACTAATAGGTAAAAATGTAAAGATACACCCAAAATATTGTACCATCTATTATATATCTATGAAAATTCTTAGTAAATAGGTTAGTTAAATACTATTAGTGTAAAAATCGCAGGTAGTGCAATATTTTGATAATCCCAAGAGCAATTGAATCCGTAAATTCCGAGGCGATTGTAACTGAAAATTAGTATTCGAGAAAAGCCTGTGCGAAGTGAGTGGTCGTATAAGGAGATATACCTTCTCCCTCGTTCTCCCTCGGCTTTAATAAATCATTGTGGCTTCAAACGCATTTCGGCAGTAATCCCAGGAAATAAAATAAGCTCTACATTATTTGATTATCGAATATATATATATATACTCGACGTACGGAAAGTGTAACTCATTTCGGTATAAAAATTATTCGAAATAAGTATAATAATATTGTAATTTTTATTGGTTAAATAATGGGATTATAGTTTTTCTATAAAATAAATGATAATTATCCACTCGTGTATGTATAGTGTATCGGAGCACGTAAATTGAATGAAATATCCGGTAATTTAACGAATAGGATAACTCGAGTAAATTCTGTGCTTATCGATATCAAATTAGGTATAGACACATACACACACTCGGGTAGAAATAAATATAATTTGTATCGTGTGTTGTAAGCCTAAGCGTCTACGAGGGATGTAGGGGAGGAGAGTAGTGAAACAGTGTGAACGAACGCGTTTCTATCGTAAACTCCACAGCCCCACTAACCAAGTTGCGCGGCTACATTACCGTGGTATATATCTATATACCGAGGGTTCCGACATGGGCGATGGCAGCAAGGACAAGATCCGCAAAAAGATTCCCGTTCACTTTGCGATATCCCTGATTTTACGTTATTCTAACCCGACTTAACGTGCAACATCGTTTCCGTATGTTATAAACTTTCTACTCAGTGTAAATTTCCGCAAGCTTCGTCGAGGGAGGGTCGAAGATTACCTGCTCTTCGCATAGTTACGGTGTACCAAAGGTATCGAAGCAACCAAGTAATACGTCTTTAATTATTACTCATTTGCACCTTGTAGATCGTGAATGATCAACTTTTTCGTTTATATTCGTTTCGGTTTTTCTTCTATTACGACGTTATTGCTGAATGCAAACGAGTTTAAGGTTAAACATATAATAATTTCTCGGGGTACCTGTACGCATGTGCTGTGACAGTTGCAAGCTCGCTAAAATTAATACACGCTATAACGTAATTAATCAATTTAGAGGCATTTACGTGGTCTGTTGTGGAATATATCTTCGTTCTATATACTATTGTTTTGTTCTGATTTTTCGCAACACTTCGTTTCCCGACGTTATCTATATTCGTTTAGGTAAGATAGATTTTTTTTCATTTGGCACGTTATAATATGTTAAAATAATACTAGAAAGTAAACAGGCGAAATAAAATACCTTTGTGTATCGTAATTCCTAAAGATTGTTGAAGAAACAAAAAAAGGTTATAATAAATATTTTACTAGTAGTAGCTATACAGACAAAGTTTGTTAAATACGTAGTCACTGTTTCACGTCAGAATGAAGTAAGCTTTCACTAGCGCACACGTAGATTAATAAGCATTTCGTTTTATTTCCAACAATAATAGTTTTTTATCACGAGAAATTAACAATAATGCATTATTACACTAGATTAAATATATATCAATTTGACAATGGAGTGTCTACAAAAGAAGCAAGACGAAGATAAGAAATCAGCCAGCGAAGAATCTGATACTGAAAAAGTAGAGGATGAGGAAGAAAATTTAAGCGAGAAAAAGAAATGTCTTGCAAAAACGGTCGAATCTGCAAAAGAATCAAAAAAGCGCAGGAAAAGCTCGTCGAGTGACGACACCTCCAGTGATGATTACGACAGTGATGATGATTTCAAGCCCAAAACAGCGTTGCTTTCATTGAAAAAGGGTACAAAATACATAATTAAATTACAATATATATTTCAGTCAAAAATATGCTTTTCTTACGGATTTGTAATATTTTAGGTAAAATTGAAAAGAAACGAAAGAAAGATGATAAGGATAGCGATAGTGATTTAGAATAAGTACAAATTGTCCAATGTACAAAGTAGCAAAAAACAAAAAATCAATGGAGGTAATTAATATGATCGGATTATATTTTAATAGGTAGCTGAATCATTGGATATAAAATCTACTTTGTTATATTACTCGTGTTGAATTTTAATATTGAATGATACAAAATTTATTCTTTCGTGGTGAATTTATTGGATAGTGATGCACTATATAATTAATGTTATAAAATGAACCCTTTTATGCACCCTCGAGGTTGCATAAAAAGTATCTATAAATGTTACAAATATTAAAAATAAATACTTTTCAATATTGTACCAAATGGTATTGAAAACAATAAATACACGTAAATGTATTGTTGTAAATGTTTGAAAAAAATAAGAAAATAGTCTCTAAGGTTTTCTTGTCTTTATCCCTAAACCTTTGATATCGATATAAAAATATTTATTTAATTTAATAAAAATATAATAATCATTAAGCGTAATTCACAATATTGAATGTTGAAAAATATTGATAACTTGGTGTAAATGTTAGCTTGTATCTAAAAAAATGTTTATCTCCTAAAGTTTAATTCTCGAATACTTTGAAAATTAATTAAAATTTTAGTTTTTGCAGTGTATTCTTATTTTAATGTATAGGCTGTATCTATTATTTTTACATGATAATTTATTACGATTAATCTGTGCAACTATTTACCCTATTTTAAGCATGACATATAATTTTCATATTAATATTTAAACTTTGAACAAAAAAAATAGGTTCGTAAACTAACAAATTTTATAAAAATAAACAGGTAGAAAAATAATACAATGTGATACTGTCTTATTTCTTTTTTCAATTTGTGCTCATTATTTAGGCAAAAAAAATAAAACAAGCATGTAATGTATACAATTTTTTTAATTCAACGTATAACTTACGTGCTTCTCGCAAGCTACTTCAAAATGCTATTAATTTTCAGTCATAATAAAATTACAATATTTGATTTAAATGACTGAACTATAAAGACTCTACTAAAATTTCAAATCGCAACATTTTGTCTGTGAAAATTGATAACGTGGAAAAAACGTGCGAAAACGTGAGCGATGAAAAATGAAGGACGAGGAAAGTAAGAATATACCTATAGTCAATAAATGTTGAAGAACCCGAAGAACAGTCCCCAGGAAATGTGTACATAAGTATATATATACCTACGAATTTGAGAGTCTCGCAAGTGCTCGGAAGTATATTAGATAAATCCCGTTGTGAAGAAGCTTAAGCGTCCAGCAGGGAGGGGGTTAGCGGTGGGAAGGGTAGGGGGACCAGAGGAACGAACGAAAGACAGAGCAAACGGGCCGGTTGGCGCGCACTTGGCGGCTCAGTTGGCAGTGGGACGTGGAGCGACGAGCGCGCACACATCGGGATTTCTCTCTCCACGAACCAACAGCTCGCAAGCCCTCTTATATACCTATATACACCGATCCGACATGGCCGAAATCAGCAAGGACGAGCTCCGCAAGGAGATCACCGGTAAGTCTCGAATATCCCTGTTTTTACGTTATTTCGAACCCAAACGACTGGCTATCCCGGGTCTACCAAACGATTACGCGATTTTCCACATAAATTTTTCGACTACTCGCTAGGCAAAAACGCGAGGTTTACTCTTGGCGCGAGGCGCGCTTGGGGCACGCCGTCAGCCATTTCCGCGGAACTCGGATTTTCTCTTTTAACCGTATTGGCAAGACTCGATCGTTTAATTTATTATTTTCCCTTGGACGATGCCTTTCGATTGTATTCTTATTCGATTCCCGGGTTAATAATGGTGGACGTTGTGTGTGTACGTCGTGATTCTCGGCGGAACTTATCGGGCGAGCGGTGGCGGCAACGGCGGCGGCGGTGGCGGCGGCTACAGCGGCGGCGCTTTCTTCAGGCTTGGGCGTCTTTCTCTCTTTCTCTTGATTTGGTTAGTCGAGTGAGTCGACTCTCCTTTCCTTGTTACTCGCGTGACGCGTGAGCGCGCGGGCAATCTTTCAACTTTTTTCCCCCGTTTTGTTTCCTTTCGATCTTTCGCACTTGTTTATTCACTCATCACCCTCTTCCCCCCCCCTCCCCCGCAACCTCCTTTTTCTTGAATTATCTTGTTCGAACCCACATTTTTTTCTACTTAATTAAACGTTAGATCTTTGCTCAATTTTTAATCTCCATCTCGTATACATATACATATACATACATATATATATATATATATGTATATGTATATGTATTGAAAGATAATGTAATGTTAAGTACGTGTTAATATCGATATATGACATAATAGTAACAATGGCTGTAAACTTACTTGATTAATGTAGATACGAAAATATTTAGGAAAACTTATTAAATATAAAATAATCGAACGGACGTTAAAAATAAATCCTCCGTACGTATGATACGTTGGTCGGTTGTATAGCTGTGAGCTACGCGGTGCGGAGGCCTCGCGAATTTCGATAAAATCATGAAAGAAAATCTACTCTAATGGTGATTCCGGCATTCTTATTTTGTGTTTAATATTTTTGGCTTCCTGAATGAGAATGACGCTGAGGGTCATCGACACCGTATTTCTTGTGGGTGCATATATAAACATGCGATTGTTGACTATTCCCAACTTGACCTTTCCTCGCGAAATACAAATAGACGAGGATTTATATACGAAAACGGGAAATATTGTATTTATGGAAACTCGAGTGCTCGTACATATGAGGTCGATAAATTTAAACTCGCCCGCAGTGATTTTCGATATAGAAGTGTCCATTTTCTAGTTTAATTAAGTAAATTTGATATTCACTAAACAGATTTAAATTGACTGGAAAAATTATTTGTATAAGTAAAATTGAAAATTGTTACTTGGAATTCTATGTGTAATATACGTTTTATAGTACATGTGAATTAAAAAAAAAATATTAGGTACGAGGACGTACGAGTACAATTGCACGAACGTGTACAGTTAGGTCGAAGGAAATGGTAACAAAGCTATACAGCGACAGATTAAACCTCAAAATTTTAGGTAACTGACTGCGCCCTGAGGCATAGAGAAGTGTCAAGGATACATCGATATATTACAAGATCGTCATCTTGTACGAATAAGAAAGTAATAATAATTTAATTGATAATTAATGTGTTTACGTAAATTTTATACAAGCATTCGCAAATGTACTATTTAGAAAAGCTAATATACAACTATTAACTCACTTATCTTTAATTAAGCAGAAACTGTACTATCTCTTCTTATCGAATTGAAAATTTCTCCATTTAGTTATTTAAAAAATATCGATTATGATAAAAATAATAATCGTAAGCTATTGGAAATATTAAGTTGCCATATACGTTAGAACTCGTACAAAAGCTGTGTTATTAAAATAAGAAAGTAAAAATTATTTATTTATAAATTATATGAAAATTTTGGGCATGCAAAGATAGAGCGGATTAAAAATGTAAAACACGTCATTCGGTTGCCTCGACAGCCCTTTAAAATCACAACAGACTGACGTAATGAATAATCCTATATTTAAAAATCCAGATATACACGCGCTAGTTTTTATCGAGCAGAAAATTGGTTAAATCGTTAATTAAAAACCAGTTTTATACCAAAAAAAAAATCGAGGAAATACAAAAATAATATTCTCGTCAGTGGTTTATAAGGAACAGGTAGTCCCAAAATTATCGACTCGAAAACGAGATACAAGTACTTGATTTTATACTTGCATATACATATGTATTCAATTCGGGATACTCGATCGACTTGGCGGCGCACACCATCTGCGCGCCCTTTTGCTTGCGAACGCGGGACGCGTTCACTTACACACGTATAGGGTTGGGGGTATACAATCGATTTTTTTCTCTTTTTCATTTTCCTTTTACATTCGTATACGTTACAAAGGCATTCGGCTATTGAATTCGGTAGACCGTCTCTCTTTCTCTCTTTTTTTCTCAAACAAATTCGTTTCCACTGTTTATTGTGTTACATTTTATTTGTATAAATGCATATTTATGTACCGACATTGTTTATTAACGTATGTTATTTACATTTTAGCTATCTTAAAAGACGCAGACCTGACTTCGATGTCGGCGAAGAAAGTTAGACAACAACTGGAAGAAAAATTAGACGTCGACCTTACGGAAAGGTAAATATTTGCACGTTTAACAAATATGTCGAATGATTGATTTGCATAAACGGATACAAAAGCAGCCGCTCGTTCACAGATTTTCAAGATGAAGGTGTACGATGCGCGTTGCGTTGCATCCAAGATAAATCGAAGGGACTCTGTGTGCAATTGCCTAATTAAATTGGCACCTCGTTCCCCCTTCAACATATACACCAAAATACTTAACTAATTATATCAAATTTAGATTAAGCAACCCTACATTTATTTAATTAAAAAGTTACTAAATTATATATAATTATTAAAAAAATATTTTATTATATATATATATATAATATAAAAAAACAAGACTTACGAAACTTTAGGATATAAATTTATACAATTTTTTATTTATTTAATTTTTTTATAATAAATGTACAGTGAATTGTTAAAAATAATTTAAACTTTTTAAATCAGTAAAAATATAATTGTTATCAGCAGTATCAACTCATTAATAATAAATAAGCAAAAGTTAGTAATATAAGGATTTTCATTTAAAAAATAGTTTTGCTAATGCTAGTTATTTGGATTACAGGAAGAAGGAAATTGACGATTTAGTGATGGAGTGCCTGCAAGAGAAACAAGACGGAGCGAAAAAATCGAAGAAGAAGGCAGCAAGTGAAGAGTCTGAGGACGGTGAGGAAGAGGAAGAGGAAGAAGGTTCTGAAGAAGAAGAGGAAGAAGAAGAAAAGAAGCCTGCTAAACGTGGACCTCCTAAGAAACAGGCAAACAAACGCAAGAAGGGCTCCTCTGATGATGAGGAAAGCGCTAGTGATGAGGATGCCAGTGATGAAGAGTACAGTCCCAAGAAAGCCAAACCCTCACCCAAAAAAGGTATATTAAAATAAGAAGTTTGATTTTTTCTAACAAAAATTATTGACTATCTATAATACTATACATACTTTTATAAATTGTTAAGTACAAATTTGCAAATATTTATTTTTAGAAGTTTTCGTAAAAAAATATTCAGACCTTACTACTTTTGATTTACATATTTACAAACATAATTAAAAATAAAATATTTATGTATTACTATTTTTCTGACATACATAGTAACAGATTTTTATTAGAATAAGTTTTGTTATTTATCAAAATATATATGACTTATAAACTTCCATGTTTATAAAATAAAAAGTACTACTTCAATAATCTGCAATGTTAACAGGAAAAGCTGGAAAGAAAGGAAAGAAGGGCAAAGGTGGTGACAGCGATTCAGACTCTGATTGGGGTAAGAGCAAAAAATCAAGCGGTGGTGGTGGTGCTAAGAAAAGTGGTAAGGGCACTGGTTACACGAACGCCAAGACTTTAACCCCCGAGCTTGCTGCTCTTGTTGGTTCAAAACAAATGGCCCGACATGAAGTAGTTAAGAAGCTCTGGCAAATCATCAAGGAGAGAAACCTTTTTGTAAGTAACAATATTTTTGTTATACGTTTTTTTTGCTTATTTTAATTTGAATCATTACTTTGAACCTTAATAAAACAATTCGATGTAAATAAAAAATTGTTAATTATTTTATACTTAACTCTTTAAATTAGTTTAAGAAATCAAAATTAATTCTAGTTTTCTAATTTAACAACTAATTAAACTTATTTAATTACTCTTAATTATTTTATACTTGTAATTCTATGATTATTATTACAATTTTAACTAATAATATTCAAACATGAATTATAATAAAAATTTTATTACAGGATCCTAAGAACAAACAATTTGCTATCTGTGATGACGAGCTCTTCAAAGTCATTGGCATGAAACGCTTCAGAACCTTTGGCATGATGAAGTATCTTAAAAACCATTTCGTAGATTAAATCGTTCCTCTGGTGTGAGTCTATTCAGAAGTGATATATATATATAAAAATCTTGGCGCAATAGGAGCGCCTATTCATCATCTTCGCGGGTCAAAAAGAATATGTGTACACATTGATGCACCATACATAAAAGAATGATGTACACAAATACATACTACAATCATACATACATACACATGTACACAAAAACAAAAACACTTCCATAGACGAAGGCGCGCGCACATACACACACACATACACGTACAATTATGTATTATTGGATATCTTACTTTTTTAATGTAAAAGACTAATTCCCTTTTCTACACTGATTATAAAGTTGCAATAACTGCTCCACTTTGAGTCAATAGTATTTTTACTAATGTTTAAAATACACACTTCTTAGGTTATTACCTAAGTATAGTTTAAACTTTATTTTGATGTTTTATGTACATGTTACATTATACATATGAATTTTTGGCATTCATATTTGTAAAAAGAATTCGAGCAGTTAATGTAAACTTATATTTTGGATATCTATTGAAATGAAATGTAATTACCATTTGGTAAGATTTTGTAGATCTTTTTTGTTTTTTTATATGTTTTGTGAAGATAATTCATTACACGAAAATAGTGCTGAGATTTAGCAATATTTCTGCGCTCAGTTGATGTTTTTTGTACAATCATGGACACATTTTATTATAATTAGACTATAATTATATACATTTTATTTTGCGATCACATATTAGTAAAAGTGTATATGTAAATATACATAAATAAAAAAACTAAGATCATTTATGCTGGTCGTGTTGTTCAGTTTTAACTCAAATTTATTTTCAATTACTTTCATTAGTTAGACTATAGTAGAATACAATAAGGCAAAATATAAAAGCAAGAAGAAATTGTTCTTCAAGAAAAAACCATAATAATAAACAGAAAGTAGATCTTTATATTAGTAATCTTAAAATCAACAATCTTGTACCTTTTCTGTATAATAGCTATAAATTAATAATTAAAAATCAATTAAATTAAGCCAAGTTTACTTGTATTAATGTGTAATTAATAATTATCATTGTAATGTAGGTACTTTTGGTGTAAAAATTAAGGTACTTTTAAGGTAACAGCCAAATCTTATTGCATTCTGAACAAAAGATAAAATGTGAAATATATTGCTAACGTGTTACAATTATTAGTGCAGTAAAACAATGATGAAGTAAAATTGAAAATTGACAACTGTGAGATTACATTGCGTAGTAATGTTGGGTCATAGAAAGTAAGGTTTCAACTTATACTTCATGAATGAAAATGAAAATACTGGCCTAAGACTTTCTAATAAAGGAAATTGAAGCAAATTCAAGACAATTTAAGGTAGCGAACGGAACAACAAGAACAATTTTAACTAATGTTGAGAAAATAAAAAACTTGAGATAAATTGTGTATTTGAACGTATCTGATTAAAGTACTGCTTTAAACTTTTTTACAAAAACTTTGTTATTTTTACCAAATACTTGTTATTGTTTCCTATCCTGTCTGAGTATATCTTAAATATTTTAAAAAGAAATCGCAACATAATATTAATACTATTGAAGTGTAGACTGTTGAGGTAATTTAATAAAATTCAAAGACAGGGTAAATTGTAACTTGCACTAAGCAATTTTTTTAGCTAATTGTATCCACCATTTTGATGCTCAAAAACTTGTTGAAAAACAATACATCCTAGAATTGTAATTAATATACATTCGAAAATGCATTAAAATATTAAAAATAATACAGAAAAAGATCTTATAAGCAAGACGAATTTTTGAGATTGTGCATTTAAAAAATTAAACTTATTCTATATAAACTCTAAATTAACTACTAAGTATTGCAATAAATAAATTGCACTAATACGGTTTGTAAAATAATAATAATAAGAATAATAGCTAGACAATTACAAAACTTTTGCAAATTATACAGTTGTTTAAGTATCGGCAGAGAAAATCGTAACCTGTACATTTTTTAAATAGTCCAAGCATAGATCAGAGTATCACTAGTTATCGGAAATTAACTTACCGATCAGAAATTAATTTTTTAACGTAGATACGTTGTATATTGCAATATGCACTTTCATTATAAAAACTATAATCAACTGTAAAAAATACAGTGATTTTAAAAATACCGTGTTACGTATTGCGCAATACGTTATATAAAATGCACATGTGCAAAATAATTAAATTCTTAATACACACTTAAAATAATTCATCCAGTAATGAGTTCAACAATAAGGGAAATTAAGGGGTCAAGCCTGGGTTAAATGTTTTCAATAAATAAATAATTATTATTAGAATAATTTTTTTTTTTTTTAATTCTTCTCACATATTAATTTTTTTTACATAATATATATGTATTATACATTATATTTATCAATATAAAAAATGTTTATAATGCATTTTTAATCCTGGTTATTAAACTTATAATGATATTAAAAAATTGATTAATTTTTGCAGTTGCCGTAGGATATTGAAGCATTGAATGCATCTTTTAATGTCTAATAAGGCTTAAAATGTTCATGGAATATATGTTTACAGACTTATGTTTTTCCTTTTCTGAAAAAAAATTAATAACAATGTATTAAATATAAAAGTTGATAATAACAAGAAAAATAGTGAATGTTATGTACGTATACGTACATAACATTCACCTAAAACTTATCTTTTTGAAAATTGGGCAACATAAGTCCGTAGAAATATATATTTTAAAAGTTTCCCCAAAATTTCAAAGTGATTCATCAACCTGGCTCTGAAATATCCTGCGGCAAGTAAGCTAAAATCATTAAAAAACCATTAATGAGATAAATGCATTTAAAGTTTCACTTATTAGATTTAAAGTTTTACTTATTTTATAATTCTAATACCATATTCTTCAGGTATCGTACAATTTGTATGTGTAATCTTAATAATATGTATATTTAATAGGTTTATAGTGACTTTTTTCTGGTTTTATTAATATAATACTCAGTATATTTTTTTAATATACATGTATTATCTAAAATAACAGAAAGTCAACTTCAAGAATCAGTTTCTTTATAAAAAGAGGAATAAAATTTTTTAAAACTACAAGAATACTTAGCTATTATTGAATATTAATGCATGATTATATAGATTTTAAAAAATATTTTGATAAAAAATCATATACTATATTATATGATTATAATTTTTATTATAAGCATTAAATTTAATTAAAAATATGTAAAGAATGCAGTAAAAACAAATACTGTTTGACAGTTGTGTACAATATCTCTTTCTCTCTCTCTCACATGACAAGTCTTCCATAAGATTATTGATTTTTCGAATAGCCTTGTCACGTGATAGAGAAAGAGAGAGGCATAGATAGTGTTACAGCTGTTAATGGAAGTGTGCACCAGCCACACGTTTGTAGTTCAGTTTTAAGCTATTATAATATCAAGTAGAATTATATATTATATATATTATATTATATAATATCTAAATAAAATAAGTAAAAAAAACTAGTGGTTTATAAAACTGCATGAACAAATTATATCAGATAAGTATTTGCATATAACCTTAAATTTATATTTTGTTTATGTCAAGAAATTGATTCTTTGTTTCTCCATTTCAGCATAACCAATGTGTCAACACTTAGATATACAATATTTGCAGAATACAGATAAAATTATAAACAAGTGTTTTGTTATGCTCAGTGTATTTGTGCTTAGTGCGATATTATGTGGTTGAAGTTATTTTATGTGTACTTATTTGTGAAAGTGTTTCAAACCTCCAATATAATTAGTATATTTCATGCCGTAAAGTACCACTCTCTATATTCTTTTGTTTCTTCTTCTGGTCGCAATTCACATGCTCTGCAAAATATTGCTTGGAGGAACGTCAATTACTTTTCATTCTCATGCAGTAATCAACACCTTGAAGAGAATTGAATCCTCGCTTCCTCCAAGAACCATCACCTGATACACTTATATGGCAATTCTGACTTGTTGAATCATATACTTGCTCGACAGTGCTTTCATAGACTGTTTACCAACTTCTTACAAACATTTTTTATCTCTGTATTAATAATGTCATAACTTACTGTGAGAAACTGGACTCGGCAAATCCATATTTCCACAAAAGTAACTAAACCAGCATGCCCAAATAAGTAAAAAAACTAGTGGTTTATAAAACTGCATGAACCAATTATATCAGATAAAGTATTTGCATATAACCTTAAATTATATTTTGTTTATGTCAGAAATTGATTCTTTGTTTCTCCATTTCAGCATAACCAATGTGTCAACACTTAGATATACAATATTTGCAGAATACAGATAAAATTATAAACAGTGTTTTGTTATGCGCAGTGTATTTGTGCTTAGTGCGATATTATGTGGTTGAAGTTATTTTATGTGTACTTATTTGTGAAGTGTTTCAAAACCTCCAATCTAATTAGTATATTCATGCCGAAAGTACCACTCTCTATATTCTTTTGTTTCTTCTTCTGGTCGCATTCACATGCTCTGCAAAAATATTGCTTTGGAGGAACGTCAATTACTTTTTCATTCTCATGCAGTATCAACACCTTGAAAGAGAATTGATCTCGACTTCCTCAAGACCATCACTGATACACTTATATTGCAATTCTGACTTGTTGAATCATATACTTGCTCGACAGTTGCTTTCATAGACTGTTTACCAACTTCTTTACAAACATTTTTTATCTCTGTATTAATAATGTCATAATTACTGTGAGAAACTGGACTCGGCAATCCATATTTCCACAAAAAGTAACTAAACCAGCATGCCCATATGACCAAGAGTTCTCATTGTGTACACTAACGTCTATTATTTACATGAGCGTTACTTTTTTTCCAACTTTTTACTTGACTCAAGTATCAGTTTTTAACTTTTTACTTGATCTGGATCAATGTTGATGGAAGTGCATCGTAGTTGGTTCTTACTGATGTTGATAATTTTTTTATGAGCAGATGTACTGTTACTTGAGTCTGGCATTTTTTTACTGCTCTTTTTTTGTATAAACTTATAATTAATTTCTTAAAACTAATAAAATTTAAAGTTAAAAATATACTTTTAATTTAAAATCCACTGAGTATTTACTAAAATAATGTAAATACTTTATCAATGCAGACAATATTTACTTCAAATAGAACTGTACGTATTTGTGCAGTATATTAGAGTAAAAGGAATCATTTATTTATTAACTATTAAATTTGAATCGTATGGTAAAGTAGATTTCTACTTTACCAAACTCTACGCTTGATAGTTGCTTCGTTTAATATACTTGTATGTAAACGTCGAAAACCTCGCAATTATTATTTTAGTTAAATTAAAATAAAATGTCTTTTTTGCAAAAATAATTTTAGAGAAATAACAAATACCTTAAAAAGTTTGTCATATTGTTTATTTACTTCCAAACCTCTCACATCAACTTCACAGAAATTTAACTGTACCATGACCAATTCTGACAAACTTAAAATTCTTTCTAATGTTGGAAAAGTAGTGATAATATCAATAATTTATTTTTTCTGTGCTACTTCTTCAATGGTATCAGTTTTTTACCCTTTTTTTAACTTGATCTGGATCAATGTTGCTGGAAGTGCCTCGCTAGTTGGTCTTTACTGTGTTTGATAATTTTTTTATGAGCAGATGTACTGTTACCTTGAGTCTGGCATTTTTTTTCTACTGCTCTTTTTTTGTATAAACTTATAATTAATTCTTAAAACTAATAAAATTTAAAGTTAAAATATACTTTTAATTTAAAATCCACTGAGTATTTACTAAAATAATGTAAATACTTTATCCAGCAGACAAATTACTTCAAATAGAACTGTACGTATTTGTGCAGTATATTAGAGTAAAAGGAATCATTTATTTATTAACTATTAAATTTGAATCGTATAGTAAAGTAGATTTCTATTTTACCAAACTCTACGCTTGATAGTTGCTTCGTTTAATATACTTGTATGTAAACGTCGAAAACCTCGCAATTATTATTTTAGTTAAATTAAAATAAAATGTCTTTTTTGCAAAAATAATTTTAGAGAAATAATGTCTATTAATGCTTACTTTATTTCAATTATAACTTGCGAAAAAATTTTTTGTTTTTTTTCAAATTTTGGGATAATGTTTTATGTAAGAAATACTTTAAAAAAAGTTAATAAAAAAAAAATCGATTTTTTGAGCAGTTAACCCAGGCTTGACCCCTTAAGTAAAAGTAAAATAATTTTGTACGTATTATGAAATATTTATTTTATTGTTAATTTGCATCCCCTAATTTACATTTCTTATATCCCCCCTATATCGTTTAGTTCCTTAATTCGCCTTCTATTTATAACAAAGATTCTTTTGTAATAATTTTTTTAATACAATATCTTCATTTACGGTATCCTTTTTTTATAAACTACTATATACACTTTCGTTCGTAATGTTGGCGAATGAAAAATCTTCATTTTTAACAAGTCAAGGTTTCATTGGTCCCAAGTTGTTTACCATAAACTGTACAGGTCAATAGAATGTTCAAAAGATTAATTTCAGCAAAGAAAAAATTGCAACCGTATCCACCACCGATTATTTCTATGTCCGTTTTAAGTGGATCTCCCGGTGGTCCAAGAATTGAAGTACACCAAATGCATGTTAATCTATAATTTGGGTAATTCCTGTTTATTTGCGGTCTTCCTGAAACAAGCAACTGCAACGATTTAAATACATTAGTTCAATAATCTATAAATAACATTATTGGTAATATTATCAATTAAAACGTTGTATTATAATATAAGTATATTATTGTTTGCCAATGGCTACTTTTACCAAAGTTATTTGACATCTAATAATAATAGCAGTAAAAATTACTTCCGATTGAATCGCTTATAACTCTGATCAAATAGAGACAGATACTCAAACCAAAAACCAGAAGAAATTTGAGAATATATAGATGTGACTTGAAAAAAAAGCTTAAATTGCTCAATTTGGAGCAAAGTTACGAGGAAAATTAGAAATTGAATAAATTATAATTAAATGTAAATATAAAAAATTTATTTTTTTTGAGACTTAAATTCTTTAATTTATTATTTTCTTCATAACTTTGCTCCAAATTGAGTAAATAATTTAAGCTTCTTTTATTCAAACCATATCTACTTCAACTCAACTTTCTTTTAGTTTTGGTTCGATTGTTTATCTTTATTTGCTTCGGAGTTATAAGCGATTAAATTGGAAGTAATTTTCATTAAAATTATTATTAGATTATTAGTAATAACTTGGCTTTCTTCATATTTCTACGTTACAAAAGATATATCAAAGCTAGGATAAGATCCTTTTCCCGGAAGTCATGTTCAAATTTCAAAAAAAGTTATTTTACTATTTAGAATCACTATTTCAACATAAATATATAACTTACGTTTATATCTAATATAAAATAAGTATTATCGGTTTAAATTTGTGGTGTATAAATTTTATGTTATTTATACTTTCGTTTTAACAACAATTGCTATTCACTACATATAGTAATTGTGATATTATCAACATTCCATTAATCGATGGAATATAAATTAGAAGTAAACGTAGTGCTAGAATGAAGTGTTAATACTCTTTTCCTGGTAACAATATAAAATGATAGATGTAATTAGTTAATGCTTAAATAATAGCAATTAAATGTTTTACTTTACAAAATAAAATTTACAACGAGTGCTTATTAGATGAAGGACCAATTGTCATTGTTCGAAATTGGAGCGTTAAAACGGAAACGAGTGAGGCAAATCAATTCGAAGCTTAACGTTCTAGCTTTACTAGATTTAGAAAAATCGAAATACTCAATTGATCACGTATTTAAAAGCGTGAATTACACTATACATTCACCGAGAAACGCATTTAATCATTTCCCATCGAAAGCGTTTATAATTGCCGAATTCGATTTGCCGACATTGAATTCGAGACTGTACAAACTTAAAGATACAATTTGATGGAATCTACATGGAATGTATTTTATCGAGAGCGTTCATATAAATGATTCGTGCAACCAAGCTCGTGAGGTTTTAGCCATTGTTTGGGATATCCTTTCTGTCATTCACATGTGTAATTGCAATAATCGTTCTCTTGGCGTATATACATTTAATCCATTTATCAATCGCGCTCCGAGTATGTGGAAAATAGTGAAAGTAATAATCGCAGTTTCATATTGTTCAAATTGAACGATCATATTATTAAAAGTGGCATTGGCTCGACGTTTAATTGTCAAAATTTATTTTACAATAAACACTGACGATTTAGGAGGTTATCCAGTAAAAATGGCAGAAAGAAATTTATTTGAAACTTCGTACGATTCGAATGAAGCGATCTCGTATAAAATACGCGAATTACCAGGAGTAATGTACCAAATAATTTTAACAAAATTTAATGCAACCCCTTGCGTGGACTTTATCAACCAGTCGATGCACACCTCATCCATTAACAACGGCAGTAAATCTGGAATGTATGAATTTTTTAATGAGAAGAAATACGATTTACTTATGCAGAGTTTATTGGACAAAGATATACTTAGATGAATAAAATTCACACGTATGTCCAAACTGATTACTGTAGCATTTGATTATTTTTGCAAGAAATGCAAATTATCATTTCAGCACCATTCTTAATATTGTAAGTAAGCGTTTTAATGTGTACTACCACCATTTTCGCGTGTATTATAAAAAATAATTTTTTCGAAATGCTACTAGATGTCACGTTCGGTAACCGGTGTCGCTACGATTTTTCGACCAACTATACAAAAAGATCGTATTTATTAATTATCATCTCTATGTTGGGAAATTTTTATTTCCAAAGTAATTTATCCTCGGTGCTATCTACATCGTACCATCACCCGTTTATAAATTCACAAAACGATGTGATAAACTCGAATTACAGCGTTTCTATGTACCGTTCTATGGTGGAAGTTTTTACTAATACCGCCATTAAACATTTTATAAAGGTAGACGATAACTTTAAAAGACGCTTATCCCAAGTGCGATTGAAATACAAAGTCGCGTGTTTGGCTACTTGTTTAAAAACAAAATTTTACGCTTCCAAAAGTAAAACAATTCACATAGCAAAGGAAATACAATATATTGATTATTTCGTCTTTTTGGTACCAAATGATTTTTCTCTTTATAAAAAAATATCTTTGATATAAACAAGATGTACAAAGCTGTGGTGGTGTCTAATTTCATTATTGAAAATCATTATAAATACTACAAAAATAAAGATATCCTGCCCAGCAAGATTTAATAGTATTGAAAGAATTATCCATGCAAGAAATAAAAATGCGCCTACTGAAAGTTATTTGATATACTGGCTGTATTATATATAATTGGATGGATAATATAAATGAGCAATCTTTTTTTTTCTTATTACTTTAGTGTTTAGTTTTTAATTATTATGTTTTTCTTTATTAAATTTGATTTTTTTATTGTTAGATTTTAGGTTTATGTTTTACCAGTCCTCTGTACAGATAAATTTCGTTTATCTCTATAGGAATTACATCATTTTTGTACAATGTTTGTAATTTTTCAACTGGTTAAATAAATAAATAAGATTAAGATGATATTAACGAACACATGCGGATTATCAAATATCTATTGCTTTCATATTTTTAGGCTCAGGATTTGTCTTGTCGTCCGTGATACTTTTTAGTGAGTTATTAATAAAATCATTTTTTGACAGACAGTGTAAAATTGAATATGTATATAAAAAGTGAAAATGTGTATGCCAATTATGGTTTAACAGAAAAATATTAAAATACTGTTCCTATAATCCTCTATTATATTATTTTGCTTCCGTTATTTGTCCAAATTTTAGTTTTTCAATTTAGTTCAAAGTTGATTAAAATAACACATTATTAAAGAATATAATTAGTAAATGTGTTTTAACTTTGAAATCTGAAGTAATACAATTTCACACAACTAAAATAAATTCAAAAATATAGGACGTTTCATTTTTGGTTTAGCGATCCTAAGTGGATGTTACATGAAGTGACTGTGTCAACTGATTGTCGAAAGAACAAAGAACATTTGAATTCTTTACATTAACCTGTGCAGTTTAGACTAGAGATATTATAAAAATATTAAATAAAAGTCCAACCGAACGATCGTTAGCAAGTGAAGTAATTGTTGATAGTCAATTATTAATAAAATAAATCGATATATTCGTTGACCTTTTTCGTTATCGGTCACTAATAATTGAAAATTTTATATATTTTTTTCCAATTATATTTGAAAAAATTCGGATAGCTCAGTAAAGAAATAAATTATAAAAATGAGCAACAAAAAAACTTACAAAAAAATTATATATTTTGGATGATATTTATGTAAGATGAGAAACTAAAGTACAGTAATTAAAAACAAATAACAATTTCAATGTTTTCTAAATAGATAAAGTATAAACAATTTTGGAATTCCTTTGCATTAACGTAGAGATGAAATCTTTTGCCCGGTGTGAATCGTGTACATTTTTAATATTAAATTAATTAAAATATTAAACAATTTTTATTTTAACTATTTATAGATTTTAAAGATATATGCAGGGCTTATTTAATTAAATATCAGATTGCAAAAAAATGAAAGGTTAAGCAAAAAAATTTATCAATTAAAAAAAGTAATAAAGATTTTTTATTATTATTTCAACATCACTTTTCTTATGTTTTCGAGAAAAAGTAGTTATACATGGTTGTGTCAATACAAGTCCGCCACTCACCGACCGAGCCATCGAGACTCTCAAAATAATAAAATATTAATCTTATATAAAAGTTATTAAAATTAAAACTACTTAGAATAGGGTGTAATGTATATTGAAAAAATATAAACTTTTTAATAGTAACGAAAAATTTTAAAAGCATAGAAGAATAGTTCAATTTTTTTTCAATATAAAAATCTAAAATTTTATATTATTGTAATAGGTACTTTAAAGTAACATATATTCCACTTGCATGACACTGATTTCAATGCACTGATAGAAAGCATCATTTGCAACTTTTAGCATAGCTCGTTCATAAAATAAATCCTTTGATATAAGAAAAATAGGTACTGTTATACATAAGTATTGCTTTAATTCAAAGAAAATTGTTGCAAATAAATCTTTTTATCACTGCGTAAATGTTCTGCTCTTCGATCTGATAGAAAAAATAATTACGTTAACCAGCGGTAGCGTATCCAGGTTCTCATCTCCAAGTTCTCGTAAACATTTACTTCGAGAGGGCGATCCTGCCGAAACGAAGTAGATCAGAGAAACAGCAAGTACGTACTTTAAAATAGCCATTTATTAAAATATATATATGTACTTAAAATTTACAAAATTTACTTAAGTGTTTAATTTAGTGAACGGTGCGACCGAACTGTTACAGTGACTACAATTCACAGACTGCATTTATACGGACTTTTATCAAATTTTTAAAACATTTTATTATTATATTGCAATTGATATGTTACCTTAGTCAGATATAGCAAGGTGTCTGATTCTTTAATTTACGATGTCTGCTTAAACGTCTCGCATTTTTAAGTAATTTCTTTTTTTCGTTTAAAGCGAATAGATTAATCTTTAAACGATACGATCCGAATTATATAATAATACAGTTTATAGAATGTAAAAGAAATTTAATACGTCAATCTAATAGTTTACGATAATTGCAATTATTTCGACATTAATGTCTATCTTATAGCATGTTTCTTAATCACATTGACTTTGCATCAGAAGTAATTATATCAATGGGTGCGACAGCACCCATAGCAAATCCGAGGCCATGGTACTGCACTGTCTTTGTACACATATATATATTGAAATAGGCTTTGCATTTTTTGATATTTTATACGGCTTTGCTCCTAAATTCCACTATAAAAAAAAATTTATTTCGGGCACACAGTCTACCGGTTACTTCGATAAAAATTTATGAATGCATCGATCGACCTAAATAATGTACGTTTATCTAAATATAATCAAAAGTTCGTACAGCATGCAAATTGTTTAGTATCGTTATGCGTCAATATCTGTGTACATCACCAAATGCCAATATCGACTATACTTATTTGTCGAAATGTTACGCATATATCGATATAGCATTTAACATATTACGTTTACTAACAAGTGCAATAAAATTCATTTATCTTGATATTTAATGCAGATTTACAACAAGTTATAAACCCGTTCATCCGACCTGACATTGCATCACATATTAAACAAACTTTCAACTCCGCGTTTGAGATATATATATTTTACTGCGTTTACCTTTTATGCAAATTATAATTAGATAATGTGCGTGGCAGGTTCACGTATTAAGAAATAATAAAATACTAATTCCTCGTGTAATTAAAGTGAAAGAAACAAGGAAAAAAAGGCACGTTTTGTTACCTCTCGTTGTAAAAGAATAAATTATATAACACTTTGTTTGGAAGTGACAATAATGCACTTGTTTTCGGCAAATGCGCGGCTTACGTCGCGATAAAGGTATGTATATATATAAATGCAATCGGCTTGAACACCCATCGTAAAGTAACGTCCTTATTGTAATTGAAACGTTGCACATACATTTTCAACAATGGCAGCTTTTAATTACGTGATTCTCTTGTGCTTACTCTGCATTGGATTGTCTAGCGCGACAGATTGCAAACGCGAATGCGGTGATCAGCTTCTCGACACTATTCCTATGCTTAGTGTAAGTGTTACTTTTTAAAAAAAATTTTTATTGATGTTTATATAAAAATATGTCTTTGTGGTAATTAGCAGATTTTTAGTTAACGATGCATTTATTACAAATTAAAATTGCAGGTCGTTATCGGTGGTCCAGCACGAGCGGATAAATCTTATCCCGGGTACAGGATCACTTGCACCAAGTGTTACTCTATCTTAGGATCATTGGGAGAGGCCGTAAATCTAAACGTCTCAGTTCTTAAAGGTGGTCGGGGCTGTGATAATGTTCTCCTCGAAGTTAACTTGTCGAGTCTTTTAGGCTACTGTGAAGTATACGGAAAGAAACTGAAGGATGGCGAAGTAGCAACGTGTAACAATTAAAAATGCCTGATGCAGCATGCAACAAACTTTTTATCATTTTCATTGTTATTTACTGTACTCATAATTTTTGGAAATTTTTACACTAAACAATGGATTGTGAATAGTACACCAAATAAATGACCTGTTTATTTTCCAATATTTTTATAATTTTTTTATTTTATTTTACACGTGACTTTTCGTAAATTTGATCCTTTTACACGTATGTTCTAGTGTAACATTTACTGTACTGAAAGTAAATTGCCCGGTACATCTGACAGTACATTTATTATAATAAATTGTGATAAACATTAATTCATCAGTATCAAGACAATATTTATAATTGGCAATATACGAATGATTTCTATTAATTAAGACGAACAACATCGATCAAACAAAAATAAACCTTTTTTTTATCTCGAAAGAATAATACAACATGTAGAAAATCTTATTATTTATTAAAAGTCCAATCAAAAATTTGTATATGAGCCTCCCTGCCTCGTAAACCGAATATATACTTCCTTAACACGTGAGTATTAGTACTACTGTCTTTTCCGGTTTGAATTTGCTTATCCCTTAGTTGAATAGTTTGCGAAGCAGCCCCATGCCGGAAGTACGATTTGTTCGTCTGCGTACTCTGCGTCTTGCATTGACAAATACTTGCCTATTACATGGAAACATAAATGTTATGTAAACAAACGTGACATTTGGTATGTATATATATGTTTTTTTAATTTTACTCACCAAGTGTAACGCTCGATTCTTATGAACCCAAAGATTCGATGAGTAATCTTTATCGATCAGCGTAGGTATAGGGTGTGTTTCAGTTTGAATTTCCTGATCGTGACGTAAATCAACAGAGACGTACTCTCCGGATAATCTAAAACGTTAAATTAAGAACGTCATATATAATACGGATGTACGAAACGTCTTACGATTTTCCACTTGGGTAGATAGTTACCGCTCTTGACGATTCATTGTTTGTATATCGTTGTAGATTTGAAACAGATGAACGTACTCTGGTCGTTCTCTCACAATGTCAAGTGCAATCGATATGAATCTAAAAATATGTGTAATATATAATTATACAATAATCATGAACAATTTATGAAAATTTGTAATTGCGTCTAGTAGTATATATTTTTTATAAAATTAATGCAATTAATTAATAATTATATGCATCTGTGTTATTTGTGAATTTAGTTTAGACGTAAGAGGATTGGAAATTTAAAAACAAAAATTTAACAACTAAATAATTAGGTATAATATGTCACTCTTCCACGTTTAAATTAATTAAACTTTAACTTTATTTATTCACAATTTTTAATATTTTACAATATTTTAAACTATAAATTTATACCATATAATTTAAAAAATTTTTAATCTAGTAAATGAACCACGTCAAATTTAAAAGCGTGATTAATTATATTTATGTGTAGATCAATATTTTCCTTGCTCTGGCGTAATTAATGAATTTTTTAATTCTAATTACAAAATCTAAAATTTGTAAAATATTACAAACCTGTCTGGTTCATTACCAAAGTCTCGCGCAGCGTCTACCGACTTGAAAGCATAGAATTTCCCTCTGTATTCTGCTACACCAATATTTGGGTTTCCTGGTATTAATGCCCCTTTACCGACAACGAAGCTCCAAGCGCAGAAACCTAAAAACTAAAAAAATATCTTACCTTTTTATTTATTGTTGTAAAGTTTAGTACGAATCGATTGTATATATATTTTTTCATCATTCAATAGGGTTAACACACAATGTTACTATCGAATCTTGAATTATTATACTTTATATAATTATTTATAATTGAGCAATAATAAATCATCGATTACTTGCAAATTCAGCTTGTCAAAATTATTATCGCTTCCAGGGTAAGTGAGCGAGCAGTCTCCGCATTCAACTGAAAACAATAATCAAATTGATGATTCGATTATTTAGCTCGTTGGTTATTGACATTACTTTTTACAGTATTTATATAACTATAAGAGGTACCTATCAATTTTCCCATAGTTTTCTCTAATCGTTCAGCATCAGTCAATATTTCTACATCGCGAGTCATTCGCCGTATGACACATTTTTGCCTTTCATTCAATTCCTAATTTCCATGAAGTAAAATAACGCATTAAACTCTATTTATATTGTTCTTGTTATTGGACTTACTTTGAAACACTTTGCAAGTTAAATAAATGTTTGAATAAAGTACCTGTGGAAATAAATTTTCTAACTGCCAGAGCATGTCGTTGATGTAGCTTAAAACGATTACTTCATCCTGTAGTTTTAACCATATTTCAGCTAGCTCTACGAATTGGGGCTGAAAAAGTAATACGCGAATAAACCATTTATAATATTACATTATTGTAATATTGTTGATGCAGGAACAATTTTAATATTCAGATTTGTGTGTAAGTTGTCATGGTAAATAAATTTTACATAATTTTATAAAAGTATTATCAAATGCAAAAGTGAACTTACGTAAACTTGAGCAGTCGGAACAGCGGTTCTGTACTTGACCGTTTCATGAAGTTGATGAATTCGAAATTGCAAGCGATTTATCGACGACCTTATTTTCTCTTCGCAAATTTCCAAGTCTGACAGTAATTTCCTGTGGGAAAGAGGTGAGTATTTGTATTTCAAATTGTACCCTGTTTCACTAAGAAAACAAATTTGATATTAATAATTTTGTCAACGAACAAATTACTTAATTTTGTAGTTGTTTATTTGTAAGGTTTAAAAATTTATAATTTAATAGATCGCAATTATTTTTTACTTAATGTAGAATAGTTGTGTGTTCGATTATATTAACGTTAAGTAAACTAATTGTAATGACTCGCAAACATATTTGCATGTTAAGCATTGCTTATAACGAATCGTTCGGGATGACTCTTTGAAACGATAATACAACAATTTCACATTGAATAAAATAGAGAAAGTTCAATAATAAAATATTGGATGTTAAAGTCGTATAGAAAAAGGAGAAAATAAGAAAATTAAGTTAGTTTCGTGTAGGAAATCAATAGGTGTGGAAACTCTATGAAAGGATCCAATTTTTAGCTATGGGATAAAGCTGTTTGCGGTTAAGACGGTAGTCGAATGAAACAAAAGACACACCTTACGTAAATCTCTTGCTGTCGTGTGGCGACGAGCATTTCTATGGTCCACATAATGTCTTTGAATTCCGGGCCGTCCTCGCAATCGTTGTAAAAGTGGCTTTGTATGGCAGCCTCGATGCCTGCAGTAAATTTGTACACTTTTTCCATGAGTGACTCGAGCAGCTGAATGATCGAGGAACGCGTTCTATTCACACTCGCCTGCAAAATACTGGGCACTTTCGAGCACCGCGTGCATCCTCGTTATTATGCTTTTTTATATTTCTCCGCATTTCGTTAAAATTACTCTACGATTTTCAATGCATTCTTTTTTTTTTATTTTTATTCGATCCATGCAATTCGCGGACACGCACTTCATTCACAAATATTTCGTACCTGATTTTAATGTGATCGTAGCGAACAACTCATTTTTACCGTTGGTCTCGTGCGTTAAATATAATATTTCATTTGTTTATCGTTGTATAACTTTATGGTTTTTTTTAGCCATATAAATTTATCGAAATGCGTTTACTCAACGTTTGAATCGAAGCAGTAAAGATACAACGATAATGACAAAAAGATAAATATTATACCTATTTTACCTTGAATCAGGTTCTGCAATCTCGAAGTGATAAAAAAAAAGTAATGTTCGATTCTTATGATAGGTTGAATGTATACTTTTTAAGAAATAGTAGATACGCAAAAAATGAAAGTATCCTGAAACGAAATTCCTTACAATCGTCGATGCCTTCGCCACCGCGTTGACAATCGCGGTTGAAGAGACGAATGCCTGCGACGATAAAAACCAGTTCCATCAATTGCTCTTCCTTCTCCTGTCTCGATAAAGTAACGTAGCGCGGAAGCTCCGAAGGTTGAAGTACGCTTTGCAGGGCGATAGCGACTTCCCTATACAGACATCCAACGAAATAAAATACGAGTTTAGTTGAGAACTCACTGTTCGCTACCTCGTTTCATGTTATCTTGCTTCGATGACGATGTTATTTCCACACGTATATAGGTATATTTTTCCCGAATGTACCAATGCAATTGGAATCTTATACTTTCCTTCTATACTCGATATTTCATATTTGACCTGCTCTCGCAAAACTCCACATTTTTACGCGTGCATATATATATATGTGCAATGGTCGATATTCGCGCAGTTCAAGTATATTAATTTTTTTTAATATTTACTTTCAAAGAAAGATTCTATGTGAAAAAATATTAATAACTCGAATATTCTTCAACTGAGGTTCTACAAATATATAACGAATTTTATAAAATTTAAAATCACCTCCATTTATTGAACATTCAGTTATTTCCGTTAATAATATATATATTCTTTAGTCCGCGTAAAAAAGTTATGAAAAAATATTATTTCAAAATATTAATAAATTATGATTCTTCTTGGAGGTAATAATACATAAGTTTGTTTACCTAAGTACAGCAGGAATCGTGGGATTTCCCAAACCACTTAATAGTGTGATAACTACAAGCATCTTTTGATAAAGCTTTTCAATTTCTCGCGCATTGTCCAAAACGGTGACCTCGCAAATCTCCTTAACCAACGGTGAAGTTTTATGAGCCAATCGACACCTATGCTTTTTAACGATGTGCTCTGTAAATGTCAAGAAAATAAAAAGCGTACGCGTCATTAATTGATAAAACGAATGGATCATTATATAATACGCCAGCCGCGATGAATATGGAAAAAAAGAGTCAACCTCCATTACGGTAGTACTTGGCAAAATGGAACTGAAGCTTCAGAGTGACGATGCTCGGCCCAGATTGATCGCGTAATTTTTCTATTACGCCGGCAAGTATTTTCGATTCATTGCCCGATTCTTCTTCGTAATCGTCGACTTGACAAGCCGAGCTTAACGATACAAGCGAGATCTGCATAATAAATTATGAAAAGTTATTACGTGTTTTGACAAGATAAACCAATGTTTGGCCGTTGATCAACTACTTTTTTTAATATAGTACACTAATGTAAACGACTTTTATGTAATTAGATCGCGTCTAACATTATGTATTCAATGGATAATTAATAACATTTTACTTTAATAAATTAATAATGAAGATTTAATTGAGATTAGTTATCATATATAGATCAACGGACTTATTAATAATAAAATACGATATATAGATATAGACCGATATAGAAAAGTGTTATCATCAATTATTAATTCAATTATTTATTATTAATTATTAATAATATTTTTTTCGTTATTATATAAAATATTTATTATAATATATATTATAAATAATATTTACGTAATTATTTATTATCCGATTGTTGCAGTACAAGATTATAAGGTATTTAATGAAAAATAGTGTTGCTATGCGTATGTAGTATAGAAGTAGGACAATACAAAATGAGAGTTGAAAGTACGTACCAAAAATGCGATCAAGTCTCTTGATGCCTCGATACTTTTATCTTTGCACTCTTGAGTGATTTCTTGAATCAAGTCATCAAAAGAAGCTTCCATCTTTCAACTTGCTAATATCCGACCCGTGAATAGTCAGAATTCAGTTGGGCTTGTGCATACGCTACGTAGACAATAAGTTTGATCGATATTAGTATCAACTGGAAACCAAGACCAAAACAACATGTTACGTTTTTTTTTCATGTCCGTACAAAAGTTTATTAAATATTAATCAATATTAAAAGAGCAATATACTATAATTTGTTAATAACTAAAAATGCAATTGATATAATTAATCACCGTCTTCGTAATGATGCATTAGATAAATTAATTATAAAAATAATTAGTAAATAAAGAGTTAATCAATAATGTCGTATTCATTAGGACTCTATATTATATTTAATATATTTAAACGTCTGAAATAATATTAATAACGATAATACTGGTGGTATTATTACCTTTAATCGTTAAAAGTTCAACGAACTGGTTTTTATTTTACAGATTACTGATTCATATACGAGACAGAAATAAATAATATCGGTCGGACGACGATAAAAAGGTTACTGCAAATAACACATATTTTTTCTCGTTTATGGTATCGTACGTGATAAAATATAACGTTTCTTAATTTTAAACATATTCCCAACAAAAATTTATCGAGGTATAAAATTGTTTTAGTAATAATATAAAATGGTTTTAATTATTTTAATGTATATCAATTTTAAAGTATTTTGGTGAAATACTTTATTCACTTTATTAGAAAATTTTTTTTTGCTAAAAAACCATCATAAAATATATTTTTCCACTATAAAAATTAATTAGAAACTATTATATGAAATATTAGAAATTATTTTATGCATTTATTAATCGATTAGGTTTATAAAAAAAACATGATTTTTTGGGGGTCAAATTCCGAAAAAGATACTTACATATGTATACAATAATTGAATTTATACGTATTCCGAAACAAGAGATGGACGTAAACCAAAGTGTAAAGGGTCTACTTACTAAGTGGGAATTCATCACCCAAGTACTACTTTTCAAAGTAAGTACATTAATTTAAAGTAGTTATAAAATAAAGATAAAATAATAAACGTTCAACAACATTATAATAATGTTTATTTATAGATGAGTGTATAGATATGGAGGTATTACTGAATTTGCCGGATGAGGTGTTCTTTGATTTGTTCAAGACTAAAGGTGACAAGAGTAGATTTGTACATCCAAGAATTAAACACATATTGTTTATGCACAAAAATAGTGCACCTTCAGTGCACAAATATTTTACAAAGTAATTTAAATTAATAAAATGAATCGTTTGTTTTGTGCACATAAAAATAGTATACATAAATATTGTGCTTTTTGCTAAAAAACCATCATAAAATATATTTTTCCACTATAAAAATTAATTAGAAACTATTATATGAAATATTAGAAATTATTTTATGCATTTATTAATCGATTAGGTTTATAAAAAAAACATGATTTTTTGGGGGTCAAATTCCGAAAAAGATACTTACATATGTATACAATAATTGAATTTATACGTATTCCAAAACAAGAGATGGACGTAAACCAAAGTGTAAAGGGTCTACTTACTAAGTGGGAATCATCCCCTACGTACTACTTTTTCAAAGTAAGTACATTAATTTAAAGTAGTTATAAAATAAAGATAAAATAATAAACGTTCAACAAGATTATAATAATGTTTATTTATAGTTGAGTGTATAGATATATGGAGGCATTACTGAATTTGCCGGATGAGGTGTTCTTTGATTTGTTCAAGACTAAAGGTGACAAGAGTAGATTTGTACATCCAATAAAATTGTATTGTTAAAGAAATTAGATTTGTAAAACTATGTACATTTTATAAACTAGATATAACTTGTTTTATAAAATATGTATTAGGAAAAACAAAATTTTAACTATCTTTTAATTTCACACAACCGTATCTTAAAATCTAACTTATTATAAATTATAATAAATCTAAAAATTATGATGCATTTGTAGTATTATTTTTAATAGTTAAATTACAATTTTTGTTGTAAATAGTACTTACAATGCTAATAAATAATTTTACCATAAAATATTGCAGTATTAGTTATTGCACTATATTTTCTGGTAATTTTATAGTAAAACCTTTTTTTTCTCAGTGAAGAGGAAAAAGAACTAAATAATTTTAAATCAACATTGCAAATTATAATAGTTAATTAGAAATCAGTGAAATTGATTTTTAAGATATAAATCTACTAGTTACTTTACTAAAGGTGGAATTGTATGAAAAAGTTAAAATAAAAAAGTCGTAAAATAACGCGAACGTCGATAAAACAGTAATCTTCTTGACGAAACAACTTGGACAAATGCATTTGGTAAGGTGAAACGACGATTGAACGTACTTTAAACTTACTTTATACTGCCTGTGTATTTTAAAAACGTTAAAATATAATGAAAGAGTAAACGGATTAAATGGTAGTAGGATAACGTATAGTAGGTTGAGGTAATTTAAAGAAGCCTACCTTACCGACACAGGTAAGATCTAAGGGCTATGCGGATGGAGTGGATTACCGTCACGTACGGTCATAAAACGCTCGCGCGACGAACAGACTACCTTTCTCTATCGCGTGTTGTACCGCTCGTTTTCCAGCTGGACGTCAGTCTGGCACGGATCGTCGAGCGGTGCGCGCGCTCTCCTTGATCGCGTGTACATAACGCAAAGACGACGAGAACGACGCGAGTCTGTATCCCAGTCGACGCAAAGGGCTCGAGTGTACCTAACCTCACTCGGGATCAGTGCACAACTGTACAACAACACGCGCGGTTCGGCCTCCCGTTTGGTAAATTAAAACAAAAGCTAAAGGGAAGAAAAGTATAAAGAAACCAAAGGATAAAAATATAAAAATAAAGTGATAGCAAGTATGACTCGTACCTATTTGTGACCAAGTCGACGGTATTCCTCGAGGATGATGCCCGGTCGAACGGGTACCGCGAGGTCGTGGCGTCTCCTCGGGCTAGTTATCGTCCTGCTGTTTCTCCAACTTGCCCAAGCGAGCCATCGTCACGCTCGTATCCAAGGTGAGTCACCGTATACACTCACTCTCGTTTTTTTATCACACACACACACACACGCACGCACGAGCCGAGCTTACACACGCGAGTCTCTCTCGCTACAGCTGACGACTGTTATTAGTTATTTTTTGGTCCATTCGAATTTTCTCTCCTCCCTCTTTCTTATTTTTTTTCACTCGTTTCCTGTATTTTTTGAATGTTATTTTTGTACCTTTGTATTATAATTAGGATTTCGGTTAACGTTTAAATAAATTATAAGATTATTGCATTGTCCTTGCATTGTTATATTTTTAATACCGTATTTATACTTAATTTCGCTTGAAATATCGTGTGCCGAGTTTTCGGAGCCAATGTAGCACTTATTTCGCGTTTGACGCGCTTTGTGTATATGAGAATAGAAAATTCATAGGTTTATTATGCAAAGTAAAAAGTGCATACTGCATTTCCTCATATGCCCTTGAGTTTTACGGGATATTTAGATAATGACCATAGCGCATGTACCGCGGAGTGGAACTTTTCTTCTCTTTTTATACGCTCGACTTGTTCTCGGTATCGTGTTTGTTTTTCATTATATTTCTGCTCGCATAGGCAAATTTTAACTTATATTAAGTAAGAGGCCGCGAAATTTGGTTGGAAAAACACACAGTAGGAATAATATTAAATAAAGTAGGTATCAACGTTCACTTTGGCTAAAAACAATAATAGAATACGCAATGATTGAAAGTGAAAGAAGCTTTTTGAGAATTGTACAATCGTATCTATACAAATATCTGTAGATCTTGGATACTAAACTTTATCTTGATTAGTAAAAATGACGCGTAGATCGACGACACAATTTTTTTGAAATAACAACTAGTAACTTTTAAATAATTCGCATAAGCTTGTATTAATAAATTAACTTATGTATAAACACATTAAAAGCGCTCCTTATATCTTCAAATACGAATTAAAGAGCAAAAGGAGCGCTTTTAATGAAAAAAAGATTTTATAATATTTCTCGATGAAACGTTCGTACATGCGTCCGAAAAGTGAATTAGAGAATATAAAAAAATGTTAAAAATATATATAAAAAATGCCTCCAGAGAGATTTGAACTCTCGACCCCTGGTTTACAAGACCAGTGCTCTAACCCCTGAGCTATGGAGGCGTTTTCGATCTAAGCAATTTTCAGATCGAAATCGTTGACGCACATACTCAACTATTATACACTGTACAGTGGTATATAGCATTTATACACGCGTCTATTGCAACTTGGATAATTTGATTCGTTAACGTTACAACATCGCGAGCTCGATATTATCTTTTTCACATTTACCATTATTGCAAATGTTTATGAGTATAATCTGATTACAATATACATTTTATTTGGTTTGAATGAAACACCTGTAGATATATATATATATTAATAAAGGAATTAATCATCCGTTTATTCGTCAGAGCAACAAGTTTACTGCGCTTTAATGAAAACAATATTGACGTTTCATTGCATTATGGAAAATTTCATTATCATAATTTTTGTTTGCATTTTTCGGTCCACCTTTTATACGTGCACATTTATATTTATATACATGTACATATATATATGCGGCAAGTGCGAGTTAACGATGTATAATGAAAACTACGTTTTGTAATGCAAAGAGACCTTCAACGTATAAACTTTAGTTGAACAACGATAAATTGTTCTTTTACTAGCGTAGCATTATATCGCGTAAAAACTTTTGAAACTTCTTTTTAAACTCGTAGATATGTATATACATATATATATATATATACCCTCGCGAGTATACAAAATATTAACTACCAAAGTGCATTTTGTTTTTACTCTGCGACAATGTGTATAAATATGATTATTAAATAAGTATATATGTATGGTACGGTACTCCGTGCTGTGTTTTCGAGAGAAAATTGGAACCAGCATCTCTGATTATGTAATTGTATACTGGAGAAATTCAGTTTATGTAATACCTAGTAAATATCAAAATGTTCAATGTATTATCCTAACTATACTCATAATTTGTGTAACGAGTGCGATAAGTCTCTTTAATTTTTACCATTTTTTTTCTATCGTCAAAACGATAAGTCAGATCAATATAAAAATATAACGCAATGTTGACAATATTACAATACATTTGTAAAACAAAAAAGAAGTGTTCTCGTAATATTAAATAGGTAACCGAAGAATGAAACATACGAATTTGGAGGTTTATAACGTGTAAGCACATAGCCTGGTATAAAGTTGCAAGTGGAGCGCAATTGCAAAGCGTTATTTAACTTTCTACCTATACGATCTTTGGTATACAGTGTCACTTTATTTTCGTTCGAAAGCTCCCGTGAGATAAAAAAAAAAGAGGCCTTCGTGTGCTTCGTATTACGTCTCGGAGATAAGATTTTTATCGGGTGCACGTTGCGCGGCGAAACGCATAAGTGCAACGTAAGTGCACCCTCCTTATACCTCCATAAGATATATCTGGTCTTTGAGACTTCCTTGCGCGCCACCCCCGTCGCTTGATTACGTTTTTTTTTTTAACATCGCTCGAGGGGTTTATTATTATTTTTCTTTTCTTTGCATTTTTTTTTTTTCGAGACACTCCCCGTTTTTATAACTTTAAGGAGATAACTCGACACTCGCTGTACTTTATGCTCGTACAAATGTGATATTTCTCGATAAAAATGTTTAAATTCCGCGTTAACTGGGTCGTTACCGCTTACCAAAAGTGTATATACACTTATCGCGCTTCGTATATATGCACCTTGGATGTTGGTAAACTATTCTCGAGCATTGTGCTATTTCGAAAAGGATATTTTATCTTTTTAATTAATGAATCTACGGTATATCGTTCAACTTTATATCCTTTTAGTATAATTAATTTATGTTGCTTAAAACCGGCCGTATTGTAGAACAAAGGTGCTTAAATAGATTTCCATTTGGTTGTATCGATAATGTTATTACAAAGACTCCGTTCAAAACAAAACAAAGATAAAAAAAAAAGTGAAATATATCTTTACGCTATAAGAGCGGAAATGAAAACAGATACGGAAATAGAAACGATAATAAAAACTCGGTAACAAGGATATATAACGATAAAATCGACGATTTTGCGTATATTTTGTTAGCTGGAAAATCGCGCCTATCCAACAAAAGAGATGATTAAATTTGTATACATCCATCGATTATTGTTTTAATATATCGTAAACGATTGTACGTGCGTAAAATATTCAAAACGAGTAACACTCAAAGGGAAAACATAACCCATTGGAGGAAGTTTACAATAGTTACATTTTCACTGGAATCTCTTGGAGATATGTTGGAGAGATTTTTCTTTTTGGGGCTCGTGGTGGTGTGTGCAAGGATATACCGATATTTTCGATGGTTTCAGCACTGCTGTGGGTCTCGGTGCTCTTTTATCTTTCGACTCACTCTCTTACCCGTGTCCATTTCAAAGAAAAATGCCGGCAACCTAGGACCGTCAGAATTGCACCGTGAAATAGCCCATTACGTCAAAATAGACGCGACGGACAATGAGCGATGCGGGGCGAGAGTGACCAAAAAAGTTTACGGTACGCAAGTCGACGAGAGGACAAATGGTCGATCGATCCCGCCCAACGAAAACGACAATCAATTACATACCCTCGCATCGCGAATGCTGCTTCGTATCTCGTTTTACGATCGTTCTTTCGTTTCATTTTCTTCGTATCCTTCGTTCCCAACTGCAAAATTTGTCAAAGTTATTCGAGCAATTAGAACACCGAGGAATTTTAAACGACGACAGACTGGATTAATCAATTGTAGGCATTTTGATAGTTTGTCCTACGCTTCAAAATTGAATAAAATTTGCGTGTACTTAGATGTCTTATCTCGTTTTTCGTGCATTTCGAACAAAATAAATAAATGGAAAATGTGCGTATAGGAAAGTGAACGTTTACACGTTTCATTTTATCTCTGTGGCCGCGCAAAAACCCCTTTTACAATATACAATATACCGAATAACGAAAGCAAACAAGATATATATATATCAACAATTTTTAAAAATCAAAATTATTTCATTGAGTTTATTGATAACACTTTCGTAACATTTGAAAATTGCAAGGAAGAGTCTATACTAGGTACATGAAATGTCGTTATATAATTCAAATAAATTATACTCTAGGTTGGCATTATTCAATTCTCGTCTTAATCGATAAGTAGGAACTATGGAAAGTGAAACTAACTTACGATTGATTTCCTTGAGTTTACGAACATCGTACATTAAAATTGTTTTTTAAAACATTAACTCGACTAAAATTAACAAAATTTCTTGTATCTCTCAATTTTGATATATTTTATCAAAATTTGGTATATTTGTGTTTATGTTTAAGAAATATTCTTGATAATCGACTTCGTGTCATTTAATAATTAAGCATTTCTCAGAGTTGGCTTACGCAATACGCTGAATTGCATAAAAAACTTTCTTATTAATAATCGAACCGCCTACAAATGCATTTAAACTACCTATTGACGAAATTATTTTTTGAAAAGCGGACGGAAAAGGTAGTTTAGACTAAAAAGAAGGTGTGCGTATGTTAAAACGAAAGAATTCGGAAGGTAGATAAAGAGCAAGTGTGGTAAAAAGAAAAATGAAACAAAGAGAGAAACGGAGCGATTGAAAGATAAAAAGGGACCGGTATAGAGTATACGTGTGTGTGTGTGTGTGAGTGCGCGCGCGTTCGAGCACCGATAGAATTTACGTTCATTGTCGGGCGCGCGCGGTTGAACGCGTCCCTCTCCGCTGTGAAAGCATATAGAGGCGCGTGCGTGAGAGGGAGAGAAAGATCGAATGGGCCTGGCGGCGTACGGCGACACAGACGAAGAGAAAGAGAGAACTGGTCGTCGTCTCCCAATGGACCGAATGATAGAAATTTACGCCCCAGAGTTGGTCGCGCTACAACGTAAACACGCTCGCCCGCATACATTTCGGAGTTTGAACCTATAGGTATATATACAGCCAAAGGCGCTCACTTGGTTGTACTTCGGACCGAGCGTCGATCGGCATCTTTGCGGCGCCTCGCCGGAGGTCGATCGCGTAACTTGGCGTGAAACTTGGGTCGAAACTTAACGCCTTAGACTTGAGAAGGGTATGATCGTAAAAAAAAAAATTTTTGGTATTTGGAAATCGATCGGTGACGACGACTGTGTTGATAGGTCGTACACTTGAAATACAATAAGGTTCAATTATATACTCATGAGCTAACAACATTATTTCGCTGTCGAAATATAAAAATTATTTGTAATCATCGTTTTATGGTACTAATATTAAGGAAAAATATTTTTTTGGAAAATACGTTAAACAAACTCTACGTTCACCGAAAACTCGACCTTAAACGATCAAAAGATTAGTTCATTTAGAGTTTTTGTGTGCCAATGACATCGTTACTGGGATAAATGCAGTGTATCCTAGAGTTCGCGTAAACCATGACGTGAGATCGGTTTCTCTATAGAGAGAAACGACACGAGAGACTGAGAACGAATGAGTCAAACGTTGAGCTCGCTTTGTGTGCTCGAGTCACCAGGTATGCGCGAGTACGATGGCTTTTCAACCTTGCGACCGGAAGTGCGTGCACCAAGGGAATTCACGTTTGTGCTATTCAACTATGTCGCAGGAGGGAGTCACACTACGGTAGCGACCTCCGCGGTTATTCTCGAACTCTTCTCTGTATTACTGAATCAACGCAATTATAATGGTATTCTTATACTCTTGGCTTTTCTTACATCTTTATCAATAAGAACGCATCGTCATTTTCTTTACCTTGATGAGAATCTTGAGTGACTTGATTTCTAACGTATTCTAAGTCGGCCTATACGTTCGAGTGTTTCTTATACATTCTAAAATTTAATTATTCTTATAAGCGTTATATAAATTATATTATTGTTTGTTGAAACAGTTTTATTTATATTTTATATTTGTAAACATATTGGTTACGGAATAAACTCTTTGGTCGAATAATAATTGTGCAACTCAATATTTTTATAATAATGCTAAAGTGTGCCTATAATAAACGTCTAATCTATTCTATGAAAAAAATAGTATTAGTATAATTATTTTAATATACATATGGGCTTAAATATATAAATATATTTTTTATGACGCAATTTTAATTATACAGCAATTTCAAGATACTTCCTAACATCCGGATGTATATTTTTTGTTTAATAATAATGCATCACGCGCTAAACGGTATTTTGTCCTTATTGAGAATCGAGTCGGAAGAGCTTTTAATATTTAAATATAGATTCAATAAATAGAATCTATTTTTGAACGATATACTTATAAACCTTCGTACATTAGATCATACATATTTTATAATAGCGTTCTTATCTCTCAATGTAAACTGATTAAATCATTTTCCTTTTCACCAAAGCACACAAAACTGCACTTGCAAATATTAAATAGATAAATATTTAATGCGATACGGGCACAGTGCAATTATTTACAGATAGTTTCTCTTAAACGCGAATTATAAAAATATGAAAAATAAACGAAATATAGATTTATTGCGAACGAAATGAAAAAGAAAGTTCGTTTACAGATTAGCTGTACAAATATAAATCGATTAGAGTATCGACGAGAAAGATACTAAGAACCTCATCCAAGGTCTTAATAAATAAACCACATAGTGGCTATTGATATAATGTTACATTTTGGCTTCGAGACAAAGTGCTAGTCGGGACAGAAGTTATAATCACATCATAAATTTAATACGCAGTAAATTTCCTTCGCACATTTTTCTTATTCACCAAGGCGTTCATTGAATATTAACGGTTAAAAAAAAAAGTTAATGACAATGATAATGTAAAAACCATTGTTCCGAAGTTTGCATAATAATTTTATACAAAACAAAATGATGACACCGAGTAGGCGATCGATCTCTTAAAAGTTAACGGCATATATTACCAAACGTAAAAGAAGGTAGTAATCAATTTCAAAACGAATCTCTATTGCATAAAACATGCGCTTGTACAGTTGAGCGGATTTTTTTTTTCTCTTGTGGAAAAATGAAATTGGAAAATGTGACGTCTGTTCCGCTATGATGCGTCCAGTTTATTGCATTGTTGTGAGTACTCGCTCAATACCTGCACTGTGGAACTTTTTTAATTCTCGAGATTACAAAAGCCTTTGAACTTATCAAATTTATTAAATTATGAACCTTCTATACATTTTGAAATTCAGGAATTATACCTATATTTCATCTCCATCGTGATTTAATAACAAGTTCTTTCATTTCACTTTAAACGCATACCGTTGAATAACGTAATATTAATTCGAGTGATTAGAAAATTATAGAAGGCTTTTAATACTAATCATAATTAATTAGGGCAATTATTTTTAATGAATAATGCTTCTACATTAGTATTTACAATGTTTACAGTAATTTTATTTTAATCAGAATCAATTTCGTATAAATCAGAAAATAATATAATAGAATGTCCGTAAATTAAATAATTTTGAGAGTTCTCTGCAATTACTTTTTTAATTATTCAACTTTTCGTATTCATATATTGTAGTATTTAAATTATGTATGTAAAATTATGTACAACTTTATAATTATAAATTTAACAAATGAAAATTCCTCGTGCGACCTTGCAATATTCACAGTACGCATCATTCCTTCTCTCTCTTTCTCTTTCCCTCTCTCTCTCTCTATCTCTCTATATATGTCACATTGTTTGCACCTTCGGTTGACGCGTTAGAATTGTTGTTAATTTTTGCGCGTTCTGCACAAGCGTGATAACAACGAGAAACCGGTTATTAATGGTCGAACGCATCGTCAAACCTAGGGCGAAAATTTACTTTATAAATATTAAACGCGCGTGTATTAAAATTCAATTAAATTCTTTTTTACTTTCGTAACTTTGCATACGCTCAATGGTATTCCCTTGTTTTATTCTAATTTTCATGTCGTTGTTTACAATAAATTACTCATCCTCGTTAGCGACAAAATTAGTCATCCCATTTCGAATTAATATTCATTTCTCTATATATATATATATTGTTTTTAAAATTGTGTTGCAATGATCACGACGGTAGAATACAAATTGTAATAATTTGACAAAACATTGTTGCATCGCGATATAACATCCGTTATTGCAATATCACGATAATTATCAAATGCGCGTGTATACGTACGTATATTATATTAGTAGTTGAATTCAATTACTCTTTACTATATTTATAAATATGTAATGCACATTATCGATAGACTCTCGTTATCTCGACGGTTATTTTTCAATCGATAAACGAAAAGAAAAATGATTACTCTCTTAACGAGATATAGGAAAAAAGTGTTTTTATCAGTCTCGAGTACGTTGAACGTGTCATCGCCTCGAGCAAATGTACGTCCGATCGCGGCAATTCATATCGACGCGAACGACGGAGGAATGATTCATTCGTATCCGAAACGCTCAGAGGGAGGTTGAAAATTTCCGGTCATCCGACGAGGTCAAATTCACGGGATTTCCTGGTGAATCGTTAATACTTGGACACCGGTAGTTGCATCCTCGAAATAAAAAAAAAATAACGTTTTTATTACACGCTGGCAAATACAATAATAGAAAAGTGTTGGGTTAATCAGACCGATAAAACTATTTCCTTTGGATGTTTGCGTTTTAAAAATCAGAGCGATTGGATATGCTTGATGAAATATTTTAACACGCTTATTTTCTTTTTACATTGTCCCTATAGAAACAACGAAATTCCCCAGTGGAATGTTAATTCTTTCCAGGATTACGTATAGGTATATATATATACGCACACTCAATCGATCAATAAGGAATTTACATTTTGGATTCCTGGTTATGTTAACTATGCGATACATCTTTCATTGTGTCTTATCAAAAGACGGATAAGCTCACCGAAATCCCGATTATCTTCTTCCTAAGGATTTATAAGATATGCAATTATAGCAAATGTTTTAAATATCCATAAAATTGGAATCAGGATCTATCAAACAACTTGCACTATATGCGCGTTAACAAATGTAGTATTAATATAATATGTGCACAAGTAATCTAAAATATCTATAGTTGTACCTGCATATGTCATAAAAATTATGAAATCTTTTGTAACTATACGCACGTAAATAAAAAAAATGACGTTTACGTAGCCGTGTTCGTAAATGCTTGGAAAAAAAGAAAGAAGAAATAATAATAATCGAGAGCCTCGTAAAATATAGGTTTACGGTCATTGTAACCTAAATTCAAATTGCTGCACACAATAATACCTACATAAGCTGCAGTACCACGGAAACCCGTACTTCTTCTTCGCACTAAAGTGCGAGTTTTATGCGACACACTATTTTCCAAGGAAGAAGAGATTGCTGCGAAATTACACGCGAGCTACTTACACGTATGACTAATGGCTAAAATAATTAAACGGAAATATCAAAATATACATATGTATATATACATACTGGAAGGTGTAAGGATAATAACGCTCATTTTAAACAAATCGCTTATGTTGGTATCCTACGGAAACGTCCTAGAAAAATTATGTGTGAACGTAAGTCTTTGCTGCATTTTATAATAAAAATGTAAAGCATATTTTCTTTTAAGTATGAATAAGGTGTCTTAAGAGGTATAACTTAATGTAAACAACGGACGAAATTTCATGGAAAAGACCATTAGTAAATATGTTAATAATAGTAACGTGTATAATTATGTTTGTCGCTGTGCGGTTGATAAATTTTTATTCCTATCGTGTTTTTATGCACATTTTATAGTAGCTCGAGGAAACGGTAATTACGAACGTAATAAACTGTATAAATTACTTTTTGACGTAGAACCTGAATCTGATCGGCAGTCTCCTGTTTGTGTTATCTCGTGATGAAGTGTGAGTGATGATATCGATCGTAATTTCGAAGATGGTCCAGAAAGAGCGATAAAATAAAATATTAAAATAGTGTACTCGAAGGCACCTGCATAAAGAATTTTCTGAATTTAGTAATACTTCCAAGCTCGTGTACGTGGAGCTAATTCATGGATGTGGGTCGCGTCGCGCGAGATAATCGCACTATGGAGTCGCGTGCGGGGGCGCAGTTGCGCGATTCCCCAAGTGTGCTCTCGGACTAGGCTGGACTCGTTTGGGGTCGACAGCTCGCTCTGTTAACGGGCTCTCTGTCGTATACGCCATCCAATGCTCGAGTAACTGTAAAGCGCGTATAAAAACTTTCCGCGTCTCCTCGTTTTTGACCGTCGTCTCGATCCATTGTCCGGAGAACCCGGTCGAGGTTAAATTAACTCTCTCTCTCTCTCTTTCTCGCATCGCTCAAGCGAAATGTTAATGAACGATCCTGTCCAATGCGCGTTGAATAAAAAGTGATTCTTCTCCTTTTCTTCACTTCTGAGATAAAAATTTCTTTTTCCACGTTGGCTATGAGTAATGTACATTTTCACGATTCGCTATTAATAGTTAAATCGTTAAGCTCGTTATGGATATAATTCCAGTATAATTACAACAAAAGGTGCATCAAAGTACCGCGAAAGTATAGCTAAGGATTACTCGGTATTTACGCTTAGCAACAGGTTGCTCCACCGATCGGATGAAATAACCATTAATAAATTTTAAGATTAAATATTGCTCGATAAAGCACACCTGCCGTTACTTATTTTGTTTTTCGATAAGTCGTTATAATTGTTCCTTTGCCAGTGCATCGTTATAATATTTTTCTTGTATTATAACAATTTAAATATTGAACGACTTTATCATTTCTTTTTAATACCGGGCAAAACAAGAAGCAAATACTTTTTTCTTCTATTTCTTATTTTAATCTATTGAAAGCTTTCATGACCGTGTAAGAAAGCACTGCTTTAAATTGGCATGCTACAAAATCCTCCGTATATATATAGGAGTAGAAGATTGGAGTACCGTCACCAAGCTTCATAAAGTATATGAAAAATTATGTAATCCGGATCGATATCGAATTATTTTTTATATTAAAATTTACCATCTCCTTTTTCTTCTATAAAATGAAATTTCATAATCTGAAACTATGTTTCGATCAGCACGAATTGCTTATTCCGATCACGCGTCGATAGCGAAAATCAGCGTGATGTACATTATTCATATATTGGTAATGCGATGATTCCATAAATTCCTACAACTAATAAGTTATGCTTATAGAATTATTTTGCATTCGATATACGTTTTATCGAATGACGAAATAATCATCGTTCCGTATCAAAGTTAGATTTTTCAAGGATGTATCGATGTACGCTCGATCAACTACAATAACGTTAATTCGCATCGAATGATTATCGTAATCGTGCCTATATGCATTCGATCAAGTTCGCGTGTAGATTGAAACTAATCCTCATAACCAATTATGTCGTTGCTTCAGGATACAAGGGAAACAGCACAGAATAACCCTTGATAATAACATTGCAGAATTACATTGACATTGCAATGTTTGCAAATATAATGTTTTGATGATGCAGTTTGTAATAAAACAAAACTTTTTTCGTTTCGTATATAATATTTTATACTTATTTCACAATATAGAAATGAAATCTTTCGTCCGGCGTTGTACCGATATAAATTTTATCGAACGGTTTAAGGGGATGTCGGACCCGTAGCCTCCATCAAAAGCCGCTCAATCTCGCGGCTTCGAATGGCGCTGTAGTCAGGTGTCGATTTCTACGATAAACGTACTTAAAACATAAATTATAAATTTTACAGCTACATAGAGCTGTTGAAAGATACTTTCCCCCCTAGCTATGACTAAACTTAAGGTAATTATAATATTACTCTTGGCAGCAAATGTTTATTTTTTTTAAAAAATGTGAAATACGTCTCATATTCAATGAATCTATATCTGCCGTAATGCTACACGCAACGTATTTCACATTTTTTTAAAAAAATAAACATTTGCTGCCAAGAGTAGTATTATAATTACCTTAAGTTTAGTCATAGCTAGGGGGGAAAGTATCTTTCAACAGCTCTATGTAGCTGTAAAATTTATAATTTATGTTTTAAGTACGTTTATCGTAGAAATCGACACCTGACTACAGCGCCATTCGAAGCCGCGAGATCGAGCGGCTTTTGATGGAGGCTATAGCTCCGACATCCCCTTAATACCATCTTCAATAAAATTACGATTTAGTTTAATTTTTTTAAGGAACTTTTCTTTTATTGATTATAATGTAGTATATTATATGGAGTATGTATTATATGGAGAAGGCTCGTTTAAATGCTTTGCTATTATATCGAGTACAATATCGTTTAAAAGTAACGCACGCAAACAAAATGGATAATCATTGAATATTTAAGCGGACAAAGTATAAGAGTTTTGATTTTATGAATATAAATTCAGGAGACTGCTTGTTAGCGCGAGGTTCGCTCGTTATTTCGATTACGGGCGACCCTTCGAATCTCGCGGGATGTAATCGCGCTGGACAGAAAGTTTCTTGAACAAAGTCCATTAAAGTTAATCTTTCGAGGTAATAGTAACAACGAACCGCTTATATTCGCTTCACGGCGAAAATCAAACAGGTTCGAAGAATCCACGTTTCCGAAAAATAAAAGCCTACAAACGTACAACGTTTGCGAATAAGAAAGATTCTTTTGTACCGAGAGAAATTCTTTGGTGAAAAGGCGACGCGCGTCTCGGGGCTATATATACGAGATGTGCTCGAACGCTCTCATCGAGAATTCGAAAAAGAACCTAGCCTTTTTTCGACGCATAACCATACTCTTTTTCTAGCAAGGTAACTTTTGCGCGAGTCAACTTCTCGGATACGCTATGATAGTTATTTTCTGTTTTAAAATACTTTTTTCCTTCCGGAATTATTGGGTTGTCTGAATAAATGTATAAGATTCTTTTTTAACGTGGGTTCAATGATATGAACAGTCTTTGGATCGAAAAGATTGAGCGATTTATTTGTTAAACATTTGATCGATCCAATAAAAAGAAGCCGGATGTATAAACACGAAATTTTATACGATTTTCAATTATGGTTTTTACATTTATATTTTGAATTCTCATTAGATAAATTTTCGTTGCTTTCGCATAACATTTTATTTAATAATAACGATCCCGCGTGCAAATTCAAGTCGAAACACAATTATTTAGTTAAAAAAAACTGTCGCGCTATCGTCCGAGATAATTATTTAACAAATATACTGAGATAACTGGAATTTCTAGTGAACCAACGAGATTCCGCGTTCGATTTCCCGGTGTGCGCGCAAATTACCGAAAACTTGCGCAACGAATTATGGATTATTGCGTGTCGCAGAGTACCGTACGCGTACTGGAATAAAAGGCCCGACGGGGCATAAATTACCAATGGCTCTCGCGCGGTCGTATTAGGAGAACCGTGCGTAATCGTTGTTGGGGCATTAATTGCGCTAATTGCGACAGCTCGACAAAGGATGCGCTTTTCCCTTTCGATGAAACGTATATCGCTTCGGTTAACGAGCGCGTACCGTAGATAGAAAGATAAAAAAAAAAGAAGAAGAAAGATACCGTTATACGCCTTGAAAGTATTCATCGTTACAGGTGACGAGCGATTTTTCTCTCTTTTTATCTTTTCTGCATTTTTTTTACCATGCTTTTTCATTGGTATACTTATACGCAGAAGAGTTTTACGGTACGTCGTTCAAACTGTTATCACTGCTCAGGGTTGAATTTAACTTTTAAAGTTGTTTCAACTTCTTGTCGATCTATTCTCTGTTTTACGGTGTTATTATACTTAAGTTTCGGAGTGAAAAATTTTGATTTACGCTGCGGTGATAAACTAAATTTAGTATTAAATAGATGTGGTTTTTGTTCCTGATTTAATGCCGCAGTGTGCGTGACAGTTTGTTGACACATATTATTTTATTCCGCGGCAATAATTCCTACATTTTAATATAAAGTGGCACGATGTGAAATTTATCAGATTCGTTAGTTTAGCACGATTCTCGTATACTTGTTAATAACCACAAAATATTTATTAATGTTTAACAAAATTAATATTTTTTTGTTTCAGGTAAAAACCCTATATACATTTACATCAAACGAACGGAATCTCTTTGCAAATATAGTGTAAGTCTCTTGCATAAACTACTAATATAATGCAAATGTATTTGAACAAAATTAATTAGGACATCGTTATAATTGGCTAATTAAAAACACAGTAATTTTCAGGATAGTACATTTTTAAAGTTAAACTCTAAATATCTGTTAAACATAATGTTGCAGCATCTATTCGAATAATATCTCGTATTCCCTAAAAGCAGCGCGCTCATAAACTTCAACAGATTTTACTCAATTAGCTCGAATGACCTGCGCTATTATTTTCTACTTTGCCAACATTATCGATTTATTCCAAAAATGTACTCTCTCGTTGCGAGTACTACGCTAATGCCTGAAATTTAAATTAATGCGTACACCGTTTCACATTAACGAACGAGGAACGAGAAAAAATTACATTAACGATGGGTATAATGTATTTAATATAAGAGTTCCTTAATCCTAGTTTTTATAACAATCTTGATAAATTCATCTATTTTATCGGTCTCTATTGTTTCGAAATCAATATATTATGTGCCGAGGTTTCAGGTCGTTGTATACTATATACATCACGCGTAAGATACCAGCTCTCGAACAGGGTAAAAAAACTTGATTGATCATAATTTAAGAGACGCGTTCCTAAACCGAGAAATAAATTGGACATGGGTTAGCTCTTAAAAAATATATGACCATAAAAAGACGTTGGAAAGAAATATCTCAAGCCTTGAGGCATCGAAGCGTCAACGTGTAATTCAACCGATTGCTCATCGTTGATATTTTGACGTTTAAGATTCCAATCCCGAGAATTCATTAAGCGATTATACTTGTTTTTCCGTAATTCCTTATTTCGCAAGGACAATTTGAGTTGTTTAGCTATTATTAAAATATATTAATTTATAATATGGTGATAATTATCTTACGCGCGCGGCTCTTTATGAAATACAAACTAATTGCCTGTAAGGATATTATTTCCCTCGCTAATTAATGTAATGCAACGCGTAATAATAATAAATCGATGAAAATATATATTTGATTTATTTCCAATATTAGACGATTTATATAATATTTCATATTGAAGAACCGTTAGTTAGTTATTATTAAAGTTTCACGTCTGAAGTGTCGAATATGCTGCTGCAGGTTTAGAAAAGCGGAAATAAGTCGAGTAATTTAGCGAAAAGTAGCACCTGCCTCTCCAACCCCTCAGATTAGGCAGGTGGCGTATATATATATATGTATACTCTCTCTCTCTCTTTCTCCCGCAGGTAAGAAAATCCGAGGTCTTGACTTTCTTCGGGTATAAAAGTATTCGGGTATAGCGTTAGTTGGTGCAGTTAAAACTTTGTCCGAGTCTACGGTTCGTCATATCTGACCTGAAAATCTACCGCAAGAAAATTCAAGCCAGTTCGAAAAGTTACTTTTTAATACACCTTATCTACCAGGAAAAGTTTACACGGTTTTTCACTCGAGAGTTTTCGAAGGAGTAAATAGCAATATATATCGGGAACTCCGCGAGTGAGTATAATACACGTATATCGAAACAAGAGGTGTCCGCAAGCTTTCCTTGGTCTATCTCCAATATAACGACGGGAGGAAAAGCAATTTCGTTTATTGCATTCCTACGCGTCGATTCGCGCGTAAACTTGCCCTCGGTTTTAACAATAAAATAGCTGACGAGGAGAGTCACGTGCGAACCTTTCGATTCGCGAGGTAAAACCGCTAAAGCCACATTCTATTATCCTTAGAAAGTTAGACGGTCGAACCTTCGAACGGATGGAACTGCTGTCGCCAAACCGAAAACGAACGGACGGCATAAACGACCTACGTCGTGGTTTCGAACGTTTTAACGGTTCGCCCATTAAATTATTGTTCGATCAAATCCATCAATCGATAACTATCGTTTTATCTTGGAATTTATTTTAATTCAGTTCGTTCTCTTATTATCTTTATTTCTACACAAACTTACTTTTCATGCACATTTATTATTTTGGACCTTTTAACTGTTTTTAAAAATTTCAGGAATTTTATTAAATTATGAACTGTTATAATTTGAGCTTCAGGTAGAGATTTTAAGGAATGAATAAAAATCATTATATTTCGTTTGTAAACGTTTCGTTAGTCGAATTCACCTATCTCTTCAGGTTGAACAACATTTAATTTTAGTTAATTAATTACACAAAAATAGTAGCAATATCACGTACAATATGCATTTTACCTTTGCAATCAGAAAATAAACTCGAATAAATATTTTTTAACAATTATTGATAGAAAGTTTGTCAAATATTCATAATTATTCGACAGCGCGTTTGATGTATTATATTACATTTAAAATTTTAATAAAAGATGTCGAGTAATATTTAATAACTTAAAATTTGTAAAAACATTTACTTTTATATTATAATATATTATGCATATAGTAATAGCACAAATTCAAATACGCACAATTAAAAATATATACGAAAAGTTTTCATCCATTCGGGCTTTAGAATTTTGTATAACTATTATAATAACCAATGAAAGGGTCAAATATATCTCTTTGAAACGCACAGAGCAATTCAAGAGTCTTGGCCGAAAGCCCTAGGAAACATATCCAAAACGGTCATATATAGCCTCAGTCCAACTCGAAAATCTCCTCTTATATACAGTGATCATCGGTTATATTCCGTTTCGGGCAGTTTCCCGCAATAAACTTCCCTTTGTACTTCCTCGGCTTCTCTCTCTCTCTCTCTCTCTCTCTCTCTCTCTCTCTCTCTCTCTCTCTCTCTCGGTCAGTTTCGTACGCGTTCGGGTTTAGCCTGAGGCTGCTTTTCCGAGTGCGGTCGACACGGTTTCGGTCTCGTGCATAAACCCTCCCGCTGTAGCTCGCCAGATTGCGAATTTTAGGAGGAGCGTAAAGACCAACGGATTTTATTTTATGCCGCCGAGACGAATCGCGAGTCTACTGTACAGTTTTACGTAGACTTACCGCCTTCGAACTAAGCACAATTTAACCGTTTCCCTCCGACAAAATTACATTTTGAGTGGTGTAGTTTAGCGAAACAACGAATATATCTATAGGAGGTATATGTATTCAATTTTTTTAGTGTTACATCGAAACTATAGGTGTGTTACTTCTTTTTACTGCTTGTAAAGTCAAAAGTTTACTTGGCTATATACATATACCTACTGATATATTATCGATCGTAGCTTTTGTACTTTAATATATATATAAAATAATTTTTTATTAACGTTGCACAGTTTGCAAATTATTGTAGTTAATTCCTGCATTTTTACCATATCTCAATCGATCGTTGCTGGCGCTGCTGCACAATAACATCCGCATCTTTTGCCCCGTATAAAATTGCCTATTTTTCTTTCAACTCGGAACTGTAATTAAGATTGACTTGGTTGGTTATTTTGAAAATTGTAAAGAAAACAAATGGTTGAAAGAAAATTACGGTCGATTCGCTGCGGTCTCTCTCTCTCTCCTCATTCCGGTCTTTTTCCCCCCAGTCTCCAAACTGGGACGCATTTGAGAATAGAAAAATTTATGCGACCTTGGGCTCGCCTCTCTCGCGGACTCCGCGTTCCAGTGCTGTGCCCGCGCATGCCGAACGATTATTTCGAAATCATTGGAAATTCGTGTAAATGGGACTTGTCGTTACATCTATCGCCAATCGATTTCTTTCTCTTGCTATACACGGTCATTTCAATATTAATGCTGTACTTATTTTTTTTCCGTATAATGTTGGGTAAACGATGGATATTATTATCGGTTCAGCATGTGCTGCGGTTAAACATTTTTAAATCACAGCAATTGAGTCGGTATTATTACATTACGATGGTACTTTATTTTAGTAAAATATTTTGTTAACCAAAATTCATAGTAATATTTCTTTTTCATTATTGGTCGAACGAATTTCTCGTAAATTATTTGCAAACCAAACGGCGTATTTTCGTGAACCGAGAATATTTTTTTTTTTTCAACCAAGATTAACGATAATTTACGTTCTCAGTCACGTTGTTTATGTTCTACTTCTTCTAAAATTTGAAAATATAATAAATTAAATCCTCCATTTAAATAATACGCATTGATAAATAGCTTATAAATACTAACTACAAATATTTAATGACTTATATACGAGTACAATAAAATTGATTTAATAGGATCAACGTACATTTTAATAATTAATTGAATAATCCCTTACATTGTACGACATCGCGATACGTGTAACAAACTGACCGCAAATCGGATAATTCGGATGATATGTAATATGATTATATATTGGATATATTGATTTCTAGGAACCAATAACTAATAGTACAGTTTGCAATTTTCATTTCTGACCATATTTAAATATATTATTTTGTACGATTGATATTTATCCAGTTATTATTTGCTTTGCTGTTCCCGCCCAGTATTTAGAGTTTGACCGTTGAAATATCGTTCAACACGTATACTTTATGTATTTCACCTGCGAGTTAGATATATCGACTAATGCAAATAAACTCTATCTAGAATCAACAGTAGGGAATATAACTGATTTCTTTTTCACCGACTGAATAAACTCTTGATTAAAAAAAACGATAAGTAAACGTTATAAAATATATCTTTAATTTTTAAATTAAAAAAATGCATTTATACACGTAATACATCTAGTTTTTGAATTAAAATGTTTAAATACGTAGAAAACTCGAGCTTAATCAGCAGATATTTTATTCCACCGAAGTGGTCACTCATCAGAGAGTGTGCACATGATAATATACTAAGTAGTTTATCTACCTATATCCATCAGACATACCCCAATAAATTCCACGATTACCTCGATCGATCGATTGGTATCATCCGAGAGAGAGAGCGAGAGAGAGACAGAGAGCGAATGTAGCGTATCACTCTCCCTCCGGAAATCTCACTCGAGTCAGGCACACGCGTCGGCAGCGGCACAATTTTCGCAGTAACAGACTTGAAATCATCCTAGTGCACATAATGCACCTAATCGCCACGAGAGAAGAAATGCGTGGGTGGCGCGGTATTATAAGGTCCGCCAGTGAGGTTTCCGGGGGGAGAGGGTGAGGGGGACGGGGGAGGAGGAGAAAGAGGAGAGACTAACAGAGGAATATAATAGCGAAAACTGGAACGAGCTTTACGTTGAGTGGGCGTCGACTCGCTCTCCCTAAGCGTCCTTCCATACCATTACGATATTACGTATCTCGACTATATCCCTCTTACACTTGCATTTTCTCTCGGTCTCTTCTTTTTTAACGCCTGCGCGCGCGCACTCATACACTCTTGAATATGATTTTATGCGACGGGATAGTAAGACGTTTTTGGTGTTGTATATCGATGAATAAATCTAGGAGCATCGTTAAACGCAAGTAAAATGAAAATATTGTTTCTCAATGATTGTTGGGAAAAGATTAATACTTTACTTGTTCGCGTAAGAGATAAAGCTTAAGTTTTATAGAGAAAAAAAAATATCTCCATTATCACGGAATACGTAAGAAAAATTGGTGTTAAATTTGGAATAATATTTACGCATAATAATTTTAAAGTAAAAAAGCTTTTTATTTTCAAGATTGATTCGGTTTAAATAAATCCGATAAAGTAGATAAAAGCATTCAAAAATTTTTAGAGCATGAAAAGGTACTCTTCCAAATGTAGGCCATCGTTTGGCAATTTAAGCTAAGCATCCATCTACATCGTACAGAGAAAATGTATTTCGAGCGTTCGAACCGCATGGTATACGTATACGAACGGGTTTCCGCGCACCAACGAAACTCGTTCCTCGTACAAAATTCTGGAATTCAAAACAAAGATAAAAAGTATAATTGTGGATATATACACCACAATATGCAGCGTCTCCATTAAAAAAGCGTTGTAAAACTTGCTCAAATTGAGAGGGATCGCGTGAAAACTAACGATGCGATAAATCTATACGTTGAGTATATGTATATTCGAAATACCGATCCTGGTCAATCTATCCGGACGTGCATTTTTTATCACGTAAATTGGATCAAGATCTTTTCCTGTATTAACCGAGGTACTTGACACGCGTAAATGGCAAAGCTTAACCAACCGAGTGATTCTTGGTTATGGACAATGAAATAATTCCCGGGCCGCCGATGGTTTTTTTTTCCATTTTGTATAAGAGACGAGTGCAAAATAATCCGGATTGACAAACTTTTCGAATTTTTCCTGCTTTGCTTTATACTAAAAAAGCAATATAAGCGTACACAAATGGCAAAAAAAGGAAAAGCAGAAAACCGAGTAATTATGAAACTTTTTTAATTAGAAAGTGGTCTTCTTTAAATGAGAATCGGTACACAGTAAAATAATAATGAATGCGACAATTTGCAGTTTGTTTTTTATCACGTACGTCCACGCGATAAACTGTTGTAGTGTAGGATTTTTAGTCTACACTCCATATTTATTAAAATTTTGTATTCAATTATGTGAATCCGACATCTGTGTAAAAATGCTGTAACTGTTAATTATATTAAGATTGAAAAAAGCTTGAAAATAATTAATTTAATATCTCTTAACATTGGTATATGATCATGTATTAAAAATGATTAAACAAATGATTAAGCAAGACCAACCGTATGATCTAAGAAATCCGTTTTGCTTAACTAAACGTAGAAATTAACGTAGAAAGATCAACGCTCCGAAAGACAAACACACATAAGCGAAGAGATTTTTCCCGCGGATAGTAGTGTCTTTTTTCTTCAGTTTTCCTTCTCTCGGTTCCCCTCTTTTCTCGAGTCTTTTTGTCCATTGAGAAGCGAGCAGCAGCAGCAGCAGCAGCGAGTTGTTACTGCACCGGGATTTATCCTCCCAGTCCGTTTTTACCCGCGCGATAAACGTCTCGGCCCATCTGGAGAAGACTCGAGTATGCTCGCGCAAAGTCCTAAATATTATCGCCTAGCTTTATTTTTCGTTGGGTTTAATTTCTCTCTTTCTCTCTCTTATTTTATCTCTTTGTTATTCTGACACAGCCAAATTTTAAGCCAAAAATATAGAATCGATTTTATCGTGGGTTTGAGACTTTATATACCTATGGAAGATTCAACCATCATCCGGAGTAACATGAATAAATTGTCGAACGACGTATAATGAAAATACGGTTTTAAGCGGATCGTAATCCAGATCGCGTTCCCACCAATGGTTAGTCATCAACAAGAAACTTATAGTCGCGTTTTACTCTTGCGTAAAATTCTGATTCACCGAAACGCGAAACGAAATTATGTAATTCAACGAGTGCGCTATTATATCGAATCGTTTGATAATTTTACTACTATCGTTGTACAAACTCAAGTAATTCGATTTTCTTGCTCGGTCTAGCAAAATTTAGTTGGAAATGTAAAAAAAAAATAGACTATTAAATTCGTTGAACCATTGTTTACTAAAAATGTATGAGAGGTATATAGACATTTAAAAATAGGAGGTCAATTTAACCCAATTTAGAATCCGAGAATTAATCAAACGTATCAAATAAATTTACAGTCATACTTTTTCTGGCAGGTGTGTACTCTCGCGCGTATTTTTTTTTTTTCATCGTATCGACAACTAAAACGGATAATAATTTTTGTAGGTTGCAATTAATCGCGATAGCAAGCGTAAACGTCGATACCATTGAATTAATCCTCAGGCGATGATTTGCAGCTACAGCAGTAGCAGCACCACCACCACCAGACGGGAAGAAAACACGAACGATGAATTATGGTGTATACAAAAGCAAGAACGAGCCTGGGTAACCCTTTCATTGGATTTTCCAAAGCCGAGTATTAACGGATGCACCCGACTGTTGACGCGGCTCCGCCGACCTTCGCCTTCGAAAATATCCCTTTCTCCTTCGTTCTCTCTTTAGGCGCGCACGCGTAACGAGCCTTCGATTGCTCTCTTTTTCCTTGTACAAACTTACGATACGATGTTTGGTTTTAGCCGTGCAGCTGGGACACGTGTGGCTATGTATCTTTTTTAGATTTCGTGTTGGTTTGTTTGACCGGTTCTGCTTGTATACTGATAGTATATTTGAATATCTTGCGATATTGCGTCCTGGAGGTGATAAATACATTTTAAACAATTTTTTACATTTTTTAATATTAAACCTAGTATTATATAAGATTCAATTGACCATGATTAATTTTCTAAAAACGCAGTGATATTATGTCAGTGAGTTTTGTATGGCGTTGCAATATTGAAACATTTTTTACAACAATTGCAATAATTGATTTGTAAAAAATGTATAGGCTTTCTTCTGGGACGCAATGAACTAATAACTGACAAAAGATTGCGTTATATATAAATTTTAATAATTGCGTAATAGTTAAATAACATGCACTTTTTATTGAACGATAACTAATCTTTAAACAATTAAGAACCATTCAAAACTTTCGGAACCACCAAGTTAATTAAAAAAATAAATGTACTTAAAATTGAATGTAAAACTATTTTAAACGAGTAGAATCGAAATTACTCTAGGCAGCTGTTGCTTGTGTAAATTAATCGTACGTCTCTCGCGTGTTTCTCGAGCGTAAAAGGGAGGCGCGGGTGCATCGGCTTTCGCACATTGTGCATACGCATCGCAAGTTTCGTTTTGGTGTCTGCCCGAGCTTCGTACTTTAATAAACGGGCTACTCTCGAGGATATCGAGTGTGCATTTAGTTACGAGCCATTAATCATGTCCAATAAATCGACGACTTTTCACTCCCCTTGTCCTCTCTCTCTCAGACGCAAAAAAGTAAAATATTTTGCTTGCGTCTACCCGTAGCGTACGTGCTAAAAGTGTAAGCAAATTTTTCCTTCGTTAATTGCTGTGCGTTTTAAATTTAGTAAACAACTATGTAATTATATGGTAGACGAGTGTGTTAATATACTGTATGGGCATTTATTCGAACGGTGTTTACTTAAAACTTTTTTTAAATTGTTCGTTTATTAATTCGAGAAAAATATTTTCACCGTATCTAGGTTTATATATACATCGCTTGTCTTTTTAATACACGCATTTGGTGATTTTAATACTTTTAGCTGTTTGTTTTTCCATTTATACTTTACATTAAGCCTTTACGTTAGTCGGTGGGAAACACCGTATTATTTAATTTCCGCGTAATTATTGCGTACCTTAAAAGTTTCCATCGAGGTACTAAAAATCTAAGGAGAAATATATAGCACCAATTGTAGAATTGTACATACATTTATACCGACATTTTTCCGAAAGAAAAGTAGCGTATCTCGAACAATGGATTTGTTCGATCCGCTCGAGCGTAAAGTTGGAAAATTGCGAGGATCTGATCGGGAAAAATAAATTGTGTTTCGGCTGGTTGTTAACAATGGTAAGGATCCTGTTGCACGGTGATTTAGCTTGAAATATTAGGGTCTCGAAGAGAACGCACTTCGAAGCAAGGACCTTTTGTACTTTTCCGAGTAGATCGTTGTGCTCCTCGCTACGATTTCGAGTCCCCTCGTTTGGTATATATAAATAGAATACACGGGTATGTATTCCAAGCCTTGTCGCGTGGTATGTCGTATCTAATAGCCTGGATTATTATTAAATTAGATCTAACCTATCCTTTACTTTTTTTTCAATAAATATTATACCCAATTTCTAAAAAGCATTTTACACCTCTTATTTTATTTTCATACTCGTATTATTATAAAATAAATAGCTATTATCGAGCAAATTTTGATTATTCGTGAAAAAGTAAATTTATGTTTATTATTTTAAGGTGGAATTGAAAATTCTGCGCGAAATTTCACGATATCAACACTCTTTATATTCATCTAAAAATACATCAGCTTACATTTCTGCTGCAACATTCTGCATAATTCTTTTAACTTACCACATTTATCTTCTGTAAAAGAAATACAAGTATATGCAAAGTGTAAAATGGGTGAGTTTAAACATGAGAATAAAAATAATGTTAAGAAAAAAAGTAGTAAAATTTATTCGGTGAGGACATTCTTGATTCGTATCAAAGAGACGTCTAAAAGTATACGTTACCACTAAATTTAGAGAAAAATTTTGTGATATCTCGTTTTGATTTCTATTTAATTGTTTTGATACAAATTTTCCATTGTTACATATATATTTCTTTCGCATTACTACATCTAGTACGAAAACTTTTTTCTCACAACATAACGTTTACATGATTTTATACATATAACAATCTTTAGAAAAAAAAATTCCTACAAAGCATTTATATAAGTTTTATATAAACGATTAGCTCGTCGTGCACGCGCCTGGATTAGCTTCGCAACGAAACTTTGAAATAGTACCCGAAAATCTGGGGTGGCAACGCCAATATTTATACAACGGCAAAAGTTTCTAAGCCCAATCGTGGAATATACACGGATAAAGAGAGCTGAACGTACGCGTCGAATGTGCCAAACGTAAACACCTACAAAGAAAAGTAGATTCGCACAAAAGAGAGGAGCTCCCCAAAAATTTCTCATTCTATATATACGTCTATCCCCTTGCGAGCAGCTGAGAGACATCGGATGATATTTGATATATATATATACATATGTGAGTATGCGTGTTCGTGTGTACGTATACGCGTGTGTGCATTACAGTAACTAATTAAGGGATCGTCTCGTTATAGGTATATATCATTTTTCCCTAGATTTTTACCGGAAGACCACGCGGAAGTCTAAGCATTACGTATTCCCGATACTATAGGCGGTACATTTTGTTTCGAAAATGACATTTCATTGTCTCCACATAGTTTTTGTACTGTATTTTATGGTTTATCGCGTTGGGAATACCACGAAAGAGAGAAACTCATTTCCTTAGTTATTTCAAGAACCCAATTTTCTACATCAAAGTTATAAACACGAGTGATTTTCACTTTTTTTTTTATTGTCGGCAGCGAAATTGAAACGAATTGAATTTAATTCCATGTAATCGACGATGCGTGCCATGCGCTGTCATAAAAGTTCAATTTCACAATTGAATCGCGTCGCTTTAAATTACGTATAGCAAATTGTAAAGTAGACGAGTATCGATATATATTTATATTTATATTAACGAATAAAACTCGAGTTCATCGACCGTTTTATGTAGTCTTATAATTTTCATCTATGTATATAGATAAATATATATATTATACGATTTCGATTCATTGAATTTGGTTATCACTGTAAGCTTCATATGATTTCGAAGAAAAGAGAATTGCGTAAAGTGTATCACATAAGATTCGTGATTCGCGTTATCTTTATTCTAAGGTTTCATAATTTTCGCTACTAAAATTATCTGTAAACTATAGAACCCGATCAAAAAATAAATTTATTTTTATTACATTTTAACTAAAAAAAAGTAACATCCTAATTGCAGTAATAGAGTAAAAAAAAGCAAAAAAAGGCACGCGCTTCCATTTCCTCATCGTGTCACGCTCTTTTTTTTCTATATTTATAATAACACTTCCCGATCGCCATATGGTAGCCAAAATTGCTTGGGGCGACGGTCGGTATAGGTGAGGAAAGAGCCTCGCGTAGGGTCGATCCGGTGTAGTAGCCGGATGTTCTTTCGAGCAACCACACGCCCTTCTCGCTGCATCGATTATCGATCGAAGTTAATTTTATCGTCGCTTAACCAAACGAGCTCGACCTAAGTTTACTTAAATCTTTCGCCGATGCGGTTACATTGATTTAACTCTGATGTTTAACTTTCCCTAAGTACTTTCCTCATATTAACAGTGTGCTCAAATTAAAAATTAAACTTGATTTATTTAACCACGTATAAATATTAACATTCGTGGGTGATAAAAAAATATGCCTTGCGATTATGTAATTGTAAGAGAAGATATCGCCCTCTTATTAAAATTATGAGAAAAATGAATATAATCGTCAGAGATGCATAGCGCGAGAGCTTTGAATTATGGACTTTAACTTTTGCTTTTTGTAATCTAATAAAAAAAAGGCTTTTACGCGTTGCCCAGCCTTAACTTTGAAGCCGGTGCTTACGTGTACGCGTCTTTTTCATCTATCAGGAGAATCTTGCTTTTCGCTAATTTTCTCTTTTGCTCTAAAATGCTGTGCTTTTATCTTTGAAAAATGTACCTCGCTCTGCTAAGCTCCTGTATATATAGCTTGACATAGATTTAAGCAGATGTACGTGAATACTTGAGCGTAAGAAAAAAAAAAATACTCGCCAACTTTAATATTCTTGAAACATTTCTGAAACGTAAATAACAAAAAGGAATAATATGCACGTTTTTCAGGATTTGTAAGTACCACATATATTTTATATAGTGAGAAATATTATCTAAGATTGTTTCTACGTTGACAGAATACAACGAACGGCCAAATGTACCATTCAATTTTCATCATTGTTTTATAATCCGCAGACTTATTCACTAAGACCATTGCGTAAAATTCTATAGCTTAATCGAATAAGTGTACTTTAAAGGTATTCTTCAAATAGCTAAACAATGATAAAAAATTAAATTCTTGAATTTTATGCCACAAAAGAGTAACGGACTGTCACATAGTTACCTTCGTTTATTGCGATATAATCGTTATTTTCAATTATTTTTCACACTCTACGATTTCGCGTACGCAATCACGAACATAATATTTTTGTCATATTTAATCTTTCGAACAATGGAATAAATAATGAGCGGTAAACCCTTTTGCAAACAACACTTACGAAATGAGACGCAGTTAGTATTGTTTTAAAGCGTGCGTTCGACTGACCAGTTGTCGAATCGCGGGGAGGAAACTGCACTGTGACAATCTGCGTCAATTATGTAAATCGGTGAATTACAGTTAAATTACATCCGGTGCTTGCGCGAGACTTTATTATCGCACGGTGCTTGGAAAATCGGGAGCGCCAACTTCGTTACGATATATCACGCGTTCTTTCCTATTTTTGTTTTCGATAATATTACTGTAAGGTCGGTCATATTTATTGTTACTTTCTAATTGTACCTACATACCACAAGTAAGCAATCCGATAATAATGCAACTGCAATAAAATTGGATCGAGGATTCTAATTTTTCTAATTTGCAATAAAATAATTAAAATATAGAGTAAATAATTCAAATATTTATTTATCTCTATTTTATGCATTTATTTAAAGATTCTACAAGTTATATTAAGTGCCTTTGTCTTGTACTTAAACTTAAAATAAAAAAATTTCGTTCAAATCTTACATTCAATCAATTACACCTACCACCTTCACCTTAAATTTATTGATACATCCTTCGAACATATCTAACGAGTCTTCGGTATAGCTTGTAAATCTTTAGTAAAACTTTTCATCTTGCTTGTCTAGAAGTAAAAAAAATTAATAGTGATAAGTTTGTTCCGTAACGAGTTATAATCATCAGTTCTAAATAAAAATTCAACTGGAATCTAAAAATAGTCGATACATAACCGACATGATGGGGAATTATGAGAACCGCTGGGAGAGGGCGAGTGATTTCGTCGGTCTAAGAGCGCGGCAACAACCAGATCTAAATCTATTCCCGGGCGCGCCAACAATGGGCCACAGTTTTAACTCGAGTCGCCGCCAGTAACGTCGACGACCCAACCCCAAAACTTGGAGCCCGTTTACGTACTCTTAAATTACAAATTTTTCCCATTTTCGACCCTTATTAATTTCTAACAACTTATGTCGTTATTAAATACGATTGTACTGTATGCAGTTTTAAATTGAATTTTTATAAATTTTAGAGTATTTGGATACTTGTATAATAAATATGTTCAATTAATATATATATGGGTATTTCACGTGAAATGGTCCGATCAAAATTTTAAAATGCACCAAATTTTGGGTACACTTTGCAAATGTTTTTCAGATTCAGAAAAAAATTTTTAGGTACTGGAATCTATTTACTCAAAAGTTATTCTAACCTCAAAAAGTGAATTTTCCATATTTTTTCAACACCAGCTGGGTTTACCGCTATAACTCAAAATCTATCAACTTTTACTATAGAACATTATATATAACATTCGTTGCTAATTATATCTAGAATTTATTCTTCTGGGTTAGAATTTCTAATCTCAAGGTCAATGTTACATAAACTACATGTCAATATTCAACTTGAAAAAAGTGCAAGTGCGCCACCTTTGATTTTTTTATCCAAAAGTCTAAAAGAAAGCTTGGAGCAATGCCTTTCAAATGGTCTGTAGCATTTTTATGGCCTCCAATTCTGTAAAAAGTTATGACAATTTAAAGAAACACGAAATTTTTTTTAAAATTTAAATGGGAATTACCATGTTAATTTTGTGAATTTTTTGTCTTTCTTTAAACTGTCATAACTTTTACAGAATTGGAGGCCATAAAAATGCTACAGACCATTTGAAAGGTATTGCTCCAGCTTTCTTTTAGACTTTTGGATGAAAAAATCAAAGGTGGCGCACTTGCACTTTTTTCAAGTTGAATATTGACATGTAGTTTATGTAACATTGACATTGAGATTAGAAATTCTAACCCAGAAGAATAAATTCTAGATATAATTAGCAACGAATGTTACATATAATGTTGTATAGTAAAAGTTGATAGATTTTGAGTTATATAGCGGTAAACCCAGCTGGTGTTGAAAAAAATATGGAAAATTCACTTTTGAGGTTAGAATAACTTTTGAGCAAATAGATTCCAGTACCTAAAAATTTTTTCTGTATTCTGAAAACATTTGCAAAGTGTACCCAAAACTTGGAGCCCGTTTACGTACTCTTAAATTACAAATTTTTCCCATTTTCGACCCTTATTAATTTCTAACAACTTATGTCGTTATTAAATACGATTGTACTGTATGCAGTTTTAAATTGAATTTTTATAAATTTTAGAGTATTTGGATACTTGTATAATAAATATGTTCAATTAATATATATATGGGTATTTCACGTGAAATGGTCCGATCAAAATTTTAAAATGCACCAAATTTTGGGTACACTTTGCAAATGTTTTTCAGATTCAGAAAAAAATTTTTAGGTACTGGAATCTATTTACTCAAAAGTTATTCTAACCTCAAAAAGTGAATTTTCCATATTTTTTCAACACCAGCTGGGTTTACCGCTATAACTCAAAATCTATCAACTTTTACTATAGAACATTATATATAACATTCGTTGCTAATTATATCTAGAATTTATTCTTCTGGGTTAGAATTTCTAATCTCAAGGTCAATGTTACATAAACTACATGTCCAATATTCAACTTGAAAAAAGTGCAAGTGCGCCACCTTTGATTTTTTATCCAAAAGTCTAAAAGAAAGCTTGGAGGCAATGCCTTTCAAATGGTCTGTAGCATTTTTATGGCCTCCAATTCTGTAAAAAGTTATGACAATTTAAAGAAACACGAAATTTTTTTAAAATTTAAATGGGAATACCATGTTAATTTTTGTGAATTTTTTGTCTTTCTTTAAACTGTCATAACTTTTTACAGAATTGGAGGCCATAAAAATGCTACAGACCATTTGAAAGGTATTGCTCAAGCTTTCTTTTAGACTTTGGATGAAAAAATCAAAGGTGGCGCACTTGCACTTTTTTCAAGTTGAATATTGACATGTAGTTTATGTAACATTGGACATTGAGATTAGAAATTCTAACCCAGAAGAATAAATTATATATATAAATTGTTAACCATAATTTTCTTTTAATAGACATTTATATTTAATTTAAATTTATTTTTTTCATGTATTTCACGCATACATCACAATAACAACATACAATATTTCTTTATAATAAATTAAATTTTTCATACAAAATTTATTATTTTAATTAATATTTTTTATAAAACTGGAAGTATAACTTCATTCATTATTAATAACAAAAAGTATTGTTTGTTGTAATTAACTTAAAACATTATATCCAAGTTTCATAATTAAGTGTACTTCTCGTTAGAAAAAATAGTATAATTTTTAAGCTTAATGTAATTAAAAGCTAACGCCACTTAAAATTAATCCAACATTTTTCTTAGTACTATTCAAATTACTACTAAATAAGATGTCTGAAAAACAAGATTAATTAACTAATTTAAATAAAATAAAAAACATCAAATAATAATTTAAATTTCCTTGACTTTTGGAAGGCGAGAGAAATTTCTAAAAGTATATCTGGAACCGAGTTGCATTACGTCACGAAAACGTCTGGAGAAGCACGAGAGCACAATGCTATATACCCAAGCTTTTAATACGCTTCTTGGCTAACCGAAAATGCAACTGGAGCGAGGATGAAGGGGGATCGATACGTTTTCGTTTTAGTCGCGAGCTCGTGCGAAAATTTTTCGTCGCGCCCGCGCTCGAGATAAAGGAGTTTCCTCACTTTTCAATGTCTTGGGGTGCGCATTGTCCGTTTGCCCTCAACGATATAAAATCTAGTACGATTATTGATATCTTCTCTGACTTGATACTTTTAGGTCAATACCGATAAGAACCTCGAACCATTTAAATCTTTGATTATGACCTAATTTTTGTGTTACTACTCGCGTTGCACATTAAACGCTGATATTCTTGACGCGTGAATAACAAGGTTACATGCATGTATTTTAATTCATCGGTGTTCCAATTTTATTGTTGGAATTTATATATATTTTCTTCAAAATTAATATTAATGTTACGCAATGTTACACTTGTTATAAGTATTGGGATCTAGAATTAATTAGTCAAAATTAATTAAATTAAAACACGAAGATATATAATATACAAACTAAAATGCATTTGATGTTCGAATCATCATTTATTATTGTTATTTATTTAATCAGAATATATATTGGTTATTTTGTATTCGTTAGGCGAACTTTGCGCTTGCAGTAAGCTCGGTAATAAATCATTATTTTTCAATACAAAACTAACGATAAAAAATTAAGTTTTTATAGGGAGAAAAAGCATTGCTCCAAGCAAGAGTTACGACAGTATCACGATGCAAATTATTATGTTTTATCGTAAAATCGATTCCGTGCTAACGTATATTATTTATGTATACGTTTAGCTCTCTCTTTTATTTATCAGTATTATTATTATTTAAATTATACATGCAATAACTAAAAATCGAGATGAAGTAAAATATTAATGTTTTTTATTACATACGCCTCTATTCAATCACTCGACGATTCTTTATATGTATAATATTTTATCAACAGCAGTAAGCACTTACTAAAATAATATTTTAAAATGTCAAAACGTTTTTACTAAATCGCTTGCTTTATCGCGTAGAATAAATGAATAAAGACAATCAACAAATGAAATGTTACAATTGAGAAATATTATTATCATTGTTTTTTACATATAAACGAGTAGTAGTATTTATGTATTTCTTTTTCCAGCTTGTTATCAGGGTGTTCGCAATAGATTAAAGTATTATTTGCAAGGACTTTGTCTCGATAATTAAATTAAACTTAGTATTAAAAGTAAATTCAATATTAGAAAGAACGTGTAGGTATTGCGCGCAGGTGAAATTGATGCAATATTCGGTAACCAGGTGGTGATAATTTTCTAAAGCACGTACAAAGTGTGTGTGCGCGCGCGTAAAGAGGAACAAAGTTGTTCTTGTCAGCTTCTACAATTTTGGGGAAGCCGAGCGAGTACATCCGCTTGCACCGTAATCCGTATGTCGCCCTGTAAACTAGACTAGCCAGTGGCCCAAAAACTTAAAGAGTCAATGGGCTTCCTTGTTCTGGAGATATAACTCGCTAAACCTTGATGACGCATACGTTATTGCAGCTGCTGAAGAAAATTAACGTACTTGTGGTATTTTTAATGTTAAAACGAGATATCTAAAAATTTTGGTTTATGTATTATTTAATTTTCGTAATAAATTGTTCATGCGGTTTAATTATTAGAGGAAGAGAGACATAGATTTTGAATTAAGCTTTAGAGCACGGAGGAACATTCGTATAATAGGGTGGTGCATGATCAACACTTTATACATGACACTAACGTATTAGATAAATTTTTATGCATATTTTGAAGAATACCAAATTTCCAAATTCCCATCCTCTAAAGGTTCCATTATGATTTATAATAGGCGAAGTTTCGATGGGTATACATTCATATAAGAATATATTCTAAATGGTTCTCACAAATTTTTCTTTTTTACATATCTTCTACACAAATTTATTACTATAAGCTTTGATGCTTAGGAAACAGCATATCCGAGTAAAATATAATATAAATAATTTCAATGGTGTATTTTGAATAGTATTGAGAAAAGACCACGCACGTAACCAAACTAAAAAATTTATTTTCAATTACACGTATACGTATTTAATATGAGTCCCGTATAATTTAATTATTGTTACCATCTAACTGAATGTTACTGCGCGAGTCCAGATTTTGCGCTAAGAACGAGCAAAGTTAAGGAGCATCAGCGAAACTCCCGCGAAACTTTTGATAGACGTTAAGACGGAAGTTTCAAATTATATAATGTAAACAATGCGCATAAAGTTCTTCTGACAATTTCGCGAGAAGCCGTTTCAACTAATTAAAATAAATCCGACTATTTCTGTAGGTAACCGTGTCATCTTTTAGTCAACACCCTCTCTACCGGTTTAGAAACAAGCTTTACCCAATAATTTTCTACTCAAGGAATACGAGTATTATAACTATTTTTATAAAATTAATGAAGTAGCATCGAATTATCATAATATATTTAATCACGGTTATTGAATTACCTTTTACGTTTAATAATTTGAATAACAGTTTAATAGAAAAATAGGTATGTAACTGGATTTACGTAAGTGGGAGGCGATCGTAAACGTAATATACAATGTCCGTGGATTGCCGTTTCCAAAGAACGACTTTGAGAGTAAAAGTTCGGAGTACGTTTTCGTAGTATAGTAGCTTTCGTAACGAATTGAAAAGCATTGAAAATAGTTGTCGTACTCTCTCGAAGTGACTCGAGGTTTAACCCCTCCTACCTACCCCTCTTTAGGGAGAGAACTCCCGAAAGCTCACGATCCTGAGCGTAGTGCATTACTTCAAACTTTCGGATAGTATGGCGATCTTAGCTGGTTCATTTGGTACATACCTGCGTCTAAATGTTTTTACTTAAAAGATTTTTAAACTTTCTTTTCAAAATGTTTTCAAAAATCAACGTCAATCGAATATTCTTTATAAAACGGACTCTACATCTCAGGGAATGACAAGTAATTTCTAACTAGTAAAATCCCAGCCACTCTTTCGTCATCGACTTTAAAGCCAAGAATATTCATGATTAAAAACTAATTAAGTATATAAGCTAATAAATATTTAATTCAAGTAATTTACTAAACTTATAAATTAATGCTTATTCAGTAAAATCCTAATTTCCTCGTTAGATCAATGCCGCTATTATTTTAAAATAAAATTTCGAGAGAAAAAATACCATTCGACAAATAAAAATTAATGTAATAAATGATGAAATTTGGTGATATAAATGGCGAAATAGATCGGATGTTGTAGGTGTCCTAGGGAATGAGCACCCCTGAGATCCAAGAACCCTAGGGTGTATTTATCCAAACGAGCGTCTCGCGTACGTATATACACGTACACACAGATATATAGGGGTAGCGCACGCGCCCGCGCAGCTTGCCATGCACACGTTTGCGACACCGCAAAATTATCCTTCCACCTGTTTCCATCGGCGGCGGCTATACCAACGAACGCTTCTCTCTCTGTCTGAACTGGGTTGCAACGTTGTTACGAGCAATTAATTTTTTTAACCGGGTTATATACACCACGACGCATGATAACGGTACTTTTAATTAATCTAACACACCTTACCACCATACCCGAGTCACTGAGAAATTAGCCACTCGTCGTTTGCACGATTTTCCACCGGATTATCAGGTAGTTGTAACGTATACAATGAAATGGAAAACGCGAAAGGTAATTTCCTGTGCTGCAACAGCTGAGATTCTCGGTCCAAGAAGACCGTTGGGTAAACGAACGAAACTCGTTTCGATAATGGTATCCTATAGCGTTTCGGTAGGATCTATATATATACCTATAGATATTTATAAGAGACGCACACAGAGAGGCGATATAATCCTCCGAGAGAGTCCTTGGTTGGCTCGGGGCGTTATATCGATCCTTTGCTCGGTTCGGCGCTTTATTACGCCGAGGGCGAAAGGAAAAGTGACGGGAGACGTCTGTCGCGGACATGCTTAATCGGGTTAACGATCGAACTGAACACTGCGCGCGAAATCGTTCGTTCTCGTCGCCCGAACCTCTTAACATATACAGATCGTTTTATTAATGGACTCTGATCTGTCAATGGAATTTCTTTCCTCACTTTCTTCATTTTTTTCTTATTTATACTAACTTTGTTAGCTACTCCTTGCTTCCCCGATGAATGCGAATCAATGTGTGTGTGCTTATTTTAAATATATAATCTCTTGATAATACACCGAGTGACCAAGAATATATATAAAAACTTTATTATTTTTTGTATACTCCTACTTTTCTATATGTTACTGCTCGAATACAATGTTCATTATTCCTACTATTATTATACACTTTAATTAGCTACAACGTAAACGTATATAAAATATAATAGCAAACAAGAGAGTCTGTGGAAGTTTATAAGTAAATGAAAAGCTGCTTGTCGGATAACGAGCATATTCATCGAAATATGTAAAGGAAAAACGTGCGCTCTTCTATTGTACTCGATATTGTAAGAGACAAGTTCGACATAAATGTCGGCTCGTCAAGAGAGCTTTTATCCCTCTAAGAATTTCATAAAACGCTCGTTCTTAAGTTAAAAAATCTCTTTTCCAAGATTACAGCATTGAATTTTTTTTTAATTTTCGATGCTTCACAGTGTTTTCATTATCTCGGTTAATTAACTACGGAATAAGGAAAGCACCCGGATAAACAAATATTTATTAAAACTTTTGATAAACAAAACGGTGTGCGTAAGTAAAAATATTATTTCAAATGCGTTATAAATTAAATAATCGTATAGATATATATAATATATAATGTATAATATTATTCAATTTTGATGGGATGATAAGATTTCGAGAGTAAACGCAGAGAGATTTCAATTTTAACTATAGGAAAGCCTTTAAATCGGTTTCTGTGGAAGATTGAAAATTTTGTTAAAACCAAGTCACGACGATGAACACATCGACTAGCGTACCACAGGCTTCTTCGATAGGTAGGATTAAATCTTTCGGCCCCTTGGCTCATTAATATTCGAGACGTCTTTTCTCGGTTCCTGCTCACCGGTATACGCGCCATGGATCAGATTTGATCCCCATCTACAGTGATTTCCGTTTTCCTGCGTCAGCAGCGCGCAACTCTATACTTTATTTTTTCTCCTCGTACATTAAGAATAATAATAGAGTCATTACTATAAATGGATATCGATTAATAATATTTTATTTTATTAAAACATTTTTTTATCTGTACAAATCAATAACTTATATTCATTATTGTCCACACACGAATTTTAAAGTATAAAACGTATTTCATATCGGATATATCTATTAAAATAAATGATAAGTTCACATTTCGGCAAATGAAACGAAAGAAAAAAAAACTAGATTTACTTACTCGCATTATCGTTTTAGCTTGCACGAAACGGCTACTCCATGAATATGTATTATCAAATAACCTGTACGAGTACGTCCGTTATCTAAGTTTATAGAAACAGAAGGTAATGGTGTACGTGTATATACACACACGCACACACATGTACACGCGGAGAAGGAGCTATACCACTTCAATTACAACTTGAATATTTGTTGAATTAAACATTTATATCCTTTGATGATAAGCCCCGAGCGCGTGGATCCTTGCGCCACTTGGTTTAAAATATACATACACCAATTTGGCTGTACTAACGCGTCCTGCATTAGACATCTTAGTGCTTCCGACCACTTCGTAAAACCGCTTAAGCTCCAAATAAAATTAAAATTTCGTTTAAATATGACGCAGGAAGGCCAAATAATTAACAAGGTTTGCGAATTTCAGATCGGCGTCTAACGACTGTATAGGAAAATGTACCTTTCATCTTGATATTTTCGAAGTGAATCGTGAAATAATGGTAACTCTGATAGTTCGTCAAGCGTTCAGCGTCCAAAGTAGCAATATAAAGTTACATGTTTACGAACGTGTACTTAAAAAAAATGAGACTTTTATTACGTACAAAGCAGCATTTACCATTTTTATTTAATTAAAAGCGTGCGATTATTAGTGCTCGGACAATTATTTATTTTTATAATACATTTTTCTCGTGATTAAATTTTACGTAACAATATGTAAAGCAATCTTCCACGGATAATGATATACAAAACGAATTATTTAAATAACTCTCAACATCTTGTTTAATTAAAATACGGTTTACAGCTAGGTTTAGTTGATACACTGTTCACAATATACGAGATAAAAAATAAAATAATAAAATATATGTTTGAATCTCTAAAAAGGTTCTTTTGGATTTGGTGATGCCTCCTCCCTCATTTCGCGTATATAGGTATAGGTATATAGGCATACTGGTAGAAATATCGGTCCGACAACCCCTATAGTGACGCACGTGGCGGACTGCCTCACCGACCGACAGTTCCAATGGAAACACGAGCTGGCAATCGCTCGACTATCCCGAGGCTGCTTTTTTTCGCGTCTCGGTGTCAAATCATTCGAGCATATACGAGTTCTCTGAACTATTGGAATTTTCTCTTTTATTCTTTTTTCGTTCGAGAAATAAAGTTTTCCGTTCCTCCATACTTTTATGCGTACGCTCTTCGCGGAATTTTTCGGCAAGATTTTTCACTGATAAATACCGAAAATTCGAATTAAAAATATTTTGTATAACAATCGGTGAATTTATCGTAGAATTGGTATCTTAGAATCAAAACTTGAGAGAACTGTTCCAGCAGCGTGAAATTACATGCTGGGATTCGGTGTCCAATTTATATCGTCCCTTGGATACTCCGTCTGTATACAATTCATTCAATAGCGTGAGGTTCAATGGCAATGGTTAACGGGTATACTCGAAATTTCAATTTGGTGTTTACTTGTATTTACGAATGATAGTAGATGCGAATATTCACTATACAGTGTCCAGATAAATATATTGTTTTATATATTTATGAAAAAGTTTCTCACCGCTTTTAATGAAGCATAGAAAAAAAATGACGATGTTTGTCTGCCAGTTATTGAGTCATTAGTATGATTCATTGAAAATTGAACTTTCACCTCAATAAAGCTCATAAATAAAACTCCCTGCACATAGTTTCGATAATTGAAAGAATAAATTATTTCGACGTATGAAATATTATAAAATAAAGTACAGTAACTTCGAGAATAAATAACAATGATAAATATATTAGACTGTCTTTTAACCACCGAAAAATGGCGAATACGAAACAAGTTGTAAAGTCTCGTAAAATTGACATGATATAGCTGAATAATTTAATCGGGCTAGTCGCCCACGCGATGGACGACGAGGAGGAGGTAAAGCTTGAGGTAGAGGCGGTGACAAAGGTAACTCACGCGAGACGATGAACCTCCTGGGGTCACGCCTAGTTCGTTCGAGTCTCTTCGTTGGTTATATACATCCGCACTAGCCTTGGGAAGTTACCGGTGCTGGTGGTACTGCTGCTAGGTTCTAGCTAAGATGGGAAATCGATCGAGTGCTCGAGGTAATTCGAAACCTTCCGAGAGAGAGAGAGAGAGAGAGAGAGAGAGAGAGAGAGAGGTAGGAGACTCTCTGGGGGATCCTCGTGGAAATTTGCGATCGTCGCAACATTTCGAATACCCTTGTTTACTTATACCCTGTCTCACAGATTTTGCAAGAGCTTTCCCCATTTGTTCAATGCGAATCGCATTTGCCAACCTGACTTTGCGGTTTGTTAAATATTTCCGCAAGTGACATTAGCATTGCAAACGTAAGCAATATGTATCCCTCTATCTCTCGATAAAATCTTTGTGAAATTAACTTAATTAATTTTTTATACCAAACTCTTTGTTAACTTAATTTTATATACATTTGAATTTTCAAGCTTGCAGACTGCGTTCGTAACGTGTATTCTATTTTTAAGTAGCATTGGATTAAGTACTGTATCTTTACGTGATAATGTTTTTACTTACTTTCATCTCATCCGACACTGCACCTATTGCATTAATGTTTTACGTTATCAATTTTATACCTAAGCTGTGAAAAGCAATTTGCATTCAGTTTCTAAATAACACAACAATTTACTTTGATGAATAATCAGAATTACTAAATAAAAATTATAAATGGTTATACGTCGAAATAAATGATAATAATTCAAGGAGATTCAAATTCTCTTTCCGCATGAAGCACATATAAAAAGCACGTAATAATACTTTATTTCGGCACATAAAGCTCTATAACCAAAATTTATCAGAACTTACCGGAGCATTATAAATTTTTCGAAAAATCGAAAGTAAATTAAACTGGAGCTCGCGGTAAAGAAACAAAGATCGCGTCCATTTCGTTGAAATCTCGCTTACGTACGAAAGCTCGAAAACGATGGTGGCTTGCCCCATGTCCGTGAAACGCGTAGTAGCTCGGGGCGATGACACGCAAGAGCAGAGCGTAGGCTTTAAAGAGCGAGAGGGAGCGACAGAGAAAGAGCCGCTAGCGCGAGCGACGACTGCACTCGAAACTTTAAGCTATAAATATGCAGCGAGCTCGCGTATATATACGATCTGCCGCCGCCGGTTGTATTTAATATCCCGCGGGTAGGCAAGCTCGCACTGGCTGCCCCCTTGACTTTCTTTCGCGTTAGGAATTGGGGAGCATCGATCGAAAGTTCGAACGAATGTGTGAGTGCTTTGCTTTCGACCAAAGAGACGGAGAGAGAGAGAGAGAGAGAGAGAGAGAGAGAGAGAGAGAGAGAGAGAGGGAGGGAGAGGGAGATGTGGTTTCCCTATTTCATTTTTCATAAATATATTTAATGAAACCATTTTATTGAGTCAATTATTTCGTTAGTCGTATCAATGAAATAGCTTTTGTGAATCAATGAAATGATTTATTTAATCCAACGAAAATCATTTTAATACATACAAATAATTATTTTGTTGACTTAATGAAACCATTATATTGATCGGATATTTTCCTGTTGTTGAATCAAAGATTAAAATATTTTTGAAATAAATACATATTTTATTCAATTAACAATAAAGTAATTGAATCAATTAAATATTTGGTTGAATTATGCATTTTTCATAAATATATTTAATGAAACCATTTTATTGAGTCAATTATTTCGTTAGTCGTATCAATGAAATAGCTTTTGTGAATCAATGAAATGATTTATTTAATCCAACGAAAATCATTTTAATACATACAAATAATTATTTTGTTGACTTAATGAAACCATTATATTCATCGGATATTTTCCTGTTGTTGAATCAAAGATTAAAATATTTTTGAAATAAATACATATTATTCAATTAACAAAGTAAAGTAATTGAATCAATTAAATATTGAGTTGTAACTAATGGTCAGTTTTTTACATTTTATGAATGTTTTTAAAAAAACCGTTTTATTAATTTTACTATGCATGAGTTTGAGTCAACAAAATATTTTTTCAATTTAATATATTATATTGTTTGAAAGCATCTTTTTTAAATCAACAAAATGAAATGTAAACTTAAAGAAATGTTCTCTTCGTTTAATGAATATTTGATGAACAGTTTCAAAGAAATTATTTCTATAAAGTAATGAAATGGTTTCTTAAATTTAAAGAAGATTGTGTTGAAACAATCAAATATTATTTTGGAAGAATATAAGATTTGACAATTATCCTCCAAAGAAATATTTCTTTGAAGTATAAAAATATTCCTTCTACTTAAACATATTTCCTTGGTTCAATTAAATATTTCAAAATGAAATGCATTTCTTTGAATTAATGAAACTTTTTTTGAATCAAAAATGAATTTTTTTAATTAATGATTATTAGTGCTCGGACAATTATTTATTTTTATAATACATTTTTCTCGTGATTAAATTTTACGTAACAATATGTAAAGCAATCTTCCACGGATAATGATATACAAAACGAATTATTTAAATAACTCTCAACATCTTGTTTAATTAAAATACGGTTTACAGCTAGGTTTAGTTGATACACTGTTCACAATATACGAGATAAAAATAAAATAATAAAATATATGTTTGAATCTCTAAAAGGTTCTTTTGGATTTGGTGATGCCTCCTCCCTCATTTCGCGTATATAGGTATAGGTATATAGGCATACTGGTAGAAATATCGGTCCGACAACCCCTATAGTGACGCACGTGGCGGACTGCCTCACCGACCGACAGTTCCAATGGAAACACGAGCTGGCAATCGCTCGACTATCCGAGGCTGCTTTTTTTCGCGTCTCGGTGTCAAATCATTCGAGCATATACGAGTTCTCTGAACTATTGGAATTTTCTCTTTTATTCTTTTTTCGTTCGAGAAATAAAGTTTTCCGTTCCTCCATACTTTTATGCGTACGCTCTTCGCGGAATTTTTCGGCAAGATTTTTCACTGATAAATACCGAAAATTCGAATTAAAAATATTTTGTATAACAATCGGTGAATTTATCGTAGAATTGGTATCTTAGAATCAAAACTTGAGAGAACTGTTCCAGCAGCGTGAAATTACATGCTGGGATTCGGTGTCCAATTTATATCGTCCCTTGGATACTCCGTCTGTATACAATTCATTCAATAGCGTGAGGTTCAATGGCAATGGTTAACGGGTATACTCGAAATTTCAATTTGGTGTTTACTTGTATTTACGAATGTAGTAGATGCGAATATTCACTATACAGTGTCCAGATAAATATATTGTTTTATATATTTATTAAAAAGTTTCTCACCGCTTTTAATGAAGCATAGAAAAAAATGACGATGTTTGTCTGCCAGTTATTGAGTCATTAGTATGATTCATTGAAAATTGAACTTTCACCTCAATAAAGCTCATAAATAAAACTCCCTGCACATAGTTTCGATAATTGAAAGAATAAATTATTTCGACGTATGAAATATTATAAAATAAAGTACAGTAACTTCGAGAATAAATAACAATGATAAATATATTAGACTGTCTTTTAACCACCGAAAAATGGCGAATACGAAACAAGTTGTAAAGTCTCGTAAAATTGACATGATATAGCTGAATAATTTAATCGGGCTAGTCGCCCACGCGATGGACGACGAGGAGGAGGTAAAGCTTGAGGTAGAGGCGGTGACAAAGGTAACTCACGCGAGACGATGAACCTCCTGGGGTCACGCCTAGTTCGTTCGAGTCTCTTCGTTGGTTATATACATCCGCACTAGCCTTGGGAAGTTACCGGTGCTGGTGGTACTGCTGCTAGGTTCTAGCTAAGATGGGAAATCGATCGAGTGCTCGAGGTAATTCGAAACCTTCCGAGAGAGAGAGAGAGAGGAGAGAGAGAGAGAGAGAGAGAGAGGTAGGAGACTCTCTGGGGGATCCTCGTGGAAATTTGCGATCGTCGCAACATTTCGAATACCCTTGTTTACTTATACCCTGTCTCACAGATTTTGCAAGAGCTTTCCCCATTTGTTCAATGCGAATCGCATTTGCCAACCTGACTTTGCGGTTTGTTAAATATTTCCGCAAGTGACATTAGCATTGCAAACGTAAGCAATATGTATCCCTCTATCTCTCGATAAAATCTTTGTGAGATTAACTTAATTTTTTATACCAAACTCTTCGTTAACTTGATTTTATATACATTTGAAATTTCAAGCTTGCAGACTGCGTTCATAACGTGTATTCTATTTTTAAGTAGCATTCGATTAAGCTGTATCTTTAAGTGATAATGTTTTTACTTACTTTCATCTCATCTGACACTGCACCTATTGCATTAATTTTTTACATTATCAATTTTATACCTAAGCTGTGAAAAGCAATTTGCATTCAGTTTCTAAATAACGCAACAATTTACTTTGATGAATAATCAGAATTACTAAATAAAAATTATAATGGTTATACGTCGAAATAAATGATAATAATTCAAGGAGATTCAAATTCTCTTTCCGCATGAAGCACGTAATAATACTTTCTTTCGGCACATAAAGCTCTATAACCAAAATTTATCAGAACTTACCGGAGCATTATAAATTTTTCGAAAAATTCGAAAGTAAATTAAACTGGAGCTCGCGGTAAAGAAACAAAGATCGCTGTCCATTTCGTTGAAATCTCGCTTACGTACGAAAGCTCGAAAACGATGGTGGCTTGCCCCATGTCCGTGAAACGCGTAGTAGCTCGGGGCGATGACACGCAAGAGCAGAGCGTAGGCTTTAAAGAGCGAGAGGGAGCGACAGAGAAAGAGCCGCTAGCGCGAGCGACGACTGCACTCGAAACTTTAAGCTATAAATATGCAGCGAGCTCGCGTATATATACGATCTGCCGCCGCCGGTTGTATTTAATATCCCGCGGGTAGGCAAGCTCGCACTGGCTGCCCCCTTGACTTTCTTTCGCGTTAGGAATTGGGGAGCATCGATCGAAAGTTCGAACGAATGTGTGAGTGCTTTGCTTTCGACCAAAGAGACGGAGAGAGAGAGAGAGAGAGAGAGAGAGAGAGAGAGAGAGAGAGAGAGGGAGGGAGAGGGAGATGTGGTTTCCCTATTTCATTTTCCAATTTTGGAATGGTATTACCTTTGAACTTCCTATTTCGTTTTATTTCCGGATATTCGTCCTTCTATGAATTCGATTAAATGGGGATGAATGGCGAATGGGTGGATTATTATTTTATATCTCATGTTATTTAGTAATATTAATTTCGACCTTTATTGGCATATTTATACTTACAATTTAATTAATATGTAATGCGAAAATCATTATATTTTATTCAAATAAATTGTATATTGTATTGTATTGAAATGTTTGCCGTGTCACTTCATCATTTTCGCGGACACGCAAGTCATTTTTTTTCATTTGTCGCAATTTCATTTATACGACTACCTCGCTGTGTGGTATCACGAAGAAATACGTTTATTATTCAAAATAATATTATGAATTTTCGTTCAATAATTTTTTTTTATAAAAGAGACGAGTCTCATATTACTCTAATGGATTGATTAACTGTGTTTATGCGTTTACATTAGTCAAATATAAATCGTATTGTTCAACAATTACTGGATTATAATACGATTGGAAGTACAAATTATTACATTTATTATAATTCGTTACATGTATTATATTTTGTTAATGTTCTTTTCGCCGTTTTAAATACTCACGAATAAAATCGCGCGACTTCAAGTTGATATAATTTTACAATATGTAATACTCGCATTTATATAAAATACATAAAACACCTCAATATTCAATAGGCCGATGCGCTACGAATAGATTATGTTAAATTTTAATAAATTGTAATTAATTAATTAAATTATCTCTTTGAATATATCCACTTGACGTGAAAACGTATATTTAATATTTTGCTTGCTTTATAAGTAATTTATTCACTCTAATGAATATGCATTTTTTTATGTTTCAGGTATGTAAAAGTATTAAACACGCTTGATCCTGTTGCATTAATGTAAGTAAAAGACACGTTGACATTGACACGAAAATCGATGCGAAAGTATACTTGGCTATTATTATGTTATTAAAACGATTCAATGGTAATGAGTCTAAAAATTATAATTTACTATGTTTTAATTAAATGAACATTAAGCGTACGGTATAACTCATACTATACCCAATGCGAAAAAGCATGTATATCGAGTTTTATTTACAATGGTCATTCGAAATGAAAATTATAAAAAAGTAAATAAAAATAATAGAGAAGAAGGAAGGAGTTGTTTGGTTTTAATTATCGTTCGATATTTTTTTTTCTCCTCGGTCTCTTAAAAGCTCGAGTTTGAATAAACATCGCTCCAAGAGCATTCCATTATTTTTGTTCGAGCGCTTTCTATATTTAAAATATTTGACGTTGTTACCGATATATTTGTTTTGTTTATTCAAATATTAATACGCTATATAAAACAGAAAAATTTATGCACTAATTTGAGACCCTTTTACAAGTCGTTTCAGTTTTTATGATATTTATATAAACGATGCACTGCAGAAAAGAAATAAATTATTTTGACTGCTTAAATTGGATTGAAAGCTCTGAAAAAGATAAATGCGAAGTAAATTTACGGTAGAAAATATATTAACGAAAAATAAACTTTTAAATAAAGACAAACATTCTGACCTACTGCAATACTTATTAAAAAAAGTTATTATTTTATTTTTTTAGAAATTGCCATAAATTATATTCACGTATATTATTCGTATATTTCATTTAGCTGATTACTAGAGTCAAAAATTCCTATAAGCCTGATTGTAAGTTTGCACGTATTAACAACGTGCAAAGTTAGAAAATTCCTCCGTAAAATCGAAAGTAAAGAAAAAGTAAACGAGTGGCGTAATTTTAAACGAAAAGAAGAAGAAAAAAAAAGAATAGTAAAAACGTGTTGCACTCATAAAGAACTCGTAAATCCCAAATTAAGTTAAGCAAGAGAAAAAAAAGTGTTAGAAAGAAAAGAGAAAGACGAGGAGTAAGGTTGCAATAATTTGCGCCTTCAACGCCCGGGGAAATGTCGAACGTGGCCCGCGCGCTTTCGGAAGTCCGATAACGCGTAATAGCTGTCGATACAACCTAAGAATCGAACGTTCTTTTTTTTCGCACGACGTGACTTGCAAGCTACCAAAGTGCAAGAAAAAAATAAGAAGAAGAAGAAGAAAGAAAGAATCGACTTCCTTTTCCAGGTTGGACTCTTTACGCTGCAAGTCTTCCAAGCAATTTACCCTTATTTACGAGATTTTTAGTAGCTCGCGCAGTAAAACTTGTAATTTCATAGGGAGTTTATTCCTGGCATTCGTTTTCTCTTCGATAAGAATAGAAGTACGAGCGTTTAAATTTATTGCACGGTTATCGGGTCGTTTTGAGGTTAGCCGGTAACCGCATTGTTTCGACGCTTAAACGATCGATGCCGTAGGGTTAATTACCTTCCTATACTAGATCACCCCTAGACTGAAAAAATATATTTTCATGGCAAGTATCTTTCTATACTTATCAAAACTCACTTTTTTCATTTAAATAATGGGGAAAATGAATGTTTACGCAATTATTTCGATGAGAAGGTTCAAATGATTTATTACACTGGTTTTATCTATTATGTGCATCTGAAACTTACAAAGAAACGTAAAGAAACAGAAACAGCTTTTTTTTCACTTGTGCACGTTTGCTCACGTTTTAGCTATCAGTGCCGGCCTTTTTAAAACTTTTTACGAGAAAAGTATTTGCGAGTACAATATTTTTTTTTTTTTTGGATGAAAAGTATTTTCCGTTATATTAGCAAGTGAAAAGCATTCTAACTTTTTGCGTCTCTACGCGTTCACTGCTATTCTGCCATTCGCAAACAATACACCCAAAAAGATGGTACGGAAAACCCGATTTGTATACGTGGGAGCATATTCTCCAGAGATTAATTGCAAAGTATAAATTAATGAATCAGTAATTATTCATTAAATAACAATTAATTATTCTTGATTAAAAGCGAAACACGTTTATTTCAATTTTTTGAAATTTCATCAATAATTCAAGCTTGATTATTAATTATACGGTTACGGTTAAAAATTAAAGGATCAGTTACTTAAAAAATGAGTTTACCAAAATGCAAAAAAGAAAATGTATTAAAGATAACTTGAATTAAATGGTATATTCTTAAAATATTATTTTCCCCCCTTAATAACCACCCAACTGATTTGCGCTTATTGTGGAAATTCTAATCACTGATAACCCAATACTCCGATATTCCAATTGCACCCGATACCGATAACCCAATAACCTACCAAGTCATCTAGATGAAAAATTAAACGCTGCATTTCTGCAATCTTCATCATCTTGGCATTGGTCAAATTATGTTCGCAATATTGGATGACTTAACTAAAATTTTAAACAAGAAAAAACAGGAAGTTTTATCGCTTCGATATATATTGGTTATTCATAAAAATCGACGACTCGAATATCACATCGATCGAGTGGCCGAATAACCTGGATTTCTAAAAAACTATCTAAATATACTGTAATCTTAAAATAAATAGCCCTTATGTTCCTTCTGTTTCAAAAATAAATGCATGTTTTTATTAATAAACAGGTAATTATCATTACACACAGACTACCGTAAATTAACAACTTAATTTATGCAAATGCATGTACGGTTTATTAATTAATACATAAATAAGATAATTAGCCCTGAATTTCGTATGTGTGTATATAAACTTAACAATGTAAGCACACCCTTTTAAAAAAACAGAACATTGGTAAATTTGATTAATTAACTTACGGTATTAACATATTTGCTAATTGTCTGGTGCGTACGGTTAATAAAACATTGAATACGGTTTACTTTACTACCAGAACGAATAATTATTACGCACATTGTGGAAAGAAAAAAAGGATAGGATAAGCCAATTATTTCTACGAAAGTACCGATCGTTCATTACGATTCTTCATCAGCATATTTTCGCTCTCCATTGCCCGTTATAAACTGACCTAATTACTTTTATCATATCGCGCATTTAATTTCCGCACGAGCGATGAACTTTCTGAAAACTAGTTTTACGTAACGTCGGAAAAAAGTGAACGAAAGATAGTCCTATTGGAAAACGTACACATCGTTCATTTTTAGAATATTTGCATAACGATTTTTCTCACATATGTTGGTGAATTGTTACACCCAATAAACGGGTAAACAAATCTAAGGAAAATATCGTTCCGCGAGTGTTTTTAAAACGGACGATTTCTACTAGATTGCAAAAAGATCGAGGGTATAATCACAATAGTTTCTTTAAAAATTTTGTTTTCTTTTCACATATTTCTATATGGTTCTACGATCGTAGAGGAAGTTAATTTTACGTTGGATATACCATATATGAACGTAAAGCGACAACGACCTAACTTAGATACGCTATCCGGAACTTGTAGCAAGTTGTAGATAAGAAAAACGCACCGGATCTTAAATAAAAAAAAACTATATGAATTGGCCTGTACTTTACTTTGTATCTAGTTCACATTAATCGTTTGAAAATAATTGGTATAATAAATTTTACTTATAGTTTTAGATATATTTAATTGTAAATTGATAAAAGTTCATTACTTCTTTGAAGAGTAATTAATAAAAATGTTTATAACGCTTATGTATTCATACCACATATATATATATATGTGTACTGGTCATTGTTGTTCTGTATTAAATAGGTATCGCCTTTCTATATGCATGTATATAATCTCAAATTGAATTATGGATTTAACTTTCGAATTATTATCAAGACGTGACGGTTCAATAATTGAAAAAGCTCCAGCCTGAATTTATATAACTTATGAATTTTTCATTCCATGTAAAATATCGTCAATTTTTAAAAATCGATTGTACTAGTTATATATCTTCATCAATTTACCTTTTTCCGCGTTTACATAGCAAATAATAAATATTTTATTATCGGTGCTATTATTTAAGTAATTGATTATTCTCATTTGCGTAAAACTTTATATTTAATCTAAAATCTCGCTTATAAATATGTTGTACATTTTTAAGAACAAAAATTAAAAAGTTGAGATGTATTCTTTGGTGGAAACGAAATGTCTATACAGTAGAATAGTATGGAGCTGCTTATTTAACGCGAATAAATAAACTGAAAAGAATTTTTAATATACTCAAATAATCATAGTAATTCTAATAGTATTTTTTACCTTTTCAGACGAGCCAACGTATATTATAATGTAGATACGGAAAAACAAATAAATGTACTTCATATTTCGTTAATAATAATTAAAAAATCATTTCATATACATATATCTTTCAGACAATAGCTATAACATATTTAATTTCAATTTTAATCATGATAGATTAAATCATAAATATATATATTCAAAAATTTAAAATTAATTTCGGTATGCAATAATTAAATAAATTTAAAGCGTTAAATTTGTGTGGAAATATAATATTTATATTAAAAAATATCAATCTTTATCCATCGTTTTATTAAAATATCTTGAAATAATAATTTGTGTAAAAGTGTCATTAGTTGAAAATTTAATATTCTAAAGAAATGATCTGGAAGAAGCGGAATTAAAAAACATAAGATTCGTTAGAAAAGAAAGTTAGTTACACTTCTCATCCTTAGATGCGAGTGAAACAAGAGATGCGAAGAAAGGAAAATGTGAAAACAAGTCCGAGAGTAGCGTCGTATTTTCGTTTAACGAAGGAGGATCGGGAAAAGCAATTTTAAAGCTCAGAGGCCTTTGAAATAATTGGAGTAGGGAGAAAACGGGTAGGATTTTCAATCACAGTTGAATCACTACTCGGTAATGCATTCATCGTCGATCGGAAAAAGTTTCCTTACCCGAGGGAGGACACGGAAAGAGAAAAATCGATAGCCCCTACGGCGGATCTGCTACGATTTAATTGTTTTTCTCCGAGACGAATGCGACGCTTCCCTTTTATTCGTTCTGCTACACTATATACATTTCTTTCTTTCCGTCGCTGCCGCAGCTTTTCAAATTTTCTTCCACTTCCACCTCGTCTCTTACCCAGGTTTTCTTCCATTACTTCAATTTCAACTCGAAAGTAAAATTGAAATTTTTCAATTGCGCGGGAACTTTGTACCCCGTAGGAACTCACGACTTTGCCTAATTTTCGCTCGCGGACCAAGCGTTTTCCACAAATTTTCAAAGCTTTTCGAAGAAAAGTTTGATAATTTTGGTCTGGAGATTGAACTGCTTTTCAACATTTTCTTTTTAAGTGTTAGCTACAGTTTTTTACGTCTATTCGACGAACTCGAGTTTTAATTATTTTGATAGAAATTAGTCTTCAATTTTCAAATAATAATTTAACAAATTAAGGTAATTAAAGAAATTTAGAATACATTTTTTAAATTACAATTGCCATACTTGATGTAAATTCTTCAACCAAAATATTATAAAACAATTTTTGCTCAGAATTATCAAATACTTTACTTAACTCATAAATTATATAATATTTTAAGAACCCTTTTATCATCTAATGTTGAGTCCATAAAATAACTAATCCTCTTTACTGAAACAAAACTATATTAAAATAGTTTCCTTTAAAAAAATGTTTCTTTTCACTGTGTAACTGCAATATCTTATCATACGTTATCACAAAATCCGTTACCGTAATATTTGCCGTACTTTAAACTGACTTTACAGGAACATATAGCTTTCAAGGTAGAAAGTACGTAACTTTCCTATTTTGTAACTTTTTTCGGTTTAACGTACATGATATGAAATATTTTAATTTATAAACGTAACATTAATACAAAATTCGTTATAATAAAATATCAAGAATTAAGAGATAATGAAAATTAAAAATTATATAATAAAATATAAGATTGTAATAGGATAAAAATTAAGATACAGAATCATAACTATAGATCCAGATTGAATTAATTTAGAAGCAATCAGTTGGCTTGAAATAAAATTCTCAAGTTGTATAACGTTTTAACTCCCTTGGTATCCCCCTTCTCCTTTCCTTGTTCAAGGGCCTCACCCTCTCACATTTCTCATTCGCTTCGTTATCCCTGTACGGTAGTACGCGATTCATATACGGAAGTTAAATATTCCAAGGGACGCTCATCTTTTCTTCGTGCACACAGAAACATCTACACGTCCTTTAACCAAGCCAGTGCATTCAGACCCTCGATTATTTGACCAGTGAAACGTGGAAACGAGTTTCAACTTGTACTACTTTGTTTTGTTGCATCCTTTCAGTAAATATATTTTCATAGCCAATGGTTCGATTTATAATTTAGTAATTTTATAAATAATACTTTTTGCACTATACTGACGCTTTTGTGACTAAATTATATTTTAATTTCGAAATGTATAAGTTATTTATGCACTATAAGGTATAAAATATAAGAAATAGAAAAACTCTCAATGTGTATATAAAATTTTTCACTTAAATCATCCTGGAAACGGTCGTTTTATATGACAGCAACGACAATTTAACGTTTTTTTATTTGTATATCAATTTAAATTCTTCTGTTTTTAAAATATTTTTTAATTCTATGTGCTCACAAAAACTCAAATCTTAAATACAAATATGTGTTGATTACTATCTTTATATTAACGGCAGTGCGATCGCGGCCGGGACTAAAAAGTAATTACGAGGACTGTAAAATGACTGTTGGGAATAAAAAGTACTTTTACTCCCTAGAAAAAAATACAATTTTACTCCCCCGGTTGAAGTCAATAAAGTATAGACTTTACAGGTAGTTTGGGTGAAAAATATTATCAGTTTACAATTAAATTTAATATTGCGGTTTCAAGTTCTTTTTTTATTGAGATTGGTTTCAACTTTCATTTAATTAACTGGTTTAGTCACTTCGTTGTATAATATTTAAATTTAATCTTATTAAAAATAATTGTTCTACTCATTCATTTTTATTCGCTACTCGTAATGAGGTATTATATTTAGAATATAATTAAAATAATATTTAATTGTATATCAGTATTATTATTATTCAACTCGAAATTTTGTGCAAAAAGTAATTGTATTCATTTTAGTTTTTTCTCGTTAAACAATCTTGAAGTAACGTCAAAATGTATATATAGAATGACACTAAAAATTTCGTCTCGCTTAGCCGTGAAAGTTGCGCTACTTAACGTCTGTTAGGATAATTAACCAGACCTTTCAAGATTCCGTCGAACTTGAATTCGTCATTTCGTTCTTCTACCTCTAAAAATACGTATGTAAAAAAAATCATCGACTGATCTTTACATAATGGCTAAAATATATTATACATTTCGTTTGTTTGACACAGGTTAATTAACTAAATATACAGTTTACATCCAGTAAACAGTTAGATCAAATGCTCACGTTTCGACAAATTAACGCGTTTGAGGGACCCGAACGAAATCCTTGTCGTTCGTTGGTGTTTTTTAATTGCGCAGTGTAATTAATGTTTACGCGATTACAAGTGCATCGACACAGTGGCACTAACGAATTTCTCGGTTCGCGAGGTTCCAGTCGCACCATTTAATTTTTCTGGATGACGCGTTTTTTTGAACGGAAGTAGTTAAGGATAGAGAAAGAAAAAGGGGAGCAGGAAGGAAGCTTTTCTCGTAATTACCGAGCCCTTTGTTTATTTCCAGATCGAAAAATTCACGGGAATGCGTAATTCTCAGGGGATAATCTTGAAACTCGAGGTTCTTCTATGTTGATGTTATCTTCATTATTTCGAGACTTAAACAGTGCTATACAAATTTTTTTTATACTTTAATTATTTAATAATACCTAGGTGGATAATGTTTTTCTTGCATTATAATTATGTTAATTACGATATTTTTCATACTTTCGTCAATTGATTAATTAACACGTAGTATAAAAATTAAATTTTTATAAACAATATAATTGTAAAATCGCAGCAAAAACGAAAGTTCCTTACAACGACAACGCCCTTCGGCATCGAGCGAATCAACGACCGGTAAGACGCATCGGCTCTCCCGTCAGGCTATTCTAACGAGATTAACCCGATGTAATTGTCATCGCGTCATCTCGGAGTCAGCGGTGTAGTCATACCACCTCGATCGAAATAATCCTAGGCACGCGGAAGTCATTCGAGACAGAAAAGATTTGCGTAATTCGGTTTCTCTGTATATAAGTACTCGATTAATTCGCTAACCAAGTAAATCAACGTTTTCTTTCACTTTGAAAACTCATTTTGGTTTCCCGTTTCAAACTGATTATCTTTGACGAATGTCAATGTAAAAACACCGGTGTTCAAATTAAATCTCTCTTGAATTTTTTTGCATCCTACTCATCTATTGCATAACTACGCGCAATCACGTATGACTAATCGTGTTTCGAGAAACAATAATTTTTTTGCAAGTTAATACTAAAAATAGTGGAATCAAGAATGTTTGAATAAATAAAGGGTTTAAATAATTGCAAAAAAGTGATAGATTGATAAAATAAAAATTAAAAAAAAAATCGATCAGAGCTGATGTTACGTTATTAATTTTTAACGGTTGAACAAATTATCCGTGGATATATCGGTTGAATAATTTTTGCTAGGTACTACAGAGAGAAAGAGAGAGGGAGGCAGAGATAGAGAAGAACGTTACGATAATCTGATTAATTAGATTGTTCAGCTGACCAGAAATTGTGCTCTACCGTGGTCTTGAAATTGACTATTTTCAGGATGGCTAAATTGCATCGATGCATTTAAACTACGTTGCATTTTTTTTTTACACGACTTCGAACATTCGATCAATCGTCGTAAATGTAGAAAAAGCAACGATATAACAATATTACTATTTGTTGCGTATATGCGTATTTATTTGTAAATTTAGTTTCAAAATTATTTCTTACTAATGACTAGAAAATTATTTTTGATATTAAATCCATTAATTCTAACGATATGGGTCTATCGTTATTAGGTGTATTATTCGTAGTAATGGTTAGCAAACTAGCAAATACGCAATATCAATATTGGTCGAATAACGATTCTCTCTATGTACGCAAATTCACCTCGATTTCGATAATTCTCGCATGAATTTACCTTGGAATCTCGTTTCACGGTGATAACAAACGATTTATCGCCTTGCGCATCGTCCGCAACGTTGACTCAAGGATAACGAACCTGCTCCATCTCGCATGCTAATCACGTTTTCTAGATCTCACAAATAATAATATTATTCACGGAGCAAAGTTAGCACAAGCTACATTATTTTCATAGAAAAAAATAAACAACGACCATCGAATCGATTCATGACGGAAGAGTTATATACGTGTATTCTTTACAGCAAGAAATTTGTAGCGTCCGTGCGAGTTCAAGAGTACACCATAGAACGTTCGTTAATTATTAAAATGCTAGTACACAGTATTATTTTTATTCATTGAACGTACATAAGTATTCTTATTGCGCGCATCGGTGGATAAGGTCGAATCAATCATTACCACCAAAGTTACGAGGAAAACTCGTTTCTCTCTTGCTCGGTTTTACGAAGAAACGAGCGGTTCTACGCATAAAACATTGAAATGATCGATCCGAGCGCTGGGTAATCACCTAGATTGCAGAAACAAATGAGACGAGGGTAAGTCGTTTTTCATTCTGTTAATCTGGTGAATCACTGATATATAATTGTTAATAATTTAGCTAGCTGGCATATTGGGTGCAGTATATATACTCAATATTAGTTTTAACGCCGGATTTACGACGATCAAAGATGTGATAATAATCCTGTTCTTCCACAAAAGATACATACAAAATGTATTTACTTATAAAACTACAATTACATCTATGTTTCACAGACAGTATCAAATATTTACGTATCGGTCTAATTGTGAATTCTCGATGTAGTCAAAAAAACTGAAGCTTGCCAAAGAAAATGTCCGGAATTCTCCCGAATAAAAAGGAAATCGGATCGTTGAAAAACGTTCCCAAAAATAGCGGCTTAACATTCGCAAAAAAAAAAAAAATGAAACCCCTAAACCCAGTCCTGTATATATCGAACAAAGGCTAGAAGGAGGAGGTGTATTCTCCGATCGATCGAATTTACCGATTAAATTTTCATGCGCATCGACGCTTGGAATTAGCGTTCCGCGAGTACACACCTATACCATCCATTTGCCCGTAATTCGAAGCATTACTTATCCCGATCGTGCGTCGAGAAACGATGCGATCGGTTCAGTCGGTGGCCCGGAAGAATTCGATAACGCGCGTTTTCGAGTAAATGAAAAAAAAAAAATAAATTCATTTTATATCGCAATGCGTAAGTTTTAACCAGTCGAGTGCGTAAAGTTCTTTTTTCAGTACGCATCTCTCAATGTAAACGTGTTTACTTTATACGGTACAGTTGTATAAAATATTTTAATATTACGTTCCAATACAGCGTCGTGTATTGATAAACACTTATATAAATGTTGGTAAGTTATTATTATTCGACACACATTACATTATAACTTTAGCAGTAATGATCGATAGATATATCGGGGTACAACCCGAGTATTAGATTGGCTAACTCGACGAATTTACTCGGTGATGGATGACCCGTCCGAATAACAGACTTCAAACTTTTAATTCGATTGAAACTTTGTAACCAGTAATTTCTTTTAATAATGCTCATTCTAATTACAGGAGTTTCGAGCCACTTACCATTTTTCTGTAAAATTTCATCGCACCTCGTACGAAACAAATAAATTATCTTTCTTTCCACACCTCGATACTAACGATGTTCTATATGATCTAGTTAAAATTAAATAAAAATATGCTTTATAAAAGTTAAGGAAGAAGTTTTAAGTACTTCGTAGCTGAGTAGATCGTACGTAACGTCATAATCGAGTTCTAAAAAAAAAGGAAGAAATTTTCTTTTAACTACGTCGTTTTTACGGTGGATTTATGAACTGAAAAAGTTCACTTATTAAATTGTACTTTTTTAAACACTGTACTTTAATTACCCGTCTAATTTAGCTGAAAACCCCCCGCCTATGAATATTAAAACTGCATACACGAACAATGGAACACTCGTTCTCGAATAATTAAATGACTCAATTAGTATACTTACGTGGATTGGCTTAGTAAGCCACGTTTTAACCATACAATTACAAGAGAGTATGCACTATCGAATTTTCAAATCATTCGTTGCTACATTCAATCTCGGAGTGAGTACAGTTTTAAAATTTCGTTTCGGATGAAGTTATCGGTCGATCGGATTAATTGGATTTGAAGAAAAACTGTGGATAAGTAAAAAAAAAAGTTAACGAGCTATAAAAGATCCATCATGAAGTACTTAACTCGTGCGATGACGATGAGCCAATAATTAACAACTTAAGGGATAATAAAGTAGGGTAAAAACAATCAGGGTTAACATCCGGTATGTACAGGAGAGTGTATAAAAGTTTCCCAGGAGGTATAGTGTCACATGTGTCATCGATATCAACGTCATCATCAATGACGTCCTTGTACCAAGAGCGTTTGCTCGTGAGAGAGCCACGCGTACGTGAATAACGTCAAGACGCCACATAAGAAACGATTCTCTTTCTCTCTTTTTCTCATTTCGCAAGGAAGCTGAAAAAAAAACCTCGAGACACGCCCGGCACCAGTCGTATGATTCATGGCACTCCTGCTCTTCTTTTAAACGTTTCAACGAGTTCTCGGTTTTCCGTTTCCATGCTAACTTTTTCTTTACGATACTCCAACCTCACTAACAAGGAGACCCTCATATGTTTGGGAAACGGATCGTGCCCAGCTTGTAGTATATGTTTTCTAATATAAAAATATGAAAAAAGCCAGAGCCGCAGACTCTAACAATCGTTTTTTCAAAAGTTATACGATGTTAAAGCAAAATTTCCAAAGAAAAGAGACTTCACTTTAAAGGCTTATAACTTCTGACCTATCAAATATTGACAATCAAACCAAAGTTTACTGAAAAGCTGAGAAAAAATAGATACATTTTAAAAAAAAGTACGTTCAAATCCGTTAAAATGGAGCAGAGTTATAACCAAAATAAGAATTTGAAGAAATTTAGCTTATAAAAATCAATAAAATTTGTACTGCCCAATTTTTGTTTAAAATTGCTTCTAATTCTTAATTTGGTTATAACTCTGCTCCATTTTAACGGATTTGAACGTACTTTTTTTTAAAATGTATCTATTTTTTCTCAGCTTTTCAGTAAACTTTGGTTTGAATGTCAATATTTGATAGGTCAGAAGTTATAAGCGTTTAAAATGAAGTCTCTTTTTTTTGGAAATTTTGCTTTAACAGCGTATAACTTTTGAAAAAACGATTGTTAGAGTCTGCGGCTCTGGCTTTTTTCATATTTTTATATTAGAAAACATATACTACAAGTTGGGCACGATCCGTTTCCCAAACATATGAGGGTCTCCTTGTAAGTAACACAAACAATGTAGATTGGATACGCGCTGTAAACTATAAAATAATATTTTTGGATATATATATATATATATAGCTACAATTTTTAAGAGCGATCGTTCTTATATCAGTTTTAAAAAAAATTATTACAAATAAAAGATTTGAGCTTGAAATTGAACTTTCGGTTATTATACGTTGTTTGGTACGGTGCAGCCCTTTTCTATCTCCAGCCGTCACTGATCTTGACGAAGAGAGAGAGAGAGAGAGAGAAACTGCACGGCGATGATCAAGCTTAATTGGCTAACGAGCCTCGAGGCAGCCTTTGACAAAAGGCAACGCGAAAGCCTTGGAGGAGGGTTCCCTTGATTCGTCTATTCAGTACCAGCGATTTGCCAGGCTTGTTTTATTCCTCCGGTTTACCTCCCTCTCTACTTCGCACACTTCCCCGTTGTTAATTTCCTCGTATTCGTATCCGTTCTTTTCACCCTGTTGTTGTATACTCTTAATTTTTATATTATTATTTTATTATACACTTTATTATTTCCAAGAATCGTTACGGCACACTTTTATAGTTAGCTTGTGTTATTATTATCGATATTGTGTATAGATTTTGTGGTACTTTATTTGACGCCGATAAGGAATTACATGCATTTAAAAGACAAGTCGATAAACTAATTGATCGTTGTAGTTAATTATTGTTCCTTTTTATACGGAGAAAAAGGTAAATTTTAATATTTTACTGAGTAATAATAAAATAAAATATAAAAAGTTACTATTTCTTATAGAATTAATTTACCAGATATTACAGATGATAAATATTAATAAATCTATAGTAAATTGATACGTATAAAATATAGTAATTTTTATACATAAATTTTTTCTCCGTGTACCTTTAATATTATTATTATTATTATTATTATTACACCTACCAATTTCTGTTGACTTAGAAAATAATGATTTTTCAGTAGACCAGAATTGAAGGTATAATTATTATATAGAATTAATAAGAGCGGAAAATGTATTACACGTAAAGTATTCAATTCTACCCAAAATTTCGGTTACTCACGCATCGTTAGCATTTCGTTTCCTAACTCAGTTTCCGGAAAGTACAGTAGGTCCCTCATACGTGGTCGTAGTTGTTACGTCAACGTTATACCCCTCTCCTTTTTCTCCCTCTTCCTCTACCTTTCTCATCAATCTCTTTCTATCTTTCTCTAATTAGTTCGAGAACAAGGGACCTCAATGAAATTTGTCTGCCCGCTATATCTACATGTCATCGAGAAAGACGCTGAGGTTTGACTCTTGTTATACTGTCGCGACAAATTAATTCGATCCGTGCGCATCGAGATACGGATTCTTGGGAATTTTATTTATATTTTTTATTAATGTACCAGATATTAATAAATCTAAAGAACAATGTAATGATTAATTATTTTTTATTTAATTACATTAGTATTTAAATTTTAAGTATCAATGTGTGGCAGCAGCGGTTTAATATATTAATATTTTAAAGATTTATTATTAAAAAACAGGATTTATTATTCTAAGTAATTAATATTCCATCGATTTTAATTAATTACTTCTTAACGCATGCGAGTTCGTATATATAATTCGGATAATGAGAAAAAGCTTTGCGTAATATATTAATAATTAAATCGATAAACAAAGCAATAATAAAATGAAAAATACGTTATACCGTATTAAATTTCATCGGATATTCATACAGGTATTGGATATCGGATTATTTGATTCAAATGTAATGACCGCGAGCAACTATCATCATAAAATCTAACGGATTGTAACAATTTCTCTCAATAACTCTATAATTGTTTGATAAAAAAAATTTTTTTTCAATTTTACGATTTAAAGGAAATAAATGTTTGGTGTAGTAGATCATTAAAAAAAATTAAAAAAAAAAAATTACCAACTAGCAGAGCATGGTTTCGATCCACGGACCTCTGGGTTATGGGCCCAGCACGCTTCCACTGCGCCACTCTGCTTCTTGCTGATTCGAGTCTTAATATAGACTATGTACTAGGTGGCGCAACAGTCGCAAATTTTTCTCTCGAAAATTGAGCAAGTCACAATATTCTCGTATGAAATTAAATTTTTTATATAAATAAAATAATAACAATTAATAATTAAAGTTAATCATTTGTAAACACATGTTCATTCGGTAAGAAATGTTGATTTATCTTGTATATTTAAATAGGAAACTAATAAATGTAAGATTTTTCACAGAGCATATCAATTATCTTTGTTCTTGTTATCTACAATGTACAGCACATATTGACTTAACGATAATAACGATATCCTCGTGGAAATATTATTTTAAAGAAACCATTGTTCCAAAGACGATGCGAGGAGTATACCTCGCGTGAGTCAGAAAAAAAAACTTGGACTCTTGAAACTATTAAATCCGAGCTTTCACGAGAGCACTTAAAGCTAATTTTCATCGTTAAACTTTTTTACCGAGACGGATCTTGTGGAACGACGGAATTCCTTGCGTTATTTTGTGTGACTAATGTGTAGATATTTAAATATAATATTTTTTAAATAATATTTAATAGCTTGCAGTACAATTTGCAACTTAATTACATCGGAAATATAAAAGAGCTAAGTTTTAATTTAGTACCGACTGTTGTTAACCGAACGAAATATATATATGAATTTATTTTTAAATTTTGTACTATTATTGTACAGAGTATCCCATAAAATATTGAACACCCATAAAATTATTAAATTAACTCATAAATCAAGGGTTAATTTAACTATATTAACTTATGGCTCAACTGAAACAAAATTTAAATATTCCTCGTTGAAATTATGGGTTAAACATAAGCGCGGTGAAAATAATTTTAATAATGCATAATTAAACTAACAACTGTTTGGTAATACTTTTTTATATATTACACGAAGAATTCGAGATAGAAAAAGCATCTGCGTTTTTATCGGGTTGTATCGTCCACTTGTATCCGCAACGAAATCCGTATCCGGTCTACAGATCCTGTACGATATACGTAAAGGGATACACACCATACGACTTTTACAAACGGGTGACAAGACAAAAAGTTAAGAACGAATACGGATAAAGGTTACACTCGCTTATTTTTCCTTGGTAAGATATCTTGAATGTGACGTTGTATGTGCGCTAAAGATGATTCAATGCCTCGCTGTCGTCGACGTTTGAGAAATATTACTCTAAATGGGTTTTGATGATTTTATTTTCACAAACGAAACACCTGTACCGCGACTAATTATTTAATTGATAAAGATTAAAATAACTATACAAATAACCTGAGTGAGAGACTTATTTATTAAACATTTTAATATATAAATTATATACATTATATACATTAAAACTAAAAATTATTTGTCTGACTAACTTTATTAATAGAGTTGTATATGTATGTGTATTGTTATCAATTTTAACTGCACGATATAATAAGGTGAGTCGGTTTTGAAATTACGAACCTAAAGACAAAGAGTAATATAAAAGATCTTATTTTACAAACATAAATCAGCTGATTTCATCTACATTTAACATAACTGTGTATGCATATATTTATAAATTATTGAATTAAATATATGCACGTACACATCTATTTTTAATATAAAAAGTAATTAGAGAAGTGGAACAAGTTTGCTTGCAGATATAAATGTGTAATAAAATGTATATATAATCGTATAAAGGTGAAATAAGAAAACGCAGTCGAGTCCGAGTAAAGGGCGACGTTTCGACGACTAGGTTGGATGAATCATCCACGGGAGGATTATCGATTCGCTCGCGAGCCCGGGAAATCCATTTGGTTCGAGGACCCCCGTCTATATATCGCGCGCGCGCGCACGTACAACTTTTTACGTCCTTGCGGAGGACGTATACCGCTCGCTTTCCCTCGAGATATTCCGTCCAGAAAAATTATCCGAAATCTAGACGTTCCGAGACTCAACTTGAATTTTACTTCCTTCTCAATAAAAATGAATAAATTTTTTCCTTTTTCATTTTTACAATCGATCGTTTAACGAACCGGTATATCGTCTACGATCGATACTGATCATCGGTACACTTATAAACCCACTATCGTTTTTTTTTATTTTAGATCGATCGAGTAAATCCCAGGAATTTTGAGATACGTGTACAGTGCGGTAGATCGTAAAAAACACGCGACAGCTTTAAAATACGCGGATTCCGGAGGAAATTGCGTTTTAATAAATCGTATATAATATTTATTATTGCGTCCTGTGTACGGCACAAACTTTAGTAAAAAAAAATTGTTTTACTCCGTAACAAACTTCATTCGCAGACGCCGCGTAATAATTGGATAAAATGAATTGTGCTATGGTTTATTTACCGAGTGCACGTGAGTTGCGTATCTAATAGATTACATATAGGTAATATGGATGATAAATCAGGTTTGACTGCGATTGAAACCTCAAAAATAAAGGAACAAGGGGAAGACCGGAAAGAAGGTAGGAAGGAAATCCTCTTGAAATTTAAATTAAATATAACCCGTCGGCTCTTCTTCCCACGAGCCGAAAATTTTCGAGGCTTATAACCGACGTCGCGTCTCGCATAATTTAAACATTGAGTATGGCTCTTGCGCGCGGCTTGATTACCGTGTCTTTTCTTGATTATGTGTCTACTTTATACACGATGTTTCGTCGGTGTCGACGATCACGATTATGCGGGATCTCGCGACGATTCTTCGCGATCATGCAGACACACGCGCATCCTCGAGCGTCGCGACGCTCTCGAGAGGACTTTGCTTTCAAGCACTGTCTATACTTGATGTATTTAGATCGTCAATCTGTACGTGCGAGGTATTCTTTTCATCTGCATATACAAAGATTAAGTGGTTTATGCATTTTTTATCATTCTAATATTATACTGTCTTGTTTATAATTTTGAAAAGTTACGTATATACCTTTATAAGGTGATAATATACATTTAAGTATTTGTTTACATCTTTCGTTTGAAGAATCGAGTGAAAAATAGCAGTTTTGAGTACAAAATTGCGTCGAATATATCGATTTTTAAAATATACGCAGGATTACATCGAACGATAACCATCAATCATGTTACCTATCAATCAACGGGTTGCAATTTCAGAGCTAGATATTTTTTGTGATTCTTTTACTTTTGTTACCTGCGTATATAGAGATATATGGATTTGATCTTTGAAAACAAATATATTTCAATATAAACCATTTATTAAATATTGATACTCACTATTTGCACACTGTGCACTTTATTAAAAAAAATCAAAGCAAAATTAAACGGACGAGATTATAGATCGTTGATAAAGATATTAATTATTTATAATTTCAGGGTATATTACACTTCCGAAGTAGTTATTTGCACTTAAGAGTGATAGAAACTTTTTAGTTTACTCCGAGAAAATTACAACGATATCGCAACAAAGCGCACATTTGGAAGAAATAATAGTGCTCTTAATGTTACTCGTATTCCCCAAGTAATATCTTTTTCTCTTCTTTGCTTTCAGCAGTATGAACTTTCACGCGTTAATCAACCGTACCATCGTGTAATGCTTAACGTTGCTACAATTACTTTTCTTCACTGTTAACGGTGGAGAGAACGGGAAAAACAAATATTCCGACCGCACATTTCCCACCAGTAAGCGCGAAATACTCCTTACTGAAGATATTGAACGTGTACTTTTATTTCCTAATTATTGATCCATGGTTTTCATACATTAAAGAACAGTTTTTTTTTTGCCTATCTATTAAAAGTATAATGTACCGTTTAACAATTTTATTAAATAACGGATGCGATTACCAGTATTGAGAAAAGTTCGGTACAAAAATTAGTGGACCTACGCGTATTTTACGAGAATTAATGCGAAAATTATCCGTCCATTGTCAAAGTAATACTGCATTCACATTTTCAACGAAATCAGGTAATATAGTCAATACGGTAAAATCTCATTATACGCAGCAACAAACGTAAAATACTGCATTTTAAAATGAACCCGATCGATAGCTGTATATAGGATAATTAAGAACGATCAATGTAATTCCAATTTTTTAGTAGTGACAAACAATTTGAAAAGCAGTGATATACATTTATTACGCCAATTTTACGTTGTAACTTTGGTAAATTTATATATACACATACGTATATATATACGTATACATTCGCATAATAATGGTATTAAACTCTACTCGCATATTCACAACTGGTTCTGTTCTCCGCGAGTTGTAAATCTCATTAAGTATTCGCGGTGGAAATTTAGTTATTTTAGGGAAACCACCGGAATTTGGAAATACCTTTCACTTTATTATAATCCTGATATTTCGTATAGGTGCGATCGATGATTAATCCAATAGTAACGTTAATTTATAATACCCACCCTTTTTTATAAAAAAAAAGACCACGCATTTTACGTGGAACGATATTAATCTCGTGCGAGTACACAGGAAAAGTTTCGTGAAATAAAGTTCGACGAGTCTTTTTATTAATTTAAAACTCGCCAAAGGTGGTTCAGCAAATTCGATGGAATATAATTCGAGATACCAAAACTGCAACAATACCGTAACAACACTAATTTGACTTGCATTAACGCCATACTCTCTACACTGAGAAAAATGAAATAAGAAAAATTACTATATTTTATAGTAATGGTAGGACATACTTCGACTATCGTAATTTTTGCTATATTTTGTAGTAATTTTTGTTATAATTTTTATAAAAATTATTATGTACATAGGAAAAATTGCTATAAAATATAGCAAAAATTACGATAGTCGAAGTATGTCCCACCATTACTATAAAATATAGTAATTTTTATTATTTCATTTTTCTCAGTGTAGACAAAATTGAAATTCGTTCACGGAAAATTGTTGAGAAAGAAACTAGAAATTTGAAGAGTAAAGATAACAAGTATACGATGTGAATTTTCGTAAATAATCTTTCTCTCTGCAGCGTACTCCTTTGTATAAATCAAAGAAACTTGTTTACTCAAAAGTACGGGAATGAACCTAATGTTTCTTTTTCTTCCACAGGTCCATCGGGAGATTTCAGCACACACAGAACCGTGCGTCCTCGGGTTTATCATGGCAGAAGTAAACGAGAGATCGACTCGACCAGAGAAAGCGTGAGTACATAACTTTATATATAATTTTATTTTTCTATTTACCTCGCAACTCGGAAAGTACGGGACATCATATATAGTATATTATATTACAACAAAATGTTGCAGTTCCCACTAATTAACTTTCATCTCTTAGATTAATAATCCGCATACGAGTGTATATATATTACAGTACTTTCGTACAATCTCACCTTTAGAATTTACCAAATTTACCGCATCTGCATTGTATACCAATTAAGACTAAAGAAAGTTCGGTGGCGTTGAAATTACGTAACAAAGAAGTTGGTACCAAGTCAGAGGTTAAAATTCTACAAGCGTAAAGTCTCTCTTTTGGTGACCCATGGTTTAGTATAAAGTTGTGGGGGGGGGCCTTTTCGTGGATCCCGCTTTTTACTCGTTTGGCTGGCGCAACGATTTCGATGCAAATTCCCTACTACCAGTGCATACGAAGCGTTTCGGTAAACGCGGGGAATCTCTCTTCTTCTCCTCTTCTTTGTACGCCTTTTTCTCTCTTCCGCTCGAGCGAAATGCACATTCGAATCGAAGCTCGCGCCACTGGACAACGATGAAACTTTCGATGGAAGGGGCAAGGAGATACTTTTAACTTGAATTTGCCAACTTTTTTTTATACATCCTTGAGAGAGATTAATGTGATTTTTGACGCTCTTTAACCAACTTGCCAAGATTTTTTTATTCCCTCGGGAATGAAATAATTATGTACGTTTAATTTATCGCTGCTTTCGAGGATCCGTACGAGAATACTTAATTTTGCAAACTTGGTTTGTTACATGCTTTTAATAAACCATAATATTTTATTGAAATTTAAGTAAATGTTAAACAACGGATAAAATACCGTAGACGCACTTTGTAAATATAAGAAAATGGTAACGTATGCGTGGCAATATTGAAAGTCGCGTGCATCTATATACATTGGGAAGGAAAGTACGTGGGAGTGACGGCGTGATCGCGTAAACCGATCGCCAGGAATTGGCGACGCCTCGTTTACCGAAGCCTCGGTAATGTAATCGAGAAACCGATGCCAAAACATTGCTCCATCGTGTCACTGGCCCTCTGTATAAACACGGAAATGAGCTCGAGCAGACACTTACGTGGGCGCGTCCTGTGCTCACGTTGATTTAGCACGGATCATTTCTGTAACCTACTCTAACTTCTTTCTTAGAGATTTCTTAGCGTTACTTGTTTATCCACTGATGTGGTTTCGTTTGTTTCTATGGCCGCATACTATCACGTTCCTTTGTAATACACATCGCGCAAAACTTAAGTATTTTTATGTGATTATAATATAAAATTGTTGAACGGTATATATATTTATAGACTAATACACTGAGAAAAAAGTTGTAGTAAAAATTACAATGTTGTTTAGTAATGCAGGTACAGACTGGCACAATCCAAAAATTGACCATAGTGTATAATAAAATGTACTAGAAATAAGTTATTAATTTTTACTGCAATTCTGGTGATATTTACTATACGTGTTCAATAAAATGTATTATACACTATGGTCAATTTTTGGATTGTGCCAGTCTGTCCTTGCATTACTAAACAATATTGTAATTTTTACTACAACTTTTTACTCAGCGTAGTAATTTTACCTGCACTAAATGTAATATAGTTTACAAAGTCAACGTTCTTGAAATCTTAAATATCGTATAAATATCATATTAATAAATGTATTTATATTTGTATGAAAAGTTGTAGGAAACCCCTATGTACGCGTAGATGCAAAGACATGCACATATAGCAAGACAATGCAGGCCAAAGTACTCGCGAGCACAGTCTCAGAGCTCCCCCGCAGCCGGCCAAAATGGTCGACTGCGAGGGGCTGTGGCTTATCGACGTCGACAGTCGGTATGACGGGCTTTCGCATTAGAGGCCCACAATGCGTACACAGCCCGCACGCTGAGGTACAAGTTCGTTTCCCTTTTGCTCCCTGTTCTGCATCCTTGACGTTCTTTGTATTATATACACACGCACACACACCCCGAATTCTTTGTTGGCTCAATTACGGATAATTTCATTGCGTTTTTTCGTTGAATTTCATTGACCGTGGTAAATTATTTTACGTAGATATTTTAAATATCGCTTTTATTAATACCGCATTAATGCTGATTTAATTTCATTTTAAATATCTTTTTCGTAATTAAATTATACCTTTCGCAAGTACAAAGTACCTACCGCTTTTGTTGAGACAAGTAACGACTTTTTATTCATTTATATACTTTTGTAAAATTAAGTTGACACATAAAAAATGTATCGTAGTTTATAAATGAAAAGGAATTAAATTATTTATTATTAATAAGACATTCTTTCGTTTCGAGTACACCAAATTAATCAACGTTTTTACGCAATCATGTATTTCTTTTGTATAAACATAATTCAATTATGTATACTACGACCCGCGTCGACAAAATATTTTTATTTGTAATCAAATCATCTTAGAAAATCGATCGACCGAAAGAAATAACCTAAGCACCAATAGACTATTCAGCTAACCATGAGTCTCCACAAATCGATGATTCTCATAGACATAGACGCGCGCGCACACACACGCATACTACATAAACGTGTGTGTATAGCTACGTCAGAGTCCCGAATAAACGAGTCAGTTTCGAAGAATAACGAAAACCGGCCCTCTTGGCATCTCGAGTGCACGCGAGCTTTTTACTCGGAGGGGTCTTTTCGATCACAATAGGGTTTGGGGTCGGGGACCGTACAAAAGGGAAAGCAGGGCGCGTGCAACGGCAGCTGTCCGGAGGATCGCTTGGACCACCGGGTGCATCGCGGGGGCGGTACCGAATCGCGCGAGACGAATTCCACAATAGCCTCGCGAGCCACTTGAGTCTAGAACCTTTAAGGCGGTTCTTTCGGGTATACGAGCCCGTCTTTAATGCTCTTGCGGTTCGTTAAAGACTTTTATTCCGAAAGTCATACTATACATTGACCGATACTTTTTGAAAAAAAAAGAACCAAACTTCTCGGTAGATTTTACGGTACGTTTAGGAAAATTTATAAAAAATCACGTTTCTATTGTTTTTCCTCTGGGTATAGGCCATTCGCGAAAAATGAATGCAACAAGTTTTCGAGAGAAATATTTTTATACGATATTGAATTTAATTTTCGTTTCAAATTTATATTTATATATATACGTATACACGTTTTTTGTCTAAATTAATACAATTTTTTTTTTCGTTGTTCGTCGAATATATATTTAGTTTTATAAACAATTTTATTGCGTCTTTTTTTTATATTGAACGTGTATGAAATTATATTGTGTAAATTAATTTTGGGATATCATATGCGTATTAAATTCATAATTCCATATAACTAAAATATTACTGCAGTTTGTTACAAGTAATATAATTTAATAAATAAGTAAATACGATAGTTAACGAATGCATTAAATAAAAATACCAAAAAAAATAAACAAATAAGAAATATATATTAAATTAAATATTGCATTGTTCGGTATAAAATAATTTTTGGCAAAACTATATATAGTATTCTCACGTCTCTAGTAGTGAGTTACGTGCAATTTAGTACCTCAATATTGCGAGAGACCAGTTCAATCCGTGTGTACGTATACAGCGATACGATGCAGCTGTAAACAGGCAAATTACGGTACATCACGACTCCGTATGTATGTACGTATCTGTACGTGTGTATACGTGGGTATTTACGTGGGTATACGCACGTATACAGACTCACCGTTGTTCGTTGCTCGCGAATTTTCATCGGGTTATAAGCAGGCTTTAGATTCGGTTGATCAAGTAATTGCAGTTTAAACCATTTACGTACTTGGACCACGCACGTATAATATACATATTTATATATATATATGCCATCAAAACGCATTGAGCGCAATTAACATTCATCTTTTGCAATTTTATGATTAATTTAGAATATTAGTTAGTTTGTACCTAAACAATCGTTTTAATTTCTGACGGGAGGCTACTTCTCCAAATTAATCAACAATTATGTTTTATATCGTATAACGTTTGGTAGAAGTAATATATGTGATGAAACGTAGGATTATTCGTTGTCATAGTTACGATTAGAATAGACTCCTTTAGTAAAAGTATATCGCACTTGCCACTTTGGTAGAGAGGCGAACGAATCGCGTTATTTCTGAAACGGGAGCACCCGGCTGGTTAAACGAAGTGAGTATAATAAGATTTTATTACTATTTGCAGGGAGCTAGGAAGCTCAAAACTAATTCGCATTATAGTCTACATAGTGAAATTTTTGCGTTCGTATAATTCTTCTCATTTTTTTTTCTTCTCTCTTTCCTCTCCTTTTTTTGTGATACGAAGTACTTTGTTACTTGAAATTGAATCTTTTATAATTCTGTAGGTCCTTCTAACTGTAATCTTATTTACTTAATCTTATTTACTTTGCTGTATTATACAGGAGACGTTGCTTTTCATTAAATTCTTTATTCGGTATCGCTCTTATTATACTGACTTTGAAAGAGGCAGCTTCCTTTGTTTTATTATTTAATAATTCGAATTTAGGCAATTTGCCGTTTAAATTAATTTTGAATGTAGTCGTATTTATATCCTTTTTAATAATTGCCTTCGGCAATTTCAAGAATAAAATGTTAAACGTTTTTTTTTAATTTTCTTTAACGCTGCAACAATTAAATTGCAATCGCGTATCATTAAATGTAAGTATTTCCTGTATGAACGTTATAATTGGAAATAATCAAAGAAAATCAGTGTTGCGAATTTACGAATTATCACAAATATGTAATTTATTGTAATCCTACCGAGTTGGCATGGTTAATGTAACAGTATCGGAAGAAATGAGAATAATCGTTAAAAGTTTGCAATTTAAATATATATTTAATTTATATACGATATTTTAACTTAAAAAAGGTAATCGATATATATGTTTAATTTATGCACGTAAAGTATTGTAAAAAGATAAAAATTGAAACTTAAATAAGTATTTGCTCAAAATTACAGAAATGTACATAGATCGTGGGCATCAAAGGAAGGGAAAAGTTAGAAGTTTATTCAAGAAGGAATGGTTGATGGTTGTGAGTACTACGATACAACTTACTGGGTCGCGAGCAAGTCTTCGTAAGATGGAGAAATCGGTGCACCGATAAGACCGCTCGAGGCACAACTCCTCGATCACGCTCTAGACTCGTAACCTTGGACGTAATATCGCATCAGACTCGTTTATATTTCCTTTTTTGTGAACCGGTTACTCGCTACCTACTCAAAACGCGTGTATACATATATACACACACACGACGAGATCGTTCTTCCTTCCACCTCCTTATCCATTGAATAACTTGGTGAAAACAGAGCTTGATTTATTTCGCACCTTCGATATACATCTATATATAGATTATATTTTCGCTGATGATTCTCTGCTATTATGGTGAGATAGGTATTTCGGGAAATTTCATTCATTCATTTCGTTGCATGACTGTAGTATTGTTTTTTTCTATAGTTAAATATATCAACTGGGATTTTGGAGGTGTGTAGTAAGATAGTTTAATTTCCAGTGTATAATCAATGACTTTTCACTTCTATCGCCTGTGTATCAGTTGTGGACGACTAGCTTCTCACCCTTCCGAGGAAATCGGTTTAAGGAAGAAGTGCGCTCGACGACACAAAAATGCACTGGCGCGTCCGAGAAATTCATCAAGTTGGGAGCAGACGGGAAATCGAGCTTGACCCTCTCGAAATCCTTTTCCTCGCGGAAATTACGAGCGATCGGCTCTACCGCATCGAATGGATGCAAAAAATTATTTTACTCGGTCTACGCTCAGATTCTATTCATAGGATGAATCTACGCTCTATGCCGCGTTGAATAAACCCTCAAAGTTTATGTTTTATTATAGTTAATATAAATAATTGCCCAATATTTTTAAATTTATATTTATTCAAACACTGTGCTTCAATGTTGTTTGTAACAATATTTATTTTCATACGTGTTACGGTGATTTATTCAATCGTAAATAATAATGTGTTATTTTTTATAATTGTAAATAGAAATATTACATTACATTTGTGCTGAAATTTGTTTTTTTAAATATATCATGGTGTTGCATTCATAAAGAGTGGGATATTCTTGGTTGAGCGGTACATAAAATTAATACTGTAATGTTGTGTATTAAGCATTTTTAAACTAAAATTAAAATTACGTAACTTTTCAAATTTTGTTATTTGTTTAACGAATAATTACATGAATTTTCTGCGAGTAATACGAAAAGTTTAAATAAATTAGTGGGACTTTTCGAAACTAGTAACTTTATTTATAGTTGTCTAAATTTAATTAATAAGCTGTGGACTAAAAATAATAAAATTTTAGTTAGAATTACTATAATTTAATAAATTATTACTAGATTTATTCAAACGAATGTTTGTCAACAAATAAACTTTAAAAATATACAGAGTTTTTATTCGCTTTCCGCGCGGTTATATGTATACGTATGCAAGAGTTTTCATACTCTTTGTCTATCGACGAATTTGGCAATTGGCCATACCCCGGTTTTCGATTTGATACGAATTAAATCCAACATTCGCAGTTTATTTTAAGAAATGTTGTCTGACTAACGATTTACACACAAGTTATTCCGAGTATAGGTGAAATGGCGTGTAGAAATAAATCCATATTAATCGAATCTTTCGTTTAAAAAAATGCGGAATATAAAAGAATATCCCGAATTTCAATTGCTCGAGATGGGAAGGAAAATAAATTCGAAACGTAAGGAAAAAAGTGTTGGAAACCGAATTTGTAGATGTAAAATAAAGTGTATTTTCTGAAGTGATTTGTATGAGACCCTTTTCTTTCTGAAAATAAAAAAATCTTGTTTGCATTTACACACGGGGTTGGCGTCTCGCTACGTTGCTTCTTCTTCTTTTTTTTCTATTTTTACAGACACACGACCAAAATACGAAATTCAAATTGCAAATCGGTCTCTTCTTTTCGAAGCACTACGCGAAGTAAATCGTTGCATAGACTCGTATCTAACGTACCTTTCCCTCTTTTTGTTACACTTCGATTTCTATGGTATAAAGACTCACTCGATCTCGAGAAATTCTTTTGTACTTCGATATCTGCGTATACGCTCGAGTATAGCGCAGATTTCAATTAATTTTTTTTACAACGTCCTATTCCATTTGATGCACTTTTACGATAAAGGAGTAGATTTTATGTGCAAAAAACGATCCGATCGAATTCTTTTGTGTAGGTTTAAATATGTTCCCATTCGATATATTAAATGGATAGATATTTTAGAGTTAGTATCAAGGTACCTCTCATGACAAGAGTCATACTTTATAATAACAATGTCTTTTTCACGAATTACCAATATTTAATTATTTAAAAAACCTAGAACCTGCGGTCACAATGTTCTCACGTAAAGTTCGAAAACATCGTATTTTAAACATTTGTTCAAAAAAGCAAATATTTAATCCGATAATATTGATTCAAAAAACGGATGAGAAATTATTCATTATTTATCGATAAGAATATATTTATCTACAATGTGTGCATTCTACCGTAAATCGTTAATTTTAAGTGCATTAAAATAATATTAACAAATATAAATTCTTATTTTCACAATTGTACGACCGTAAGCGAAAAATAAACGCGACTAATTCAGTGGAGCGTGAAAATGCAAAAAAGAAAAAAGAAAAAGAAAAACAAGAAAGGAAGGAAGGAAGGAAGAAAGGGAGAAAAAACAAAGGTGCAGAAAACGGTTTAATCGTACAGGATAGCCGGATAGAACTCTCGCATTTCCTCTTCGTCTTCTTCGGGCATATATATACGCTAGTCGAAATCTTATTATCAAACTCGAGGCTGCAACTCTCGTGTTTGCTACATCGCTTACTATACTCCCCCGGCGATTTTGTAGATGGACGTGCTGCTTCTCAACTTGGACTTTATTTTCCCAATTTTACCCCTGGTTACCGAAGCACATACGCTAATACATATATGTGTGTGTGTGTGTGTGTGTGTGTGTACTCTCCTCATGTGTGTGTGTGTGTGGGTGGGTACAGCAAGATTTTCTGTTACCTTACCTGTTTACTCGTACTTTTTCTCTTTCCCTCTCGTTACTTGCCTTCCATTTATCTTCGTTGTTTCCTTTGATTTTATTATACCCTCACGGAATCTTGGACGTACCTTACGGACTTCAAAATTAATTATACTGGATTTTCGGGGAAAATTGCGCCACTGGAACTCTAATTAGGTTAAGCTTTGCTCAACTTATCTATAGTTTTATTGCGCTTGCTCTTACCTTTCTCCCTCCCTCCCTCCCTCCCTCTTTCTCTCTGTCTCTCTCGTTTTGTTAGGAATTTCTATACTGTATAAATAAAGGCGCATATTTTGTGTGTGACTATCGCGTGACATCCGGAACTAGTGGATCGATTAATTATTGCTCGAGTTCATAGTTTGTTTGTTCACGAGTTTACGTGTACCTGGTGCATTGCGATAGGGTAAATGGTTCGATTCGGGATTAGAACTCACTCGTCGATTATTTCGACGGTAAATATTGGTTTTTCATTCGTGTATACCTACGGTGTAATAAGCATTCGCAAGAATATTTAATATCTTGGTTAAATAATCGGCCAAGAAAAATGTCCTGGAAACCATTTACTTGCTTACTTATACCGACTCGTGATAAAACGCACTTTTTCACATTTCCGCCCATTTTAAGGAATGACCATAAGTTTCGAACATTCTAAATAAATTTCTCAGTTGGCTCGCGCAAAAAAAAATTGGCGAGGATGGTGAAATTCGATCGCTTTCCACGCTCGTGCATGCACTCGAAATGATGTATTGACCATTATAAATTTATTGCCAAATTGAGTAGAATCAATTTCGATAACCTTTTTATAGACTGTAAACGGTTCAAATATCTTCAATATGACATTTGTGAAAAATTACGAAAAACATTTTTTAAAGTTGGAAAAAATAACTCTAAATGTAGAAATAAATAGCATCTTATGACACAATGTATATACGATTAATAAAAGTTTAAAAAAAACAGTCGAAGAGAGTAAATATTTTAATGTTATTGATGACAGTAAATTACAGGACTGTTTATAAAAATAATTTTTTTATCTTTTAATTATTTCATAAAAATCCTTCAAAATACGTAAATACATTAAACGAAACTGCTAGTAAAAAAAAAGTATGACGTGACCCAAAAAATCAGTAAACGAATAAATCGAATAGAGTTAAATAAAAATTTCGTGGATAGAAGGTTTGTCGATTACCCTTTCTCTCGTTGGTCATTCCTGTCGAAACGTCCAGTACCTTACCTCGGATGCAGTTTCGTTTTCGACGAAAAGGCATCGTGGTATGCATTATGTATAAAACGACGGAAGCACCTTCCAAATTCGTATAAGCTTTGACCCGTTGAACTCGATACAGTACTCGAGTCTGACTCCGAATCCATTTCTGATTTATATAACCAACAGGATTAAAACCGTCGCGATCCTCGTTAATCGTCTTTCGCCAAGTTCACCAGGGTAGTACAGGAAATTACTTTGTGTACCTCTGAGAATATATATATATATATACATCGAAATAGATACAGGTCTCTCGGCGTTCTTGTGACTTGGGTCGAGCTCGTGCGGTTCTTTTTGATGTGGTAAGATGGCTTTCGTCGTTAATTACGTGAATCTACTAATGTCTACCTTCCTTTAATCCGATTATATATAAGATATAAGGACGTTAGCTTTTAATTATATTTATTTAATATAACTTATTAATCTACGGTCTATTACATATAAATTTGTTATTGATTGACATTGTTTCGTTAACTTTGTTATATTTTAATACAGCATTAAATAATTAATAGTGTTATTCGCTTTAATTTATTTTCAGTAAACGAAGTAAACAATTTTTTGAAAAATTTTACTTGCCTGAGTGAGTTTTCCTCCAATAACCGTGATTCACTCTTATTTATGAGTGCCGAAAGAAGTTGTGCGGAAAAATTATGACTTTTAGATCCGAAAGAATCAAAAATATTACCACTTCAAATGTGTTTACGTGAAATTTTTGTCCTTATTTTTGAAAACTCGCGCAACTACGTCCGCATTTTCGATAATACAGGAATAAAACTCGAGGAATAACTATTATATCTGTTTACATTTACAATTTGACACATTTTAAAAAATGTGAATTCACATCGGAAACTCAAATTAAGTTTTAAATCTATCTTGCTGGTCTCCTAAATAGAAGTATTGACAGATACAAAAACATTGAAGAACTTTTGTGAGAAAAGAACATAAAACCCGCATGCGGGGACATATAAGTAACATTCGTCTATTTAAATTGCAGGACACCGATCACACGGACATTCTGAGCGTGGGCCTCGAGTTAAACGGGGAGAGTCGCATCCTCGATCTTCGATTGAACACGGATCTCATCCCAGCTGGGTACAAGGAGAGATACCAGCATCGAGGCACCTACAAGACGCACGTCCCTGATAAAGTGGTAAGTTTACGGCTCGGTTTTCCGAAAGAAGATCTATACGTCTACCCCTTTCATTCCTGGGATTATCGTATTGACACTTGCATCTACGTAGCTCCTAGAAAAAAATCTGATATATCTTTGTTCGATATTTAAATCAGTTTTTCTCCTAACTGGCATAATCGACAATCGTGCGGTATGAGGTAGTTGTACATATTTTTGTTTCACAGAGTATTGTACGAGTGGATTTAGGTAATTTAATATTACTTTTAAGCTCTCCATGGATTACCGTTATTAAATTGACTTTATTTTACACTTTCGAAATACGCGATTTAATGTAATTATTATACGTATTAATGCAAATGTTCGAGTAAGCACTTGTTAACCTCGTAAAATCGAGTCGAAGCATCGTGTTAGTTAATGCATTGTTATCGTAGTAGCATTTCACTGAAAATAATTAATTAAAATCGCATTCAATTTTATTCCCAGAGAATAATAAGATTTACTATCACTTTTTACTAATAACTATAACGGTACAATCGAAAGTTTCACCATATATAAGTATACCATTCTCTGGTATAACAAACTAAAGAACAAATGGACAAATAGAATCCAAACGGACGATCTTGAGCGTTATCACGGTAAATCCCGTCAACAATTGGATGGTAATTACTGGCGAGAGACTATCGAAAAATCAAGAACCGTAAAACGTATAAAATACCTGTGCCGATTTGACCGCGTATAATCGTATACATGTGCGCTTACGTGTAATTTGAATGTCAAAACTACGTGACGGGACATTATTCCAAAGAGAAAGGAAAAATAATACCTCCTTTGTTCGCGGTAGGTTTATTGTGATTTCGAAACAATGAACCAAAATATCACCGAAAATAGTAAAAAGAAAAAGGTAAGGGGATTTTTATTGTTCGGTGAGTTCGGCTCGTTACCGTTCGACTTACTTCGAATGGGAGGACGACGACGACAACGTAGAGATCGCGTCAAAGGTAATACAGAGGGATAAAATTCCGTCAAGAGAATCGAAAAGGTCGTTAACTCGAAGTCACCGTTATCGTCGTCGATAGAGTTGGTTACGTCGATCTAGTACGTGCCGTACGATCAACGTTTGTTTAAAAACCAAGTTTACTTGGATTTCAGTAGAGTTTAATTTATTTATTTCGTTCTTTGTTTCTTTCTATTTAACATTCCATACCAGTAAAATAAATTACTATTCCCCAGTGCGTATATCGACGAGAATATGTACGTAGAATGGGTTACGCGAAGGTGTTACTGTACCGAAAATTGGATTAAAATTCGATCGATTTTGTAGGAAATATGCCACTATCAAGGAAGTATCCGCGAGATACCGGGTTCATGGGCTGCGGTTTCAACCTGCCAAGGACTCAAGGGAGTCATCTTCGATGGCGAGACTCTTCACTACATTCAGCCCGAAGAAGAAAATCTTCAATCTACTCACTACCTCTACAAACACTCCGATCTCGTAGCTAATAATACTTGTGGTAAGTTAAACTACAATATTGTTCTATACTCCTGTTAAGAAAAATTACATACTTTTATTGTCATTAATGATAGCATAATAAATAATTTTTAAGCTCTAATATTTTACTTTGTTATTTATCAATTTTAAAACATTTTTGTCTAATTAACATTGATATGCTTTAAAAAACCTATATGAGTAACAATTTTGAGAAAATTTTTAATTCTAAAAAAAGTATAATAGTAAATTTTTCAGATGCGTTTATACCGTTTTTAGAGTTGTACAAGTAACTCCTGTTTATGAAGTAAATTAAAACATTAAAAAATTTCATTTTATTAAAAAAAAGTTATATACATAATATATACATAAATCTCTTACCTATTTCATTTTCACCGATGACATAATTAAAATTCTTGGTGTAATTATGAAACAATAGTATATTATATTTTAAATATTATCGTGTGGTAATAAGTTTAGCTAAAAAAGAGATAAAATTTTAATAATTGGCCAACTGTATGAGCTTGAAAAAAAGTGCTGAAAGCTGCTTTTGCAAAAGCTTCTTTCGTTAAGTATGTACATTCAACTGTTTGAATTCGCTTTTGTCGACCAAGATACGCTCGACGATTCTCTTTACGATTATGCTTTGCGTAACTTTAAGATTCGTATTGCCGTCGAGTGTGCGTATCAAAGATAATCTATATTAATATTCTACAAACATTATTAATACTATTTCAATAGAAATACAACATTTTCTTTTTTAATGTATTCGATCCTTTTTTTGTCATGTACGTATATACCGTTTGAAAATTTATACGAGATTTACTTTATGAATTGTGAAATGCACGCGTATATTGTCGATATAGAAGCAATACATATATTGGATATAAAAATATAGTAATGATCGAGAGAGAATTATTTAAGTACAGCAATCATCCATCGAGTTGTTCGCTCTCGGCATTCTTCGATCACCTTAACGAGGATCAATCTCTGAGACAAGGCCAAGATAGTCGTACCGGTCTTTTACCTTTCCAGTCTTTTCCGCGCGGCAATGCCTACTTTTTTCCATTTCAACCTTCTTCGTTAAGGGTTCGCGTAGCATTTTCCCTTTGAATTTAATATTTGAAATTTGAATAACCTTTCCGATCGCGATAACGCATATCCTATACGTAGAACCGATTCAATATAAACCTTTAAAACTCTCAAGGTCTGAGAGAGAGAGAGAGAGAGAGCCTTCCTTTTAAAAAATTCAGACAGCAGTCTCGTTCTTTTTCGGAAGCGATCTACCGGAGTAAGAAGGAAACTCCTTTCGCTTGAGTTTATCGGCTCTTAGACCTCGTTTCCTCGAATGCCTCTACTCCGTTTATCGGCGAATTTCTTACTTTTTTTACTGTCTTCTTTTCGTTCTCTCTCGCTCTCTTTCGCACTGCGCCAAGGTACTTTTTGGCGATCGAGTATTCAGCATCCGTTGAACAAAGTGAAAAGCAATAACGTGAGCCTTTACAATTTTTACGGTATTATTTCTCACGATAGACCTACTTCGGTATATTACGTTTAGAGGTGATTCACGCTGTATTTCTTAGGGTTCAATCGTGCCAATGAAATACTGATTTATTTACACGTGTATTATACGAAATTATCTTATTCATTTTGTAGAACTTTTGTAACGAATATTTCATTATATTCATAAGTACAATAATATTTATTTACGTACAACACTTGTGTAAAATTGAACATTTTCGTTGTAGGGTATAAAGGAACCCACCATCACATTGCCGAAGAATTCGCTGTTACCAAGAAAGAATTATCCAGGGTAAGAAACACTTATTTTTACAAATATTTTAAACAATCCATGTGACTCGTCATTGATAAATAAAACATTTTACATCTCGTATAATGTGCATTACGAGCGAGTCGCATAAGAAAAACGTGAATCATCGTATAAATCATAAACATCATCTGATTTCAGCGTAAGCGAACAACCGACGAAATACGAGGACCGTACAATGCGAATCGTCAATCGAGATACGTCGAGCTCGCTTTGGTTATGGATAAAAACGAGTACATGGAAATGGGAGAAAATTTGACCAGAGTGTATCATCATTGTAAGGACATAGCTAACATAGTCAATGCTGTAAGTCGAATCAAATTCATATCAGTGTTCACTTTCCGTGCTGGTTTAAAACGTTTACGAAATTAACGATATGTGGGGGATTCTCGTTTTTTTTGTTTAGATGTACACACCTTTAAATATTTTCATCGCTTTGGTTGGAATCGAAGTATGGGCGGACGCAGATGAGATACATATTTTGAGTAACGGCGACACGACGTTAAACAACTTTTTGCAATACCGTAGAGAGAGATTACTCAAGATCATACCCAACGATAACGCTCAATTGTTAACGTAAGATATATTCTTATCAATCGCTCTATTATAGATTGTAATTAAAATAATAATTTATTTTAAGAGATTAATATTATTTAATATCCTCGGTGGTCAAATTGGCTTTGTTAGAAGTATACATACATGTGCCATGACACATCGAGAACAATCGAAAGGGAACAAATGTTTAATGTAATTTAACGTTTTTTTGAACACAGTAAAATGCTGTTCGAGGAGGGTGTAGTGGGCAAGGCGTTAAAAGGTCCAATTTGCACGTACGAGTTTTCGGGCGGTGTGGCAGTCGATCACTCGAATGTAGTAGGACTGGTTGCAGCTACAGTGGCTCACGAGTTAGGTCATAACTTCGGAATGGAACACGATTCCAGCGACTGCACTTGTCCGGAGGATAGGTAAATTGTTGATTTATCGATTAATAGGTGTACTGTACCGTGAATACACATTCTTTTTTTATCTTTTATCGAGTTAACGTATAGAGCATAGTTTAAAAGTAAACATTAATTATTGAAGAGACAGAAAAATTGACTAATATATCGTAACTGACAAATTGGCAGATGTATAATGGCGCCATCGAGCGGAACGTTAGGTCCTACCCACTGGTCGAGCTGCTCGTTGGAATACCTAGCACTCGCGTTCGAGCACGGTATGGACTACTGTCTACGTAACAAGCCGAGGAAGCTCTTCGACAGTCCGATATGCGGGAACGGTTTCGTCGAACCTGGCGAGCAATGCGATTGTGGTCTCGTGGCGAGTTGCGACAATCCTTGTTGCAACGCGTCGAGCTGCATGCTTCACGCAAACGCGAGCTGCGCGACCGGCGAGTGTTGCGATCTTGAAACGTGTCGACCGAAACCAGCGGGTACCCAATGCCGAAGCGCAGATCAAGAATGCGATTTACCCGAATATTGCACCGGTCAGAGCGAATACTGCCCCGCGGACGTTTTCAAGATCGACGGTGAGAGCTGTAGTATGGGTAAGGCTTACTGCTACCAAGGTGGTTGTCGTACTCACAACGACCAGTGCAAGCTACTTTGGGGCCCAACTGGTATGTCCTCTGACGAGTTATGCTACGAGATGAACAACAAGGGGACCAAGAACGGCAATTGTGGTTACAATCGCACTGGTCAAAACTACGTTAGGTGCAACGATGAGTAAGTTATTATATTTTTTTTTTAATTTCATTTACATTTATTTGCAATCTTCGCAATACAGAGATATTACATTGTTTCTCTTTTTATCAGGAACATCCTCTGTGGGATGCTGCACTGTAAGCATTTGAACGAGAGGCTTGAGTTCGGTATGGAGTCAGTTGCGATTCTTAGTCATTCTTTCATCAACAGTCAGGGGAACATCATAGCCTGTAGATCCGCAATCGTAGATTTGGGATTGAACGAGGTTGATCCTGGACTAGCTCCAGATGGTGCTAGATGCGCCCAAGGAAAGGTACACATTGCAATAATAAAATAACAAGAATTTGGTCATTATGCCAACAATTTCATTCTTTATTTGAATAAAATTAACGTCAAATATTCGTCTCTGTCGCAGATGTGCGTTAACCAAAAGTGCATGCCGGTAGCTGACTTACGATTAGCGCTACCAGGTGGAAAAGCTTGTCCGAACAACTGCAGTCGTAATGGAGTATGTAACAGTTTAGGACATTGCCATTGTAACAGAGGGTATCAGCCTCCCGACTGTACCCAGCCTGGAGTAGGCGGATCCGAGGATAGTGGACCTGCGGAAGATCCCAACGGTACCTATTTTTTTTATTAATACTCTACTTAATATACTTCTACAAACAACTAACTTTGCTTTTCTCTTCACTAGTTAAATTAAACAAACTATTTCTTATTAGCTGTAAAAATAATTTTTAAGTAAAAACTTTCATACTGCTATACTACACTTATCTTAATTTCAAATGTAATTTAAATACTAAACAAATAAATGTGTTTCAGCGAGGAGCGAGTACATCATGAGTCTGTACATAATCTTCCTAGGCATCGTACCAACAGTCGGTCTAGTGTCTCTGGGTGTATGGTACACGCGAAACAACGGTTCAGGCACAAGCCACTGGAAGAAACCTGGTTCCACAGGGCCTATATCGACGTACGTATGTCGTCTCGATGGAAAATCTCGACTCGGCCGTCTATTTGGGGTTAAACCAGCCCCTGCCAAGCCCCCGGGGGCAGATGGCCCATTTACAGTCAGCGGAACCCTCCAACGCGATCGAATACGCATCGTTAAGCGAGATCTCGTATCGACGACCAATCCCGAAGTCATCGGTAGTAGTAGCGAGATCGAACGTAGACAATCGGCTATTATTGAAGATTCGGTACCCGAAGTTAGGCCCGCGAGCCCACTCAAGACCGAGCTGGGTATTAAGCTCGCTGAGCGTATTCAGCAGCTTCAATTGCCTGGACAATCTCGCGATACCGGTATCTCGCTCCTGCCCCCGGTGACTTTGAATCCGCGCGTCCATCCGGCTTCTAGGTCGCCTGCTCCTTTTTACGATAAGAAACCGCCTCCACCTCCGCCACCGGCTCAGAGCCTTAAGCCTGCAAAGCTTGGTAGGCGTTGATGATAAACCGGTTTGCAGTGATCACAAAATGTGGCTACAAAACATTTGTTGATTGTACGGTGCCTGATAACTATTTGATTTATCATTATCGTTATCATTATCATTATCATTATTATTAATTATTATTATTAATTATTATTATTGTTACAACAAGAAAATATACTATTTTTTATTAAGTTTTATTTTAGCATTGACTTTTCTGATTTTAATTTGAATTTTACGTTTTCTGATCACTGTACGATTACAGTTCGAGTGTTTTTCTAGCTCGCGTCGGTGCTCTTCTTGACCGCCTTTATTGCTTCCGAACTACAGAAACTCTCGCTACTCTTGTGTTTTGTTTGACTTGATGTTTTTGTTGCACGATATCGTTGTTTGATCATCTTTATTACAGTAGTAATGAATTAGGAGAGAATGGGACATTATTTTTCGAAATGTACATCTTTTTGATACAAGAGATGATTCAAAGTTTGACCTTGAAAATTAATTATTTTTCAACGTTTCTAAAATTTAATTATATTTGTCTCAATCTCTCTTACATATATAACAAATTAATCTAGATAGTTAATTCTCTGGTCAGGATTCCAATGTATTTCTTGCCATTATCTTGGAATGTAGTAAGTATGCATGTGTTTGTGCTTAAGACGTTCTACGTTTAAATTAATGTGGGTTCCGCGGTAAATATATCGATTTGCAAATTTATAAATTTGCATTTACATAACTTCAGTACTGAGTAATAATTAAAAAAATTTTTATTTTTATGTCTATGGAGTGAATCTCAAAAAAAAATATTACAAAATTTCATTGTATAAACATTTAATAGTACTTAATCTTAACATAAGAACAATTATAATTTTAGTGAATAAATTAAAATCACTGCCTCTATTAGATACTTATATAACTAGTAAACAAAAGTTGAAATATATCTAATACTCGTATTTATAGAATAATTAAATTAATGTACTTAGAAAGTAAAGTATTCTATGTCGTTACGTTGCCAAATGTACTCGCAATCTGTGATCCGAATTAACTAATAAATTTCGTCGATACGAGTACTTAGATCGTGTAAGTCGCTATCGCCTCTTACATACAAGATATTTTTTTACCAACAAGCGCATTCCTAAACTTAAGGGTTTATTACAATGGTGTTCACGTAATTATTCACTTCAGAATCTCATTTTACTTACCTAATCGTTAACCCGAAAGTACTTAAACGAAAATAAAATTAAATTTGATGATATACATTTTAAGGTAATATAAAATGTAATTATTTTACATTGTAAAAAAAAATGAATATTTCACATGATTAAGAGTGGACGCTATACAAAAAGGGAATATGACTTGATAATAGTGATTAAGTGTGCGCATGCATGATAAATTAAGTGCATGAGTAGTGTAATTATATGCGTTATTATAACTTGAGTCGAAACAATGCAAATATGATTTTGCATGCTTGCCTTCTTTCGTAGCTGTACCAAATAATTTTGTATAACTTTATACCATGATTTTATATTATTTCGTAGCTTGGTATTACCAAAATTGTTTATTTTTTTTTAAAGTTAACGAATATGGTGCACGAGTACGTAGCATCAAATGCAAAAATCGTCTCGTATGTAACTCGTATTACCCAATAATAAAAACAAATTCATAAGATGAATTTGCGTCTAGTAGTATCCTTCTTCGAAACCTGAATAATACATACAACCTTTTTTCTTTTGTAGATGGCTTGCTACTAATATTTCAATATCTATCTAACAGTAACCTGCACTATCGTTGCTTGTTTCGCTCGTATATATCATTAACTTTAATATTAATCCAAACATCTTTGTTCATTCGAAATAACTTTGATGAAAACATATAATTATTCGTGGCAATGGATAGATTGAATGGGTTTTTAGAAACGATCATTTCAAAACATAAAGTTCTTGATACAAAGCATGTTAAGCTTCATCATACCGGGAAACATACCGTTTCATTTATAAAGTGACCCACAAATTTTTATTACTTCCTGGATCTCATAAATTTAATTAAAAAATGGCTTAGCTGATAGTTTATCCTGGTATATGAATCAAAACAGATAGTCTTATTCAAATAAATTTATTTTCAAGTGTCATTGTTTATTAAAATTTGTAACATAAAGAAAATTTTAATTTTCTTCAAAACTATATTATCATAAACTGTTAGGTATACCATTAGTTAATTAAAATTGTGTGATCCAAAAGTATAAAAAGATTTGGGTGTTACCAATCAATTACCGTGCGCGCAATCGAGCTGCATCTCCTGCCCTCCAAACGCTTGGAAGTAAGAAGGAAACGTTTTTTTTTTTGTGACGTTGCAGGTTGACACGAAATTTCGGATTTGGCGGACATCACCAGCACCACCAGTCGCGAGCACCACCACCACGAGGTCCCGGCAACTGTTACCCGTCGATAAAAACCATCGATCGAGCGAGTCCTCTGCCGCGAGCCGGAATCGATGCTGTCGATTCCGCACTGGGACTCTCGCATCAAGATCCAGCGTGCGCCAGCCTGCTACCGAAACCCGACACGGATGAGAGATTCAATAACAACTTCTTTGGCCAGTTCAAGGGGTTCACGATTGCCCCTCTAACAGCTCCGGGGAAACCTCGAGCCGCACCGGCACCACCCACCTGGGCATCGAACGAGCTCGCTACTACCGTGCCGATCACTACGCATCCGAGAACTCAGCCCCTACGACCGGCACCACCACCAGGACCAAATCCCGTAGAAGAGCCAGCTCCACCAGCGCTACCCCCGCCCAACGCAGGGAGCACCGCTCGACCTCTGATCGGCAGTCCCGTGCTCGCAGCAACGACCTGTACCTCGCTGGAGCTGATGGGTCCGAAGGTGCCTACGCGACCAGCTCCCGAAATACCTCGACCTCCTCGTCCCGGAAGCTCGGTACCCGAGCCTCCAGCTCCCATCGAGAAACCTAGTTCTGGAAACACCGGGACGCTCACGCGCATCGCTTCGATGCTCTACCCGATGGGTCGGCCTACGGAACCGACCAAATCCTCCGGTAACACACTGCCTCGCGGACAGCATCACAAAGCCACCAAGGTGTTGGACAAGGAAGTTCTGCGCACCCTAGAAATCTCGAATCCGATACCGCAGACTACCATCGAGGTGCCGACCGGAACTATCCCGATCCAGCCCGAGTCCGCGACACAACCAGAGGTGAAGAAGCAGCGCTCCTCGATAGGCCGAACACAATCCATGAGGGATCCCAAGCTCTCGTCCCGACCAGCGATTCATTCGTTTGGCTCGATGCGACAACCGGACGGACCTAGACGACCCACCAGTTTGGCCGCAGCTGCACGACCCACGTCCCCGCCACCTGGGCCACCTGTGAGGCCACCTCCTCCCGAGGAGGCTGCCAAGCCTCGACCCGAAGAAGCTTACGACGATTGTACTACAGCTTCTCGGAACGTGTCGCGGTCCAGCGACAATATTTACGCGGTTATCGAGGAGACGACGGAACCTCGGCCGAGTCCACCGACCGAATCCGAATACAAGGTGCCTAGAAGTACAGAATCTGCGGCGGGTCTATTGTCCGAGATTGTTTCGGAAATCTCGAATCGTAACTTGGAGTCGATTTACTCGACGAAAACTCTGAGCCCAGAGCCACGAGAGTCGGACGACTCTTCGACGTACGCCAATACCACTGCGCGAAGAGAATCACCGAGGAGCGTCAGGTCGACCTCGACCACCAGTTCGGGATACCTTCATCCGTCCGCAGTAAATCCGCCGGAAAATTCCTCATCGGAAACCAAGAAGGATTCGAGTCGACCTAGTCCTGGACGTTCTCGGACGTCGAAACCTACGAGCGCGAGCTCGAGTCGATCCAACAGCAGGCAGAACTCGGACTCCAGTTTGAAAACTGTGAAGAAACCCAGCCCTACCAAGGAATCGAAGCAACCTAAATTGGAAGGTCCCGATGTGGTGTCTAGCTGCGGCGCGAGTCGAACCACCGAATCTCCGGATGTCCTCGGTAAGGACGGGAAACCCAAACCGAGGACGTCGACGCTGCCGCGGCAAAGACAGAGTGGAACGATGCCACCTAAGCCAACCAGCTTGCTGACCAAGGCTGCCAGCTTCTCGGACAAGAACAAAACCTCGCCTATTGGAACGGCAGCTAAATCAATTGCGACTGCTAAAGCAGCTATTAAACCTGTTGCAGCTACTAAAACCTCGACGATCAGGTCGACCACCGGGAGATCAAACGTAGCATCCTTGCAACAAAAGTTTGAGCGAAACGACGAGAGTCAATCGGAAACTTTGACTAGGAGGAAGCCGTCGACTACGGTGAAAAAGTAGTGGCCTCATTATTTTTTTACGATTAAGGACCATGCAACTTTTGGCATTTAAGAACCGAGCATGTAGTATTGCTTCTTTTGACTTTTACGACGTAATACTTGTGTGTGTATTTTTTTAATATGCGTACGGATGATATTTAATGACGATTGTACATAGATAATATAAAATATATGTATCTTTTTATTATTTATTCGAGAGTGCACGATAAGCACCCGTAGTATTTAGATTGCGAAGATGAACAAAATTGTTCGAATGATCGATAATCGTCTAAAGTGCAATATTTGTTCGTTAGTGGTAAATATAGATCGCAATCTAATATGCAACAATTTTCCATTACACATGGAGTAAAATTATATTTTCTTTCGAATGTCGGTAAAGTTTTTAAGGATGTCGAACGATACCATATTTCGCAACGTCTGTGTTGTAAATTGTCGAGGCTTCTCGAATTTGTCGTTAAAAAAGTTTGTATTTTTATATCTATATTTTATACAAAATAGCAATCTTTTTTGAAGATGAAATCAAATTTACGATATAGAATGTTAACAGAGTGAACTAGTTTAGAAGACCAAACATTCATGCTTGATTTTACAAACGTGCTTTACAAAGAATTTTTGTACATTCCAATCATTAAACAAATTGTTCGGCCTTTACCCACAGAATATTTTCTGACTTTATTATGTAGATTCAAAAGTTCAATTTTACGGCATTAGAATGAAAACTTTTCATTAATTAATTTATATTGATTATTTTAAGGGCATGTCGGACCGAGATTGCAGGGATCTACCTTTTTCAACTCAAGAATTATAGTTAAAATATGAAACTAAAAATCTGAAAAAATTCATAAACATACTTGAAAACATAATAGAGTGCTTAATGTTGCAACTTTTTTGGAAACAAATAATTTTTTTCATTAATTTTAAATAAATGAGATTTAGTCGGTAATTTAATAAGCACTGTTTCCAACACAGAAATTATATTGATATTAACAATATAAATTCTAAAAAAAAATCATACGTATTGTTTAAAGCAAATACAAGAGCCTGACGTTGCCGGATTTTTGAAAATGTTAACCCATTTTACATTAACACATACCCTTTTTAGGGTCTGACATCCTCTTAAAAGTAATATGAATTATGATTTTAATGATTGACTCTTCTAAACCAGACCTCTACGACGAATGAGAAAAGAAAACAAGAAGAAAAATTAATTTTCTACGCGGTATCGTATGTAAATGAATACTACAACAGTGCTAGGACCACTTATCCGATTAAAACGTAAGAAAATTCTAGTCGGGCAAATCTAGGTGAATGCTTAAAAAAATTATTTTGAAATAAATTTGCAAAATACCAAATGCAGCGTTCGATCGATAGGTGCTCAATCGACTGAAGACACAACACACTGTGTTGTTCGACATATAAACAAAGAGAAATCATGTAAATATAAAAGAATGTTAGGTGCGTGTACATAGGAATAAGCACAGTATTTCCATAAAAAAAAGAGGACCGAGAAGAGGATAAATTTTATTATACAAGTCAGTGAAATGACGAAAATTGTGGAGATCAGAATTTAGCGAAGCTTTTTTGTAATAAGAACAGGAAAAAAGAAACGTAGTACTACAATACAAAATGACATATTTTTATGGAATGCTATATAATGAAAGAAAACTAAACATTCTGTGATATATAATATTATAACCACGTAAAACAGAGAGTTGTAATATTGCAGCTGATCGATCATAGATTTGATTAAAACTCTTTCGTGTCACCGTTTTTACTGCCTTAGAAAAAAAAAATATAAACTTATACTGTTGTTCGTTCTGGCGGTATATACTATCGTGATTTTGCGTTTACAAAGTGACATCTGAAATAGTTGTTTGACTGACATCTGTAAATATGTTTATACGTTGTAATTTTTAGAACCGTATCATTAAATTTTTGTGTCATGACTTTTTTTTATCAGTTATTTCTCTTCGGTTACTGGGAAAAAAAGAGTTTTGTCATTCACTCGTGCGTTTCTTGAGATTATAAGCATTTACATGTACAAATCAACTGTTTTTGATTTCCGCGTTTGATTCATCATCATTTTTCATTTCTGTACGTCTAGTTCCTATATATTTGACTCTTAAAAGGCATTTTTAACTGCGATGTCTTCTATATAATTGAAAATGCATTTGACAAAACTTTCTTTTTCCTACTTAGGATATGTGTTAGATATAATAGCGATTATTATTGTCCGTTGTAAGTTGCTTACATTTTTTTGTACTAGTATTCAATATTATTATTCATAACGACAATCAAAAAGAGCACGCTCATTCAAATATTTAAAAATATTCACTGGATGATCTACTGCAGCTAATGTATAAATTAAAAAATAAAATTTTTTCAATAAAACATTTATATATGAATATTTATTTCTGTACCTACCTATACTTACTTAAATTGTACAATATAGCTGTAATATACATGCTTTCATTTAACATTGTATTTATATTTACTTTAATAATTTTTACTTTTCTATCATTAAATTGTCAGACCTACAAAATAATTGACGGTAAGTTTTGATATATTAAAAATAAATGTCAGGTCTCATTTATCATTTTATTACGATTTCGATGTTTTTTAACCGCATCAAGTTTTTTACGGACGAACTGGCTAATATTAATTTTCTAACACCATTAATTATGAAAAATAAACGATATGTACATATATAAAAAGTTAATTCCCTTACTCATTAATATTTTTATGATTTTCCCATGGTAAGAAGGTAGGCAAATTTTGCTAGTGGAATTTCAAAGAGCAGTAACCCGAAAAGTATGTTGAAAAAATCGAAAGGTATTTTGTAATTAAGCGAGGAGAATAGTGCGCCTAAGGATATGCATTTCGATCTTATGCTGAGAAAACACGAGAGCCGGACGTAAGTGGGTTCTTCGGTAAGCCATACAAAATTTTCAAAGAATAGAATAAGTACTTTCATGTAAGTCAGATAAAAGTATAAATATATACAAAAATCAAGATTTTTTTTCACATCAAAAATTAAAAAATATTGAAGCAATTGTTAATTAGTTTTAGCATTGTAAATTATCGCTACGATTGTGTTGAAAGCAAACACGATATATACATATATAAATAAATAATAATAAAAAAGACCTAGAGAGAGTAAGTGCTATTAAAATTATTGCAGCTAAAAATCTGTTATACGATAGTAAATTGTGCGAAAGTGAGTGTATATTATTAATAAAGTTATATAGAATTCTCCATGTGGTACTCAATCAATGATTCTATAAGATACAAGTACACACGCTACGTAAAATAAAATCGAAAAATGAAAACGTACGACTACGAAAGTCAGTGTGCAAGAGCTTTGGAGAATATACTCGAAAAAAAAATGTAAAAAAAAAGGTATAGGAGAAGAAGTAAGTATCGTGTCTAAATAGATATCAGTATTTGCTTAATCAAAAAACTACGAATGTGTAGTTATTAATACGTATGTGCATGGGCGGGGGTTAGATATGTGTTAGAATGTATAAGTAAAGTTCTCTCTTTATCGTAAAACTCGACGAGGACGTTTCGAAAGATTCGAGTCCGATCGACTTTACCGTCTGCGCGCGCGCGCTCGAAAAACGAACGCGCGCAGTTGCCCTGTCTCTCTCTCTCTCTCTCTCTCTAAAACTGCACTACACGCAAAGTCGCTCGTACATACGTGTATGTAGGTATCTATAGTAGTACACAGTGAAAGAGTATATACGCGCGAGCCGCGGGCACAGGGATGAGAGGGAGGCGTGGAGCGGCGAGGGGAACAGCAAAGTGAAAGACCGCTAGAGTAAGCGAGCGAGAGAAAACCAGGGGGGGAGAAAACCGGAGAGAGGGAGAGAGGAACAAAATTTCGTAGCGAGCGAAAAAAGGAGAGAGACAGCTCTACGAATATCCATGTATATGTATTATATACATATAGGAGTTCGCGTTAAAACTCGGAGTCGGTTGTCCCTCTCTCCCTCTCTCTTTCGAGTTAGTAAAGAGTCTCGTGAAATATTACATCGATAAGGAGAACTCGAATTAGTAGTGTTGTAACTTGTGAACATAATGTTTGGATATTGGTGGATCATCGTTTCCAAGAGCGATGACACCGGTGGCTATTCTAAAACATGGTTTTGGTATTCGTTACATACATGACCTAACCTCGGTCACTATATCTCTCTATCTCTCTCTCTAATAATACTTGTACGTCTCCTCTCTCTCTCTCTCTCTCTCTCTCTCTCTCTCGCTCTCGCTCTCTCTATCTTTGTCTCTCTCACACTACCTCTCGCTCTTGCTCGCTGAACTCGTACTCTTTCTCTCGGTGTTTTCATTCGCGCTCGGTCTTTTTTTTACCATCTCGCATCTATCTCGCTCACGTATGTCGCATACGGGATGTGTCGCATAATACATCATTTACACGCGCTCGTCATCCGGACAACCGATCGTTCTTGAATCCTGTTCTACATAATAACAGCTACACAAACTCGGGATATCTATGTATATGTAGTACTTTACAACGAATTTAAATGCTCGATGTAATAATGGCCTCCGCCGCGGGTTTGCCTGTAGTGCAACCAACCAGAATTATGCCCAACTCACCGCTCAGTCAGGTACATATGTATACCTACTACTCCTCCTTTTCTAGATGTTACTATTTTATTTAAATGTTCACTTTTCTATTGTTTACCTTTCTATCTTTTATCTGCCTTTTTATTTACTTTTCTCTCTCTTCCTTCCTCTTTCTTTCTCTCTCTCTCTCTCTCTCTTTCTCTCTCTTTCTCTTTTACTCTATCTCGTTAATCATAGGATCGAGGGGTTTCTTTTCTAGTCGTTTGGGTTTTTTTTTAGAATTACCTTTGGGAGGGGTGATGGATTTTTTGAGTCTAAATGACGCTCAAATCGTCCATTAGTTTTTTGTTCTTTAGACCAATACTAATCTAAACTGCTTTTTTCTTTAAAAAAATTTTACTAATAAATACATTTATTTTTTTTCCATCTTTCTCATTGATTTTAATCAGATTTTTAATATTCTCTTTTTTCTATTTGTATGTTTTGTAAGAATATGCTCAGGTCAATAACTTTCACTAGACATTTTTTACTTTTGGTGATTACTACCCAGACTAGGTTCATGTATATTCTACATACTTACTTACAATATTGTTAATATCAAATGTAATAGTAATATATTATGTACTTTTTAAATTTGTAATTTGTTTTGTTTTACATTGATGTTAATCTGTTTTCTAATTTCATTTGCTTTAGTGACATTTTGTTGTTTTCATACATGTTAAACAATCACCTTTAAGTGTTCATTCACATTTGCAATAAGAATAAGTACAAATTTTTTATTTTTTTTTTATAGTTTCTAAGTGAGATAATAAAATAATATAAATGTAATAAAATAAAACTATGTATTTGTTATAAAGTTTTTTGTTTAAAAATTTACTAATTTTATTGAAATACAAGTTGTTAATACATTTAATTTTTATTGTTAGGTTTTGCAGTCCGATCCAGTAAGAAGGCTCTTTAATCAGCCAAACATTGTCATTCATGCTATCCCTCGTAACAATTCACCCACAGCATTTAGGATGGTCAAACAAAAATTATTCACGGATAAGAAAAATGGTGTCAATGGTGAATATCAATTACCAAATAAACCAGAAGTATCCATTCAAGTTATAAATATGCCAAACAAGGAAACACCTGAAACAGAGACTCTCTTGCCATCTAAAAATAACGGAAAGTCTGAGATTTTATTAGTTCCTATAGTAAGAAAAAGGAAACCTTGTGGTCACTTTGAACCTTGCGAGAGTTTAGTATGTAATGTCGATGTTCAACAATATGAAAATAATGAAGGTGTAACTCCATTAATCTCTATTAATATAAGTAAAGATGAAATAGATGCTTCGGTCACAAAGCATTGTCAAAATAAAAATTGCGATGCTCTTAGTATAGACCATGATTGTTGTCGCAGAGCTTCGATTCAATTGTACCGTAGTGATAAATGTACTATGTGTGATATTTGTGAAATTAAATTTCAAACTCGGAAAGCTCGATTAAATCACAAAAAATGTAGAAGAAAACATGTATATCAATATAACAATGCTACTCCTTCTGAAGTATTTAAATTTAGAATGCGCGAAAGAGAATTACAAATACTTGAAGCTGCTAGATTGAAAAGAACTAGTGATTATCTTGATCCTGTTACAGGATTCAGTCGCACAATGGAAGCTTTAACAAAAAATGATGAACTTATTATTATTCCTAAAATCCCTCCCATCCAGCCTAAAGCTTTAAAACCAATGTTCACTCCTATAAGCAATAGTAATAGTACTTTTAATAATATTAACACTAGTAATAACAGTAGTAACCATATTAATAACAATAGCAACATTGCTATTAACAAAAACAACAACAATAATAATAGCATTAAAAGTATTCTTGGAAGCAGAAAAATGCAAACTTCAGGTACAGATAAAGAGTTAACAAGTGAAATGATATCCAACATTATACTGTCGTGTCAAAATAGTATCAATATGAGTAACCGAAATGACAAGTCTGTCTCAACAGCAGCAAAGGAAATAAAACTATCTGATCATCTGAACGGAGCTACAGTTAGCATTAGAGAACCTACAACTCAACCTAATCATCAGTGTATTAATGTAACTGCATTAAAATCGAATACTATCAATTCACTTCCTGTAAAACATCAGCAACCTCTGCTTGTTGGAAAAGAATCACCAGCAAATAATATTGATTTAAAATTACCAAAGGCACAGCAAAATGCCAATGTTACTGGTGAGAATAAAACTGCTTTAATTTTACTTTATATAATTTGTTTACTTGTTAATTTAATACATGGTTTTATTTCAGGTACTCAAAATAATCTCACTAAAGAATCAGTTAAACCAGTCAATTTAAACAATTGGATATTACCTAATCAACCACTTATTACTCCATTTAAAGTAGTACCTATTGCTGAATTAAAATCTGAACCATCTTTACTTCATCAAACTCAAGGTGTGCCAAAATTCTGTGTTGTACCCGATACTTCTGCTATGCCACAGGTTGTAACTAAACTGAAAAAACCAGCTCAAAAGAAAAAACTAATCCAAGTGCATAAAAAGCAAACCCAGTTATTGCCAAAATTATTACCCAAAACAGTGCAAGTCATAAATTCTAGCAAATTCCGTCCACTACAACCAGCTCTAGCTGGTACTCCTCGTAATGTAGAGGTGAAGTTGGGTGGTGCATTACTATCGAAGAAACAAAAATCACGAAAACGACCACGCAAGAAACTAATGAGGAAGGGAAAATTTAGATGTACACACTGTCCCAAACGATTCTCTTCAATTGATTACTGTAGACTTCACATAGCAAAACATGAAAACAATCCAGGTTTCTTCTGCAGACTATGTGAAAAGGGATTTGTTAATAAATACATTATGAAAAAACACATGGACACTGATCATAAGACAGATGAAGTACGATGTGAAGTCTGTAACAATATTTTACCTTCACTGCAGGAATTGTTGAAACATATGAAGACTTCAGATACAAAAGTCAAACAACAGTGCTCAGAATGTTCTGAATCTTTTAGTTCTTGCAATAGTTTAGATATACACATGAAAAAAAATCATGGATTTCTTATTTGTTCATTGTGTAAGTGTCAAGTAACAAAAAGCAAAATGAAGAAACACTTGATGCTTGAACATAGCATTTCAAAAAGTCGTTCCGAAAGTGGATTTGAGAAACTTTGTTATATACCTAGTGAAAATGAAAAGGTGAATGAATTAGCTGAATTAATTAGTGAAGTTTCAGCTAAGGCTGAAACTATTGTTAAAGTTGAATTAGTAAAAGAAAATAAAATTGAAACTGACTGTATTGCAAGGAATCGTTCAGTTAGAAGAAGAAGTTCTAAGGAATTCTTTATATGCACTGTATGTGAGAGACGATTTGAAAATGAAAAGCAGTATCAAATACATCTCGCCAATAATCCATTAAAATTCACACCTTGTTTAGACTGTGGAAAGAAATTTCATCGAAAGTCTGAATACACAGAGCATAGTAAATCTTGCCAACGGAATCCTGTGCAAATTGGTAAGTTTTGCAAACTTAATTTAATGATTTAAATACATTCTGTGTATCAACACCAAGTATTAATATTTAATCCAATAGATTACAATCATTTGATAAAAGTATTTTTGAAAATTTAAAATTATATTATTGCTTTCAGTGGAACAAACACCAAAAAAAAGAAAATCAAGCGTTACGAATGATGAAATCATCTTGAAGAATGGTCGTGATAGCCTATCTCAAAACAGTATTGACCAAAAACAAAAAGAAATATTAGATACTAATAAGTGTAAAAAAATTAAGTTAAATGAAATGAAAATTGTACAGAAGAAAGAAGATGAAAGCAACTTGAAGAATACTATTAAAATTAAAAATATAAATGGCTTAGAACAAGTGACTGATTCTAGTGACTGTTTGAACTTGTTAAAAGTTAAAAAAACAGAAAAAAATGAACATTATGATGTTATAAAGCATGAAAATAAGAATGTATTAGTTTTTAAGGTAAAGCAGACTCAAAAAAAGTCTTCTGCGTCTGCAGTATTGGACAAGTCGATAGCAATGACTAACATCATTCAAGATCATAACTATCAAGCCTTGCAATGAATTTACAAATTATTAGCTTTTAATTTATTTGCATTAGAATATATTTTAAATGATTTTTTAAATGAACGTCAAATTGTGCAAACTTTTAAATCAATTTATTAAAGTAAAAAAGAGTGAGCTTTAGTTGATACATTTTTTATTGAACGTAAATTATATTTTTAATTTAATAATCGAATAAACTCAATTGCACGACGTAAATATATATATAAATATATATATTCTCTGTGATAGGGTGGACATTTGCTGTTAACATTGAAACATTGATTTATTTTGCAAATACATTTTATGTAAAGCAAATATTTAAGTTAAAAGCGGACTAGATAATTTTATACTATTTAATTTATAGAATTTATATTAATACATCAACAATGAAGAACGCAAAGTGAAGATTTTTTCTACTGTGACAAGTTTTCTTTAATAGAATATCAAGCACCTGAATACATTTTTATAGCTTTGTCACTTTTAAGGTGTGATGTATACTATGTGATATGCTAAAAATATCGTGTAACTAACTACAAGATATCTTCAATATTATCAGCATATAAGAATTATGAAACAAAGATTTATTTGAATTGTATTATTTTAAACACTCAATTAAAAATATCCGTTTTTAACTTGAACAGTTGTTCCTTTATCAGTAATCCTGATAACACGCAGAGTGCCTTGTAAATTAATATTTCTTGAAATGTATATATTAATGATTTCTGGTCAATTTACAAGCACAAAGAATAATTTCTGATTACCATTTTTGCATGCTTACTATAATTTTATCTATACATAAGATAGCTTTCAATACGCTAGACAAAATAATTCTTTTTGTACGATGCATACAAAATAATTTATAAAATGTGATAATGGATTAAGTGAACATATCTATGTATAATGGTAATTTCACACATCAATTTTGTAAATAGATATACCAATAATAGTAAGGTAGTGACATTTTTAATGACAACAGTCTTAAAGAAAATACATTAGATTTTTTAAATTCATTAATATATATGTAATTAAATATTATAAAAAACAAATAATAAATTAAGAATAAGATTCTTTTTTTCCAGTAAAAGATTGTTTATTTATAATTACAAAAGAAATAGGAAATATTGACGCATCAATTTATCGATTTTCCAATAATTAAATCTTAGAAATATCTTACAAACTAATTTACTTATTAATCATATCCGATCTAATGCTTCTAACATTATTACGCTGTTACCTCTGATTACCTAAAAAGACAATAATCATTACAAATCTAAGAATTGCTAATAAATGTAAAAGGTTAAACGAAGTCAATTTATAAACTTACCACCATACCAATGTTATTCTTAGTACCATCTTTACATTCTTCTATACTTTCATCAATGACCATGTTCATAAATGGATCAAATCCTCTTAATATACCAATTACATGACGACCACCATTCAGTTTAACTATTGAAAAAATAAATGTACCATTATCAAATATAATTGACTAATTTTTTAATTTCTTTTATCAATAATATTTATCAATAATATAACGCATAAGTAACTTACGTGATAATTTCTTATCCATATACCTGTAAAACAAACAATAAATTATTTAAATATTCTTTCACTCAAAACTAACCTATAACCTAAAAACTAATTTGTATTGTAAATACAATAATTTGTGACCTAGTGTAAGAAAATATAAATTAATCGTTACGTACTTTTTCAATTCTGGAGGATGTGCTTTACTCATTTTGAATAATTTGTTGTTTTATCGGCGGTTTAACTTATTTTTACTTTGATAAACGTGGAGTGACGCGCAGCGAGAAAAAACACAACGCCGGGAATTGGGAAACGACAATCTCTTTCAAGTTTCCACACCTTTATCGAAATATATCTTATATGTTGGCTGCAATGAAATATCGAATTCATGTTCCACTGTTCCTCATCCATATTGATCAATGAGTATTTTTATATTTCATAGTTGTCAAATATGTCAATTGGAGCATTATTAATATTGTTGTAATATATACTTAACAAAATACGAATGAGTTTTACATTCATTTTAAATACAGATTTATTAAAGTAAACAAGCTAGAAGCTAGTGGATATATGTAGTTTTGTACTCGAATAAACACAGAGAGCAAGAATGATTCAGATTCCTAACGTTCCTTCAATATTTATAAATTGGACAGGTAAGTATACACCCAATTAAAAATAATTAAGTGAACAAAATCTATATTTGTATCTTTTGATTTTATTTAATAGATAAAATATCGTTACTTCAGTCGTTTAAATGGTGAGTACACTGACATACTGAGAAGGAAAATATACGTGGTTGCTACGGTGACAGACATAAACAAAGAGATTGTACATTTTATTTACACACACCGTGTGTGACACACGTTTCTTCGGATCTATGAAAAGTTATAACTTAAATGAATAACTTTTAAAATTAAAAATTAAAAAAGATAAAAAAAACATTTCTGCAACAGATATAGAATAGTATTCTACCCCTTGAAAATTTGAAATTACTTTTAATTGAATAAAACTTATTACACAATGATGAAAATTTTTAAAGTCCATAGATTTTATAAAAAGACTTAATACAACAATAGATAGATATAAACTATTGTATTTTAATAATAACTTACCTCTGAATTGATCTGTTGCGACTTATAAGCTAATATACAGATTATGAAACTAAAATTTTATTAAAAAGTTCAGTTCGTTGAAATACATTCGTAAATCTTTTTAATTTAATATTTAAAACGATGAACTTTTTCGACCAATCGTTACATGCGACAGTGCGACGTTTTTAACACGTCCGGTAAGAGATTACGTTAGAAATCAATCAAATTTTTAATCAGATGATGAATAATTACTCGGTAACCGGGGCTTGACATATTTTTTCTTGTTTACTTGAAAGAACAGAGATTTATCTTTTTAAACCTATTTTTATTCTTTTAGCCTCCCATGTTTAAAACGATTAAAAAATTCTATTGGGTTCGATCAATATGGCTTCCATTAGCTTACATATAAAAACCATCACTTTTAACAATTTTCTTCTCTCGTATTACTTCAGCAACCTGTATATATAACAAAAAATTCAAAAAATAGTTCACTTTTTAAAGATTATGACAGAATTTCTTGATGTTTCTCTTCATTTTTACAAATATTAAGAAAACTTCTTTAAAAACAAAATCAATCGATCAACGTAAAAATTGATAACAAAACATAAAACACATTAGGAATTGTAACAAAATATAATAAATAAATAAAATAAACATAACAGCTATGTATTATACTCGTATATATATATATGCTAATATAAATAAGATTTTTCACCATTAATGCGGGGAAATAAATTTATTTGATAACTATTGATCTATCGACTAGTACATGTATATGTAATACCTTTACATCACAATTGTTCTGCCTTTGTTTACACTCGAGAAATCGATAAACGATTAATTCATCGATCGAATCATCGACTGAATATTAATAACGATTGATCTAAAGGTACTCGAAGTACAAAATACGTCGGCATGTAAGTACGTTAAAACGCATACAAAAGTACATGTATAATATAATAATGTAACATCGGAGTTTCATCGACATACAACGATGTCACAGTCATATAGTAACATCGTTATTTATTTTTAAAATTTTTCTTACAACTCGTTTGCTTCGTTACTTGTTCACTCATCGGTGTTCCCACATTTTCTATTTGGAAGAAAATCGTCTCTTCGACTTTTTCTTAACTTTATATATATTTATATATACATATACATATACACTTGTATGTATATATACACACATATATATATATATATATATATATATATGTGTAGTTTTCTAACACACACGTTTTCTTTTTATACGTTAGACAACAATTTGAGACATTATTGCGCATATATATAGCATACTTTAATATACAATGACAGTTGTTTACCAAAGTATTTTTCCACTTTAATCAACTAGATGTTCGTGAACGCTTATACATATATACATTTATATATATATGTATATATGTATGTAATTCAATTACATATTATTCTAATCACAATCACATCGTACATTATAGAAATTCGATGAGAAAGACACAATTAACGATTTTGGAAACTGAAAAAGGAAAAGTAGATCGTGCATAACTACACGTTTTCAAAACGCGAAAAAAATCAGCTTTGTCATTCAAAGTTGAACTTTGACACGTTAATTTTTGTTGATACAATATACGATACGAGTTGTATTTTGTTTATATTCGACAAGGAATGGATTACTCGTTTGGCAACGCGTCAATCGGATTGTCATTCTTGTGAAAAGTATCCAATAGTGTTAAAATAATTGAATGCGAAACGAAAAAGTGATATTTATAGGGAAAATGATGAAAAAAAAAAAATATTACATTCTCTCGATCGACGCGTTGTTGGACGACATAGAAAACGCATCTTGAATTATGCGATTCTCGCGAATGTTTTGTATACGGAATACTTATCGTTACACTTAAAACAGAATATATATATGTATATCTTTGTGGTCGACGAAAATGTCTTCGTTTACTTAAAAAGTCAACGTGGACATCGTGTACGGCGGTTACAGTCAATTTTTGTTTTGTTATACATTTTGATAAAAAGACTGACAGTTATTATAAAGAACTATGTTTTAATAATGTTGCAAAGTATTTAGGGATTTTAACATTCCTTTTAAAAAAGATTTCTATGTAATTCTACTAAAAAACAATTTTGACGAGCTGAAAAAGTAAGAACTATTGTAATATTGAGTTTATTTAAAATTTTTAAATATAATATTAGACAAAAGTAATAAGGCACAATAAAGGGTTTATAAAACAGAAATCGAATATGCTTTATCTTATTTTAATTTTTAAATGAAAAATTAAATTAATAACTTACTTATCAAAATTATTGATATTTTAAATAACGTGGTGTATTTAACTGCTGAATTATAATTCAAACTTGTAATATTCATTACTATAATAGTAACGATCCAACTTTAAAAGAATGAGATGTCAAAAGTCATTCGTAATAAATTGTAACAATACGATTTTTTGTCTTCAATTTTCGAGGATCAAGATTCTTATTTATTTACATTTTTACAAATTATAGACTTTTAGAAGTATAAATATAAAGAACAAAAGTGATTTATATAATGCTGCATATTTTAGTATGTTAAAAACTATCAAATAGTATAATAAAAATATATTATAAATATATAAGATAAAGGAAAAAAATTATTATTAAGATAAATCGATCATTGAACGTGTAACTTATAAAAAAGAAAGCGAATTTTGTAGAACATTCGAATAGTGAGTGTAAGAGACACACACGCAATGGTTATTTATGAAATAACATTTAAATTTAAAAATATGTATAACATATTTTGACACGATATTATATATCGGATGTTACAAAAATTGAGCTACGTCTTCATTGTCGTGCACAAAACTGGAAGAAGTTATCATCAGAGGGAACTGGTCAATAATGTACAATATTCCTTTAATCTAATAATAATTAATGTGAATGTTATATAATAATATAATAATAATAATAAAGCTATGTAATTTATAAAAATAAAAAAAATAAAAATTTAATTCTAACTATTAGATGTTTTTCTAGAAAAATAAAAGTTAATAAAGAAAGCATTGTAAATGTCAGAAATAATTAGAGATTAACGAGATAGTGGATAAAGACTTATTTTATATACAACTTACACGATCACGCGATCATTTTTAACAATTCCCAAGAAATTTACTCTTAAAATTTTCATTTGTACTATAATATTAAGAATTTTATATTATTAAAATAAAAAAAAAATTGAAATGAAGTGCAATTAAATGAAATTTGTAATTTCGCATTTAAATATCATATTTTATATACATTAAATAATAATAAATTTCATAGTTTTTACTGTTTAAACAGATCGAGAAATTGAACATTAAAATGTATTTTCGATAAAAAATATTCTAAAATTTTTATACGATTTTGTACGACGGTTTGTTCCTTTGAATAAAAAATTACTTGAAAATTGGACGTTGTATATGTAAAATTTTCAAAATAATAACGAGTCTTTTGTACTTTATCGGTTGATATTTTGTGTGAAACAATGATAATACAGATCTCATATATTATATCTATTACCAGGAGATATATTTGATCAATATATGTTAACCAATAAATATAACATCATATATACTATGTTCGAAACTCTTTAAAAATTGATTCTTCGAGTACCTGGATAAAATGGATTTTATCAAATTTTCTAAGCATACTCGCTCGCACACACACACACACGCACATACGTCATTCCGTTACGTAGAAATAAACCGTAAAAAGGTATAACAAGCTTGAGACTCGATCTTCGAAGCTCTCGCTTGCAACTCGGATATTCTGCTGATATAATCTTGCACGTACTGTACCTATAATGTACGCGAATTTTAGAGTTACCAAACAGCTGAACGATTTTTTTCCTCCAAGGATAATATACGTACAGTTCATTACGTCAAAATGGGATTAGAGTGACGATGTACAAGCTAACGATAAGTAAATATAAGTTACCTATATAATATTTATTTAAAACAAAATTGGAATATATCGTAACCTACCGAGAATATCCAATAAGATCTATCGTTTATATATATCCTGTCGTATAAGTATCTATAACATGAGTGCGCCATTTATAATGCGTTGCGTACCGTTGACTCGTTTAGATTTTACGTTTACGAGATACGAAAAGAAAAACGCGTTTCCAGTGGAGTTTTGGTAAATGCGACATTTTCCCGTACCGCGTGACAAACAAAATTTGAATGAAACATACAGTTTTCGTTCCAGTGACACGGTACATAACGTTTAAACACGTATAGCGATCACAGAAAAAGCATATTTATCGAGTATCCTTAAAGTCAACATTTTTATTTTACTAAAAGAATTTTCGACCGAGTGGAACGTCGAGGAACTAAAGTAATCATTCATATTTCGTTTGATATATACTGACGACAAGGACAAAAAGATTATTAAAAATAAACGACAATCTGTAGTAAAAAGTTGGATATTATATATCTCCTAAAATTACGCTCTAGGAAGGATAGTATTGTAAATAAATTAATAAAAAAAAAACGTTGCGAATACTTTCAGGCGAAAAGAAGTAACTAAATTAAACGATATTAAGAAATATTCATCATAATATTAGCGGAATGTTGGAAAATAACTAATCGGAGCTTTCCGTTAAGTTGAGCTTCGCGTACAACAAAACTTCAAGTATACTATAAGTATATGCGAATGGGCGATTCTGTTCGATTTAAAAAAATGTTTTGTACAATTGAAAATTTTAACAATAACGCATCATAAATTGATCTTTTATCAAAATAAAGAAAAAAAAAAACTTTCAAAATATTGGATAATCGAAAATGATAAAGTATCATGGAAAAAAAGAGTATACGAAACATTATGAATCGCCCGTATAGATATTTATAAACGAATACCGCAATTTAAAAATAGCAGTAATGTACGTAGGTCGGTGATGAAAAGGAGGTAACCAAGACACGCGAAACGAAAGTTGTTACCAAGAGTTTCTTCTTGGTCACATGCGCGAAGTATCCTCCACCCGAGGTTGATAGACATCGAGTAGATTCATCATGCGGTCTTTCTCTTGGAAGATGTTGCAGTGGTCGTGATGGCAGCAGTTCAGACGGTAGTCTCGCGGAAAATTTTGACACTCGAGTCTGCGTGTTTGACGTGGATGTAGCGGGTAACTGAGCCATTCTCGATGCTCTCCGATTTGGCCATCGAATCCATGAATCTCGTCCTTTGGCTTTCCTTGATTAATTCACCCAACTCCCAGGGATCTGCGCGTTCGCATTTCAAGAGAATATCAAATTTGTCCGGTATTCGGTAACTCTCGTTTGCACATCGATAATTCTCACTTGATTATCGTCATTGTTATACGTACGATACTGGCCGTTCACGAATGTACAACTATTTAATCCGATAATTTTCAATACGTAGTTAATAAGTAACATTTACATATAACCAAGCATTTTGGATGACAAAATAAGTAAGTAAAGTATATATAGTAAAGTATGAAGAAAATTAAAAAAAAATGAGTTATACATTGTTATAAATAATTGGAAGAAAAGTGTACAATCAAAGTTAATAGGTATTTTAAAAAAATATTTGAATACGGTAATGACCAGAGTACCCAACGCGGTTATAACTTCAACGACGATATCCAAGTAAGAATAGCTCATATTTAACAGATTAAAGTATATAGAAACAGATATAATAAATATAGTTAATCCGGTGATGTTAAAAGATACTTTAATCTGTTACCGTTACGTAGAACAGTGATACTTTACATCTAAAACAAAATTGCTCTTCCAAGGTGTACACAGCATGCCGATTGACCGAAGCTCAGGTATCTCTAGCGTGCGGCGCACACGCATGTTATACGTACACATATCACACGCACATATAAAAATTAAACACCAACACCCTTTATTACGATATTTACTAGGTTATTTACTTACTTAAACAACGGTTATTATATCAATAACGATCTACGTCAACTCGATAAGAAAAACAATTCAACAACAATATATAATATGTAGGTATAATATACATGCAAAACATTTGGAAAGGAACGTTGCTCCATCGTAAATATATATATATACATATATGTATATCCAGATGGTAAAAGACAAAGCAACATTTGTAATAACAACAAGCGTATCGTCTCGTGCTAAAATGACGATATGCACAACTATAATATGTATACTGTACAAATACCAATATTCATTTAGCAAATAAAACGTGTGGTTAATGCAACTAAGGTATAAGGGATAGCCATGTAAGATTACGATAATAAAAAAATAAATCAAGTGTTTTTGTAAAAAAATATGCGACTGTATTTACAAACAACTAAGGATTGCAGTGTTTATATATATGTATATATCATACATATACATATATAAATAATATGCAAATTCGGTATAGGTAAACATTTTATGGATCAACGTACAATGGCATATGCATGCATACACGCACACGTACAAATACACACACATTTTTTTACGGCGAGTGCGGCTATAGGTGGATTATTTACAGGTTTTTTTTTTACGAAAAATCGCATGCTTGCGTCTCTCGTGACGCTGAGAATATTCGACAGGAAGATCAGCCGTGTTGTTTTCTTTTTTCATGTTATTTACAGTGGCTGTACAAAACATTCGAGTATTTTAACTTTAATACGTTGAAATTATTTTCTCTTTTGCATGAAACACTTTTTATATTAAATTTAAATACTCGTTCGACTTAAATTGCATAAATTCGAATTTGATCAATTCTTTTAACTTGACTAATCCCCGAAAGGATTATTGAACGTAAATATTTAAACTTTTTGTATTTAAAATTATATTTTATACTATTGTAAATTCATTAAAAATGATGAATCTTGCATTATCTCAAATGTTATTAACAGCCACTGTACTATTTTGCCTTCACTGCGAAAGCCTCGTCAACCGTGTTCGTTTGTATCCTAAGGCTAATGCTTTTTAACTCTCATCGTCAAATTTATTTCGAGACTCCGATATAGGTCCTTTCATCGCAGACTAAGGATCGAAACGTTTTTCATAAATATTTCGCTCTAAAAATAAAGATGAAATACAGGCAACTTCGTAACTATACCAAACGACAAGAAAGTAAGTCACTTTTCTCACAGGCACGTTATCTATCAGTCATCTATAAAGATAAATTATAGAACTTTCGTACAAGTGTAATTAATTACACACACGTGAATTTACGACATTCGTAGAAAAAGCTTTATTTCATTGCCCGTTTATATATAATAAGATATATATCTATATATACATGTACATTTTCGAGGTTCCGCGTTAAAATATCATTTAACTGCATTAAACTCAGTCGGACGCCGTCTCTACCATCTAAATTCTAAATTAATAAAAACGATTTGTACAAGCTCTATGTAAACGATTTTTTCATCGAAATTCAAGAGGTAGATACATTCAATTTGATTTAGCTTTACACCAAATTTTAAATGACTATTTCGTGTTGCTAGAACTGCAAATTCTACGTACTAAATAATTATCAACGAATAACTGTATACGGTGTAAATATATAATAATGTAATATGTTTTTATTAATCTATCATATTGATTTATATATATATAAATATATATAATATTTGTACATACATTTTCATAAAAAATAATGTTTTATACCTCTGCATTGCACTATTAAACGTTTAACTTTGGCAGTTTGGTCCAATTACCACAGATAATCTTTACGTATAACATTTAAACTGATTCTCTGTAAATACTCTTTTTCTTTTTGTTTACGTATATAAAATTAATCATCTCGCATTTCGATAAAAGGCACATTAACGGACGTTCGAAAAAAGATTTTTTAACTATTATAAATTTGTCTCTTCGTTACATTATTCAGTGTCCTTCTGCTATAATAAAATTATCTGTACAAGTTATTAAAATTAGATCGAAGGACTATAAAGTTAAAAGGACGTAAATATCGATAGGCACACATTATCGATATACGTACAAAAATTGCATTTTGATTATCGCTTGTATTGTTTAAATAATTGATTGATTAACATCGATGCTTCTTTAAAAAAAATAAAGAAAACAAAGAAAATCGCTAGTTAATACTCGAACAACGGAACTTCGTTCCGTTTATTGCAGGAACCTAAAATCACTGTTCGGCTCGTTTCGCCGGTAGTTAACCGTACACGCGAAACGACCAGTCGCGAATAATACGCGTGAGTCGATAATTTTCGCAAATGTTATTCGAGAATGGAATATTGCAATTTTCGATGGCGATATTTATCGAAATAATCGACGATATTACGAAACAAATTCTTCCAATATAATAGTTGGTAGCTCATTATAAGTCTCAATTAATTTAATAAGTTCGTTACAAAAACAAGTGGTTTGAACATTTTATAACCGAGAAGACAATTAATTCACTTTAATATTCAAATTCTTGTATATCTTTTAATCCAAATTTTACGAGCAATTAACGATTTATTTAAGAGCTAACTAATAATTTTCGATGAAATATCGGTATCTATATATGTATTCTCGAACGAATCTTAACGCTCGCCGTACGATAAAAGATAAATTACTTACAATCCTATTACTTCTACATATAAAAGTTAGTAATTAAACATATTGCAATTACTTAAACGAAGAGAAAAAAAAACTGATACAGTTTTCTTCTTTCTATAAATGACTAATCGGTAACGTTGATTTGCCTACTCGACATAAACATAAACGAACGAACGATTATTCAACAAACTATTTGCTATGTGTATACGATAACAATCTTGTATACTTTGTATACGCGTTTGCAAATAAAATAACGATTACAGTCATCGGCTCGCGCTACGTCAACGCGATCATTTTGTGTATTTATTTTTTACTACATTTACTTGCACAAAATGGAGTAAGTGTTTTTTTTTCACGGTGCTTTGGTTACGGTTCTTACGATCAAAATATTTATCATTAATCGCAAGAATTTATATAACAGCGATATCCTCAGAATGCGTAAAATAATTAATTATTATTCGACGAGCGCGAAAACGTTTAAAATATTGAAGAAAAAAAGATCCTCGCGAAAAACGGTTCATGAGTACGATCACAATTGCATCGACCACTCGAGGTCTGTATTTGATATTTTCGAGTAACCGCGCGGAAATAGTTGTTTGTTCGTGTGAGACGCGGTTATCAGGTGCTTCCGTGGTTGAAGAATTTGTAGGTGTCGAACGATGACTCCACTAATATCACGAGAGGACGCAACACTTGTTGCACCGACCTTTTCTTCCAACGATATTGCGCTTGCATCTTTCGGTGACTTTGTTGTAAGCTTTGAATTTCAAGCCCACGTTCGCTTCTTGGCTGTGTATCGAATCGCTTCTCGCGCTACTCCTGGACGCGGTCGTAGGTTGAGTATGTTCGGGAGCCGCTGAGCTGACTCGCGAATCGTCGATCGAGATAATCCGTTCGTCGAGTTGTCGATCGGTCGTATCGTCAAGAATGCACTCCTCTTCCTCAATTTTCTCTTGCGATTCGTCTTCGGGGACGGTCGATTCAGCTCTAGTGCACCTGTCCGGTGATCGGCTACGTACCATCTCGGGAAGATGAACCGAGCTAGCGTTCGACTCGAAATTACTGGCGTTAACAATCGCTATCCTAGGTATGATCAAGTCCGTGCCGGGTAGCGGTCCCGTGTGTAAATCGCTCGAGAAAGATCGGTAAGCTTGGCGTCCCTCGCCTCTCAACCAGGCGCTCGCGAGAACATGGGAACGTTGCCAGGATACGTCGCTGTTGCTGCGACTCTTCCGTGGTGACCATCGACCGTCTTGATCCTCCTCGCGATCGGATTCGTTCGGGGAGTCGTTGTTCGCGGCGTCCCTTTTCCTTCGCTCGGCGATCAGCTCCAGCTTCGATTTGAGGAGTTGCGGGGATACCGCTCCGTCCGGATGGTTCGGGAGTCTCGGTCGCGCGTCGACGTACTCGGGGACGAAGGCATTCGCGTTCGGGCTCGGACTGTCCATGCTGTCCGGAGTGTACGGATCATGCTTTATAGGAGCTGCGTGCAGGTAATTATTCGAGTGCTCGGGCGGCGCGTAGCTACGGCAGCCAGGCAGGATCGACGCGGAGGACAACAACGGGGAAGTGGCGAGAGGCAGGCGCTCGGAGGCTGCGTAGCTCTCCGGCACGCGGAAGCAGAGTACGGAGCCCGCGGAGCTGCAACAGTTTATCGTACCTGCGTCCGAGACGAGCAGGGCCCTCAGGTAGACCGGCTGGAAACACATGAAAACGGGAAAATCTCAATGATTCCGACTGTACGAATGATCAACCTCTTTATCACTCTTTATCTACCATACTCCTCATGGGTAATTATCTACCTACCGGGTTATTATTACCCGATTATTCTACCTAAGTCAAGCTACGTACATTTTTTTTGACGATTCTTTAAACGATGCGTATAGCTGGATGAGGTGGTATGAGAAATACATTTTCTAAAAAACATTAATTGGTGTAGCATGTTCGAGATGGTAACTATACATATTATGATTCGAGAGGAATGCTTTCCTCGGTCTGTGACACAGTCAGAGTAGTCCACCGTCACTCGGGACTAGAGTAAACTCTATGATTATTGATCAAAAGCGATTTGCGTTTGTAAACCGGTTCGAGCAAAATCCTTTCCTTTCCTACGTTTTATCCGAGTGCTGCTTAGTTAAAAAAAATCTCTCGAAACTCGAAGATGAATAAAACCGCGTAAACTTGATTCTATTAGTCAATAAAAGATTATTTATAAAATATTACGATACTTATAGAACATTAAATAATTTTAACGCAAACGTATACTCTTAAGTTATTCGAGTGAAAATCTCTTTATCCGATTGAAATTAAAAGTGCTAATTTAAACTGACAATCTCTTTTAATACTTTCTACAAATGTCACGTAATATCACTTTAATGAATTGACTAAAGAATAATATATTAAAATAAATAATGGAAATAATAAATTCTAATAGATTGAACATGTTATTCACTCTTCCAGTATAAAGCATATCGCTATATCAGATTATTCATACGTTCGTTGACAAAGAAAAAAGTTACTTTGAATTTATAAAAACAACTTTTCAAAATATACTTCAATATACAAAATACAATATTAGAGAATCGTGATTACTATACAAATTTTTACTCTATGAACTTTAGAGTGTACGAGTGAAAGATCAAATGTACAAGTTAATTCTCAGATTTGAATATAAAAATCAATATAATAAACGTAATTGAACCGCTTAATCTTTTCGTTAAAAAAGTTCAACCGTATAATTAGCGTAGCACTGTCGGAAAGTACGGTAGTATTTATAATGAACACAAACTAAATAATTGAGCTGTTAAAATAGTTATATGCGTTAATGATATTAGCAGCAGAAGTATAGTCACAACAAATATACAACTATATTCTTAAAGGTATAGCCAACTAACGTGATAAAAATATATTCTAAATATAAATCTATATCAATAATCAACTAATTATGGTAAAGAGCGATTAAAATCTCGTCGTCATCGAGAACATAAGAAACATTAATACTTTGAAGAAGTTTATCTCTGTTAGCTGAATAAACTGTAGCTTTGAAAGTGTGTAGTTATACGGTTTAAACACATTGCTATTTAAACGAATGTTAACCCAACAATATTTTATAAAACGTGCAGTTAATCATTGAATATTAATATAAACAAACGAGTTCGTAGATTAGTAGAAGCAATTAGTGAAGCTTGTGTCAAATTCAAAGATTTACACGGAATGAGAGAATTACGTGATTCGCGATAACGACGTACATATATAGAAAAGGAACAATTCAACATTGCTCGAACTATAACAAGAAACACAAAGGTAGATTTGGTCGATAAACTCTACAAGAAGATATTCGTACTAGCGCGAGCCAAAGAAAAAAAAGAGAGAAAAAAAAAAATAATCTAGCGTAAACGAGGTTTCACTATACTCTGTACGTACAACGATGGAATAATAGGATGATGGCGATTCGAGAATGAAAGAAAAGGGGATGATAGTACTACGTGTGCTTTACGTACAATTGGAAGTACGGGATACTTGTTGCGTCGCGTCGTGAGTATATATTTATATATACCAAAAGATACAAAAAAATATTGTATACAAAATAAAAGAAGAGTATGTAACTAACGATAAATATAACAGCGTAAAAGGGTAAACAAAAAGAGAAAAAAAAAAGACGACAATGGATACATAATTAATAAGAGAGAAAGAAACAAGTACCTTAACGGCGCTTTATTCGATATTCATTCGAAACTCCAGAAAAACAGGCTGCACCCATATAATCATTAAAAATTTACCATCAGAATACGGAATTCAGGAATCAATAGAGAGTTCTAGTACGTTTGGAATCGATATTTATAATTATACAAAACAAGAAAAAAAAAATAGAAGAAAAAAAAACAATTGAGAATACGTGCAATTTCGTTTATAGCTAAACTATATACGTCGACGTAATTAGACATTCGTTAAGTATTTTATTATCCATTCTTTCTATTAACGCGAATGAACTTTTTTTTTTGCGTTACGTACCTTGTGATCTCCCATGCAGGTAAGAGGTCCAATGATACCGTACTCGATGGCGTTCGGCATCGATATCTGCACAATGTAACCGTAATGGAATAATTGGTGTAAAGTTAAAGCGTTAATGCGCTTCAAGTAATATTGCTTGTTTATTTATTTAGTTTGGTATTAATTTGTTAACGGTATCATACGTGAAACTTGATAAGTAAATAAACGGCGTATCTTTTGAAAATACGATCGAACTTGTAAAAAGAAAGACAACGGTAAAACGTATGCGTCAACCAAATATTAAAGATTTAAATATCGATCTGGGACTTACGTCTTTAACCAGAGCCTTGGCAGTGGGACTGAGTAATACTCGATCGCACCAAGCTGGCACTCGAGTTTGCATGTAATTAGTTCCTTCTTTCACGTCTTCCTCGAATGGGTAGCTCGGAACGAAATTTATCGGAAACTCGAATAACCTTCCTTCGAAATCAGCAAGCTCCTTGTCGTACTCTCGCAACTGTCGTGCACATTCATTTTATAAACATAGGATTATACATTTATTTTCAATTTAAAATCTGACAGACACGTTATACTTTCAACTTACCCACTGGCCACTGTTTTCAATGAAAACCCGTTGATGTTCGTGATGGGCAAATTCTTTCTTACCGAGTGTCAAGACCAGGTCGTCACTCTCATTTCGAAATTGAAGTTTCGAGAGACTTCCTTTGTTCGATTGCTTGCTTTCGCGCGTATCCGCCGTTAGTTTCTGATAATCAAAATTGAGACGAGATCGATTTAAGTCGATTGATTTATTAAATTGCAATGTGTAACATAATCGGGTACACGATCGAAGTACCGACAATGTATAAAATAATTGCCGGTACTTTGGCCGAGCGCCCAAAGAAAGTTTTACGAGAGAGGCTTTTACCTTGATGACACCGGCCGTGTCAGTTCTGAAGTTAAAATCTCCGAAGAGGAAGTAGGGCGCGTTTGGATAATCGTCGTTGTGGAACTTGTCCAGTGTGTGCTCCAAAGCTCTTCGCCGCGTTTTACTGTACACTGACGGAAACTGAAACGAGCCATCGCTTTTAATTATATTTTCGACGGTTTTTTTTTATTTATAACCTCGGCAAAATCTTGTGAGTATTAAATAAATAATCTATACAATTTTTAGCAAAAAAAAAATAATAACTTTGAATTTGAAGTACAATATTAATATACTGAGCGGATCGATCGAAAGTTCTAATTAAACGATTCTTACGCAAGCAGAAAGCTTAACAATGGAATTGCTCACCGTTTCCATGGCAATGAAATTACTGGCATCGTGAAACAAATGAATGTTTACGAGATCGAATACAGTTCCGCTGACACACCACCTCGTTCTAAGGAAACCTTTCCTGGACCACTTGCACTCGGGAAAGAAGTCCTGTGGGAACTTGGCTTTCTCCTTCGTTGTAACGGCTTCTATGTTGCCCGAGTGAATCTCTCGTCCACTTACCGGTACGAAAGTTCCCTCTGGAAACATATTCCCGTTTAGTTTTTTTTTTTTTCATTATTTTATAATAAGTGTAATTGATTGTACTACGTTCGTTCATTTTTTTTCAACACGTTCATTCGAAATGATAAAGTTTGTGCTTTACGTACCTTTGAAATCCCACAATAAAACATCCTCTAAAGTTTCGTGCGCGAAGTATAAATTCCCGAGTGCCTGGAAAGTACAAGATAGTTCAGCTTAACATTTATTTTTGACACGAGCGGTTAATCAATATTATTACGTACAATTAATTGACAATATCCGAGTATAATCATTAGTTAATATAATATTATAAGAAATATAAATGATATAATTTTTTTTAAAGAAGTAAAGAGCTCAGAATCATATTTTTAAAGAATTTTATACCTCCATATGTTTAATAATGGTTTATTTAAAGTTGATGATTCGCAATGATTCTAACGTATTTACAATTTTAATGGCATCTACTTTACAACAAAGAAATATGTTTACTTTCATGAACGGTTATGAAAAGGTAAAAGAACATTTTTCAATTGTACGAAGATAAAGCTATACAACAATTCAAAAGATGTGAAATTGGCCAAGTAGAATTTCTTTGTACAGTATTGTTGTCACCGTTTCCGCCTTGAATGTAATCGAGCGGGTAGTGCTTGTACAGCCAAGCTACATTAAATTCATAAAGAAAATAAGCTAGTTGAAACTGTGTATACTTAAAGAAAAAACCTCACCGTAAAATGTTCAGCCGACGAAAAATCTTCGTCCAGGAAGACTCTGACCTTGTCGAAAAGTCGTAGCTCCTCCGAAGACATTAAGAGCCTGAAAAATATGTCGGATCGCGATAATACATCGTTTGATTGTAAGTAGAACGTTTTTAAAAAAGTAACGTATTGCAATTGCTTGTATAAATTGAAATAGTCGAATCGGACAATTGACATAGTTGCATAAATATTACCAAAATTCTAAATACATGAAAGGAATTAATAGGAAGTCCTTAAGAGACAACGATCGAGACCTTGATCGCACGCTCAAATGAATCAGCGTTAAAAAGGTCAAACAGGATAGAGTTCGAAAATCCCTGAATAAAATAAAATAAAACTGGTTAATCCGAGAGTGTCTATTTATTGAAAATGTCAACCCCGTCCCGCGGCATATACGCATTCTCTCCTCGCTCGTTCTCGTTCGAGTAGCGAGCTTGACCTCGTCGCGGATTATATTCTCCTACTTTTTGCCCGAGATGCTTTGAAGTAGCTCGCTCAACTGTTGTAGAGGCACGCGTGATATTATATCTATTTTTAATCGCGTTCCGTCTCCTCCCTTTCTCCTTTTCTCTCCCGGCGTTCGGTAAGCTGCAACCGGCGTTTATACACGCGCCCTCGCGATCGAAACACCAATTTACGTTGGACCACGTATCTGTCGTTTCGTCTTATCATCGAATATATCGTCAATATCAACTTCAGGCATCGTATAGGGTACCAAAATTCATTCGGTACGAGAAGACTCAATTGAGTATAATTGTTGTTATCCAACGCAGATTGGATGATTTATCCATTTCCACTTATTTATATGGATTTATAACTTTACTAACAATTTTGAATCTATATTCCTATATAGATATATTTATATACTTTCCTCAATGTAATTGTTTATTTTAGTTACTTAATATTTTTATACCGTCGTTACGTCAATACCGTATATCAATCAGTGCTATAAATAATTTATAAAAATAATTATACCCAATGATTTGTATACATTCTAATTACCTTCGCATAAACATGCGACGATATTTTTTTGTTCTCTTCGATGCGATCGTGAAATATTGTTCCAACTGATTCGTTTGAAATTTAATTTAAAACACAAAATTACGTTGGTAAAAGTAACCTCGAGTTTCGAACGCATCCACCACCGTGCGTACAATACCTGATCGAGCATAAAATTTATTAAATTGAGCTTTTAAATATATCCTGTACGAATTAATTATACGCCAGCCGAGTATTGATCCAGGAATATTTTAACGTGCGATACTACAATAATTATTCCGTTAAACTTTTATATTTTTAATATCAGTTTTATAAATTTAATTTTTTTATAGAATAGGCATTATCGATTAAATATATATTAATATATATTAATATAATATAAACTATACTCTTTTACCTACTTTTTTAATATATATATATAGAATAGTCATAATGTGCAGCATAATCTTTTATTAAAACTATCGGTATTTAATGCCAGCATTATTAAAAATATTTAAAACTTTCTATTATATATAGGCATAATTAGAACTGAGCTCAATAGTATTTGTTAGCGTAAAAATTTGCAAAATTATAATCAATGACACGCGCGTCAATTTTAATCAAGCAACGCAATTTTGAGATTAAGTAACTTGTGTCTCGGAACTAGCAGATAGGGGGCCATTGGCAATAATCATGGGTACTGCGGGCTTTATGTCTATGTATCACTTATCATCTTTGAAGGTTCTATCGAAATCAACTATTTTCGCTATATAAAAGTGTAACTTTTGTACCTTTTAATTTTGTAAAATACATAAATATAAACCAGTATTTCAACAATATCTTTCTAATCATATAAGTGCTATGTTGATAGTAATCATCTATATTCATTAGTATTTCCAACTATTTCGTAAATTCAATCAGTTAATAATTTAATTTTTACAATGACAAAGTAGCGCTTTTAAATATACGCAACCGTTTACTTTTCAAATGAAAGATAAAATTCAATTCTTTAACTCATTTATTCTGAATAAAAAAAGTAACACACAATTTGGAAAATGATTAATTTTAAATGAAAAATATAGAATCTGTAACATTTTTTAATAAGAAAGGTTACACGTAAAAAAAATACAATCAGAAAAGTATACTTATATACGTAAGATAAATAAGCAGATAATAATTAATGATAATTCAGTGAATCTAAACTGGAGTGAATCAGTTCAAACTGCGGCGAGACGTTGACGCGCGAGGTTTAAATGAATTTGGGACCCTCGCCTCGTGTTTCGCGTGACCGTATAAACGCGAGTCGTTGTACTGTCGACGCACAACTCGCTTTTGTTTCCCTCCCATCCGCGTGACGCCCGTTCTAATTAAATTAGTTCAAGGAAAAGGTGCGCGAGGCCGCGACTCTCCACGCGGAAACTCGATTGTCAAAGGGCGATTGCGGGAGGACGGTTTATTTCCAATAAGTGCAGTATACTTACGTATTACCGGTTACAATAATTAATATTTTCCTTATTTCGTTTAGTTAATACGTTAAATAATTGATCATAATGCAAAATGCAGAGTAAACTGCAATCGTTGAATGTTTCAATTAAAAAATGTTAAGCATTACTGGAGTACAGTATTCATAAAATTTTTGGAAACAATAATGTTTCATCATCTTATTAAATTAATCGTTAATTATTAATAAAACTTCTACTTGTTATTTAATTTGCATTCGACAAAAAAATTCAATATTTATTTAGAATTCTGTAGTAAATTAAAAATTAATAACACATTATTAGCGTCTATACTAAGTTGTTTGAAAAAAAAAAATTTGTACAGTTTATATATATTGGTTGTAAAATGCGTAGTGACGTACTTTTTGCCGTCCTAATCCACGTTGAGTAAAAAAAAAAATTGTACATAATCGCGGTTGCGCAGGTAATCGTTACATATTGTTTTACGTAATACACGTCAAAGAGACACATAGTATATCTGAGCGAAATGTTAATTTCAGTTATGTCGAGTATACAAGCCAATTATATACGAAACTGTTTAAATTAGGAGTTATTTTAATACTCTTTGGAACTATACCAATTATCCGATCAAGGTTTTTGGTGATGGAGTTCGTTAAACTCAGATGTGAAATTTTAATTAGACCAATCGTTCAAAATGATTTACGTCATTTTTACATTGATTGACCGTCGTAGAGATTCGATATGAAAGTGATATAGTCAAATTAAATTAGTCGTCGGAACTATACCCGAGTCAATAATTTTGATAGTCAAACTTACAGATGATTATAATTGTTGGAATTAAAATATTAATCCAAGAAAATAAATTTTAATACGAATAATTCTAGCACCTACATTTTATTACCTTACAATGTCCATTAATTTAAAATAGAAACAAATGTATTTATAATCGTATTGCAATGAATAAATGAATAATAATGAAGCAATAGTTCGATATAGGCAAACTAGCGTAGAAAAAAAAGGAAAATTATAATGTAATGTACTAGACTGTATAATAAATTGATTTTACATCGTTAGTGATTAACGAGTTATATCTAAGCATATACCTCACGAAATCTTCGACGTGCCTCATACTTTCCGCATAATTTTTTCCTCCTACTTCCTGGCAATGTAGGGCAATGAACTTCGGATCGAGCCGCGATACCGTCTGGAAAATAAAAAATATCAAAAAACATTAATATTGAAATATAAAAATTTTATCGTTTATTTTGATGTATAATAATTTTATGTTTTTACTCACCGATAAGAACTCTTCCGTCCATATTTTTAGCATGGTACTGGGCTAAAACATCAAATTTTATATATTTTATCATAATTTGCACAATTTATTGTAAATGTAAATTATAAAACATAACTTTTGATGTGTGCTTTATCAAATGTAATATATTTATATAGTTCTGTTTTCTTTTTGCAAAAACATATTTTAAAAACTGAACCAAAAGTACATTAGTAACAGTTGCTGAGTTTCAATTTTATATAAAATAATTATTATTTTTGCACTTTACTCGGGCAACAATTTTAATGCTGTATACATTCCAAAAGAACAAACGCAAATAATTATTATTCCATTAATTATTATTTAAAATTAACAGTACACGATATAAAGTCATGGCATATGTTTAATAAATTATTAACATTACGAAAGAATTAATACAGATTTACAAGACTGTGTAGTGCTTACATTTATTCCAATATAACTATATCTGTTATGAATGTAGTTTTATTTATACATTTTTACTTGACGCATATAGCTTCGTCCAAGTATTAAAGTTAGATTGACGATGTAAACACTATTAGTGATTCAACTGTATTTTTTTATCTTAACAATCTATTTTCAATTATCATCTAAATGAAATGTTACGTTTAAGTTAGGATATTTTGACTCGATCTATAGTATACAAGCCATAAAAATTTTTCTAAAAAATTTATTATTTGGAAAGAAAAGTTACTCTTCTTTATACACACTGCAATTTACATTTAGTACACAGTAGTATTTTTATACTACTTATACGTACACTTATATTTTATTTAACTTGACTTTCATATCACGAAGAGTAAATTTTTATGAACACTTCTTTCTGTATATATGCTGTATAAAATTCAAATTCATTATCTTATCCTTGGTAATACAGAAACTGTATAACTGATTAAAAAGTTAATTTGAAGAATAAAAAAAATGAATGTAAATAACGAGGTCGCCGCGTATTAGAGGTACTTAGATAAAATCATCTTAATACATCTATAAATTGCAGTAAACATTTTCTTTGCGTTACTAAGGGGGCTATAAAAATTTTATTCGGAAAACACATAACTCCGATGTTTTATTACGAGCATTTTCGCAGCGGTCAAGGTAACCACTGCCATAAAAGTGGGTAGGGCTGATTCGCCTCGTGAAAGTTAAAAGCCGTGTTACGGTTATCACCTTTTAAGGGATATGTTAGCACAGGTTTTTTTTCTTCTTACGCGACTCACGATTCTTAGATAAATTATCTTAAAATATAACTCTTTGATAATTAAACAATTATATTGATTCTTCCGTTCGATTAATTTTTAACGTATCTGTTTATTAATTAACGCTTTACCTTTCGTCGCGAATTATTACTTTACACACACGCGGAGCTCAACATTTTTTTCAATTAAACGTCAGTGATTTTTGTATCTCGATTCGCGGCTAAAAGTCGCACGAGCGAAACGTTATTATTCAACAATAATTGAACAAAATATCAATTTTCAATTTTACGAAAAACTTGTTGTGCAAGCTTTTTATATGCCGTCTGTGCATCGCTCGCGACTCGTACTTTTATTTTTGTTTGAGCATTCTACATATTACAGGAACGTAAACCGAAATGTTTGACCCAGTAAATGCGAAAATATAAATAATTAATGAATCTATTGATTACCCGTTACTCTCGAAAAAAAAAGATGGAAAATATTGAACAAAAGAAAAAGCGATTTCATTAGTTATTTATTAGAGTGAAGGTATTACCGTCAGTCACATGTAAAACATATCTATTTTACGTCAATCATTTGTTATACTACTTTTTTTTATGAAATATAATGTGACACTTAAAATATGAAAATATAATAAAGATCGTTACTGTACGATAGATAAATTGTAATTGATGGAGAAAATGTAAAATTTGTGTGCTTACCTCTTCGAAGATGCTACCGACATTTGCGGTGACGAGGAGAAACGGAACACCGGCCGATGACATTTTCGCAGCGCTCCTCTCCCGCGTTTCCGCTTACGCAGCCAAACGCAATCGGACTGTAATTAAAAGAAATTATGCCAAGGCTAGATAAATTTTATCCCATAACTCAGTTATTTTCATTTTCTCTTTTGATTCGTACAGTATACATATTCAAATATCAATATTAAAATGTATAAAATTTGAATAAAATTGATAAGATATAGATAGATTGATAAGCGTAGATATCGATATAGATAATGAAATTTAGTATCATGTTTATCCTGTATAATCTCATTTGCTATCTAAATACTATGTTATGTTAATAATCTTGTGTGCTTCATAAAAATATTACGTTACATTAAAGATGACGTTTGTTGAGAGCTTTTCAATAGAGAGTTTCAATGATTTTTAAGTAAAACAACATCGATATAACTTATTCATATTCAAATATTCTAATATTAAAATTTGATTGACGGCGTTTTAACGGCAACCCGATACAAGTTTAACGAAAACAAAACTTTAAAAATATTTGCTTGTTAGTTAATAATAGGTACTACTTGCATTTGTTAAAGCTGCTATATTAATAATTCAAATTATCTACTTAGGTAATCATAATAAATTACGTTAATTAGATTTATGCATATATATGCGTGCGTATACACTAGCAATGAAAATGTTGTGGGTACATTGCTATGATTTATTTTCAACATAAAATTAATAATTACTACTAAAAACGTTATTTACATAGATGTGTTTATAGTTAAATTTTTATTGAATGTTATGATATATAAAGAAATAAACAAATTTTGAGAGTAGATATTTAAATAAGTTAATCAGCTTACAGTGCGTACATTGTTAAAAACCATTCGAATTATTAAGTTTTACTTATAACAGATACAGAGTCAGTTTAAGATCGGCATAAATTTTCGAGTTTACTGAACATCGAAATAATTCATGTTAATGCAATAGGCATTAAAATCCATAATCGGATATACAACGACAACATTATTAAATATAGATATTCCATTCATTATAATTATTCTAAATCAGGATTTAATAGAATAAAAAAACACTGCCCTTTTTGCCACATCAAAATCAATGAAATGCCGAGTTATTTATTTTCCTCTTTTCTCTTCCAATCTCTAGGTAAAAGTGAAAAAAGGGATTGAAAATGAAAGAGCTTGAGATGGAAAAGCTACGTTTACGGGTCGCTTGAAAGATGCATGCGCCGACAAACTTTGTCTTGAACGTACGCTATAGTATTCGAAGAGAGAAACTTTGGATACAATTGAAAATTTCTAATCAGTATTGTAATAATTTGCTAAGTGAATTATGTTATTAATAACAAAAAATGAAAATAATTTTTCGTATGCATATAACTTTTGTATTCATAAGAAATATTATAATTTACAATTTATGTTAACTAAGTGTCGCCTAATCTAACATTATTTAAATTTAAGATAACGTTAATGAGTGACAGTAAACTGATGTTTCTGCGGATAATAAATTTTTAAGTGAAAACGATTTGAAACGCTTCAACTGCACGTTTCGAGTACTTTAGTGATTTCGGATACAAGTAATTGTAACCAATGTTTCAATTTACGTTAACTGCACGTTTTTAGCAAACTAATAAAACGAATCAATAATGCAGTAATTTATAAGAAAAATATTAAAAAATAGTAATAGGTAAATAAGATAGATATATAGAACTCTTGTAAAAGAGCGGCGAAAATTTCCGTATCAGTTTACGGATTATTTTAACGTATAAAAGTAGTCCCATAACGTACATAACGAGACTGCATAAAACTTTATTTCCACAGTTACATATATTACCTAAATAAAATTGAAAAACAATGTTAAAAGTACAATTAACACGAAATATAAAACGAACGTTCTTCAAATTATTTTTAATTATGTAGAATCGTAAAAATAGCATCAACTTTATGAGAGCGGAAAATTGCTCTTAATTTGCAAATAATATTACGTTGCGTATAATCCAATATCAAAATCAATTTTCATACATATATTGATCAATTCGCTATTTTATATAAAACAATAACCGTATATATGTTTAATTTCAATTGCGTTTTTTAGAAACGTTTCTTTTACTCGCCGGTAAAATGAAATTTATATAAATATAATGAAAATATTGATTATCTCGAATAAATAAGAACGAAGGTCGCAACGTGTAAACTATTTTATATTTAAAGAAATTGATGATAAATTTAATGTTTGACATAGAATATTACCTTTATAACCAGTAAATTAAATTTTCAAAAAATATAGTAGACAATATAAACAAAAACGTGAATAATAGAGAGATAGATTAAGGATACAGGGCAATATAATAAAGCTACTTCCTATAGGCATTAAGCCAAAAAGTTTGATTCTCCACAAGTATAAATATCAAAATATTTGTTTTAAAAGTTGGCATATCGAGTAAATGGTAAACAATGTACAGAAAGAACGTAAGTATGAGAGAATATCAAAGATCACATTATTACGAGAGAATAAATCGTCAAGGTATAGGAAGGCTGTTGTAGGCCTGCATCGAGAGCACGTGGAGTGTATATGCGTTATTTCTCTAAACTACGTCGAGACACTTTAGCGGCTCGTAAACCAAGGCGTAAAATTGGTTCGAGGCTCAGTCCCTGCATTAGAGATAAACCTATCCATTATACTGCATTGCAATGGCATAGAATTAACTTGAATATTTTGTTATTTTGAATTATGAAAATGGAATAATTGTGTTTTACATTAAAATAATAATAATTTATTTTATATATACAATAACTAAGTAGTTAATGCGTTTCCAAATTTCGTCATATTCTTGCCGATACTGTTTAATAACGTAATTAACATCATCATCTAAATTTAGAACATCGTTTATCGTATTATTTCTATTTTAATAATTTTATAAATTACAACATTTTATTATAATGCCGAGATAATAAAAAATTGATGTTATTCCACAAGATTTTTATACATATTTCTGTATGAAAGTAATAATATGCAATGTCCGTACAACTTAAATCAACTTATTAAAATGATTTTTGTAATCTATATATATCAAATTTGAAAATTGAAGCTAAAAACAATTTTATCGATTATCTTCCTTTACCTTGACAATATATATATATATATATATATCAATAGAACTATACTTAGGAAAAATAAAAAAGTTAAAAAGGGCGCTACCTTAACAATCAATATTGCAACTACATCTATATATACATAAAGTAACTTTATCGCGAAGGTTAAACCCAAGATCATCAGCCATATGATTTTTTGTTTGAAAAATTCTAATTTGACTGAACTAACACGCGAGTCGCGTGCGACCACGCCTACCACGTACGTCGATAGACAGTGCCGTAGATACAAACAACACGCGCCACGTGGCTTTGCTTTGCCTAAATTTATCTCGATGTGCGCTTCCTAATACCTCTGGGACAATTCACCTCAAATTATTGAATAACTACTTTAATTTTCATTACTACATATAGTTGTTAGATCGTGCCTTCGGGATTTACTTTGAACAGTGTATCAACAGCTGAGCGTTAGATACGATGCAATTATCGCTCGTTCATCCGGGGAGGATGCGCGAAACTTACCGAATACATACATATCCTATATATATATATATATATTAAACGCACGCGCGTGCACACACACCTATACACGCGCTTGGCTAAGTAATTACAATCGAAGCACAGTCTTACATGTCTCGTTTTTTTATATAAATTTTTTTTTCTTTTTATCCACATGTGCAATTAATATATGTGTAGATGTAGATTAATATTCATCAGTATGTTAATAATTTATTTCTATTTAATTATTTTTTTTTTTTTTACTTTACGTATGCGAATGTTTGTTGGAGTATACGCGATACGTTTCTGCGAGTACAATAACCACTTGTGGAATTTTGCACGCGAATAATCGCAACGGTTGTATGCAAATTCATTGCGAGAACGAATCGAAAATGCTCTTACGTCTGTTTAGCCGACGTCGACGTTGTACGTTGTTAAATGATACTGATGCGATGTGTTATAACCAAATATTCAGATCGATTTAAACTTTATTGAAAATTGATATTAATCTCTTTGTTTTCGTTCTCTGGGTTTGTGTTTGCTCTATTATAGCGGATCGTTAATTTTCACGTAAGTAATTGGAAAATATATCCAATTCAAAGAGAATGGTATAATTAAGTGTTTGATATACTTTGCGTCGCGGTCTACCGGTCTACACACAAAAACCAATATTTTAAAAGGTGTCTTTAACATCAATGCCCTCCTTCAACAACTCGTCCCAAAGGAAGGGTTAATTTGGTATTAGATAAGTTGACCCTGACAAATTTTAATCGTCAATTTTTTAGTTAATACAGTCTAATTCAAATATATAATAGAAGATGTTAAAATATATAGTAACAACCGGTATTTTAATACTTTACGTGTTACATCTTATCGGTATATATCTATATATATCGCAGATAACATATACATTATCAAATAAAAAAATGTATTTCATCAATGTTTGATCCGGCGATACGTAATTTAATTAATAAACATTTTGAGTGCACTTTATACAAAAATATAGATTTTATTTTATAACCATCAGTAGCATTAATACGACTAGCTGATGTCAATAGTTTTAACAGGTTACAAAATATATACTAATTTGCCAAAAATGTATTAAATTTATTTGCTCATGAAAAATCTATTACTTTAAATATGTAGATTTAATTTTTGAAGGACTATCACGTCTAAATGATTTTCTTCTAAATATATTGTTAATGCTATTATTAAAATTAATATAACAGTTAAACTAATGAAACACATAAACGAAAAAATGCTCTCGTTGCAAAAGGATCTGAAAAGTCAATTATAAGTTGTTTCCTCGAATCAACATAATATCCAAAGGATGTCCGGCAATTTTCGAAATGTTTACAATTACATCTTTATTTTATAAGCATAGTCACGGTATGTTTCAGATAGCGTAACGTTGCAGATTCGATTTGTAAATAATACCGCGTTAAAACAACTTGGGAACACGAACAACGTCAATCGATATCAACTCTTCTACTTATCAATGGTATTCATTCGGATATTTTGCCTGTCAATGAAAAATATACGAAGCAAACATTCGTCAACGAAAAAGGAAAAAAAAACGATACAAAACGACGTTATACAATGGAAACTGTATAGGGATGATAATAATATATACCTATTTATAGCCATAAGAAGGAAAGTAATATAGCGATAAAAATGTATTAAAATAAGCATTATAACGGGATAATGATGACGTTAATACCTTAAATTTGGTTATAGCTTCCTAACGAGCAGTTTGAATTTTCATGCGATAAACCCACGAGTTTACGTGACTTTGCCCGCGTAAATTTCGAGGCTTACGAAGAGAGATAGGAAGTGATCGTTACCAAGCGTTAATCAATTAGTCACTTTTCCGTTCTTCGTGACGTATTTGCTCAACGCCTGGTTCTCGCTTCCGCGAGCATCGCGTATAGGGCAGCTCCGAGATATTTCCATTCGTCGACCGAGTTTCAAAGCATCGACACCCTGAGACTATATGCCACATATCCAATTCAATTCAATTGAGAGTGACGTGACATTTTTTTTTTACCTATGATTTCAAGTGTATTTTAATTTAGTTAATTGTGTTTCTCTAGATCAGATGATCTTATACTTTCAATTTGCAGCACTATCAATTGTATTGATATGGGATATATTATTTGTTTTCATCATAATATATGATAGTTGATCAGATTTCGCTGCTACGTCTATTTTTTTTTATTCATAATTTTAAAGTTACTTTGATTATATCACGTCGCGCCATTCGCATTTATAAAATTCTTAGTGTACTCATTTCCACTTTTCATTCGCGGAAGGTCATCTTCCTCCTCTCAATGAGAAAAAACCCCGAATTCTTTAATAAATAATTCGACCTACATGACTCTGGCTTTGGATTCGCAAAACATTTAAAATTGGATACGACATCGATTATTATATTTCTGTGACGTGTTCGCGATCCGATTATAAGCAGCCGTACAATTGTATATATGCAAAGAAATAAATTAATATACAAATTTTATCATTTGATTTTGAATTAAATGTCATGTGTATAAATTTGAATGAAATATATTGAACATGTCATTTGTAAAATTTTACATTTATCTTCGACTCGGGGCAATGCTGACACGAATTTCTGGGGTAATCGAAGTTTTCTTTACGGTTTAACAACAGTTGAACATATGTCTTCGGAGAGTAAGAGAAAATATATAAGTTTCCTACCATTTCGAAGACTTAGTCTTTCAAAAATGTTCTTCGCAAACTATCAAAACATTATTTTATGTCCTGCTTTTTCGAATACTCAATACATTAATTGAAAATAATAATATCCAGTTGGTGTGGTGTATTTAAAAGTTTATATGCATCGTTCTTGTTTCACCATGCAATAATACAATAAAATATTCAAGAAAACAAATGCAATTTTATGTCACACACTTAGAATATCATTACAATCGTAACTCTAACCAAGTGCTATATTAAAAAAGAAAAATTACTTTTTGTCCAATAAATCGATAAAGCGTAAATAAGCATTACCGAGTTTACGGTATGAATTTAGGTGAAGCGCATCGGATACAGACATGCACACATATACGAGCGCGTAACGGAACATCAGCGGTATAGAGAAGCCGACGTTATCGATTTTATTCTAAGCACTTAGGACAACGTGCACGATAACGTACGTACAATCAATCAAACCTTTTCCAACTTTGGATGATAGTTGAATATATACATACATCTACGACAAGATAGAAATGTTTCAACGTAACACAGAAACTACTTAAGTAATAATCTCCTTGCTTTTGGATGCAACCGGGTGTTTTCATCAAATCGAACAATGTAACTTATCACGCACATTTTTTACACGAGCAGTCAATTATGTGTCTTGATTGTCATTATATATATATATATTAATAATTATAATAATTAATTGACTCGTGTAAGTTAAAGCTAACCAATGCTTTTACAACTGAAAAATCAATACGAATGAGTAATGTCGTACTTACGCTGATTAGCTAATTGCGCATAATTAATTATCAATAGTTACGAAAATCGATATATTTGATATGTTTTTAATTAAAATATAATCAAAACATTTTCCTTCTCAATTTACTTGTGGTAATAGAAAATCTTTTGCATTCCATTCTTTGAGGTTTTATTTTTAATGCATAATTAGAGACTTATCGTTATTAAAATATAAAATACTACATAGTTTCATATATTTATAATTAAAAAATCAAAATAAAAACATCAAAGTTTCTATATAAATTCTATGTAATTATTATTATTATTTCGTACTGCAGCAATAGTTGTACTTAATGAACTACGTGACGGCAATATATCATAAAAAATAAAAATTTCTCTGACAGCTCAAAATGCAGTTTACTCCAATGTAAATAAAAGAAAACTCACAAATGTTGAAAACACGATAAATAATAAACGTCACGAGCAGACGAAACGTAGTTTAATCAACATCACGTTCCAAAACTAAACAAGCTAAAAACTAAATCCCTTTTGCTCAAAGAGAAAAAACTCGTATATTTTTCGTGGAACACTCGGAATGATAACGCTGATATATAATTGTATGGTTTACCCACCGATAAACACTAGGAAGATCGAAAGCCTCCCGGTAACGTCATGGAAGCTCGCCCGGGTGGCCGTTTGAAGTAAGAAGTCGCGCACACGAGACCCGAGAAGTGCATCCGGAGCAACGACTCCGTCGGGACTGGCAAAGCACCCGACGTTTGCTCGAGGGCGAGAGTCATTGACGCGCAGTCGCGCGCACCTGCGCACCAACAACCTTAGGATGTGATATTGTTTCGTACAGTACCTATGCTTCCCTCTCTCCCTCTCTTCCCCCCTTCCTCACTCTCTCTCACTCTCTCACTCTCTCTCGAGGGTTTTTCTCGTCGATAACTCGTGCTGGGATCGTGAGGACTCGCACGCGCAAACTCAACAAGCCCTGCCCAAATTTTATCCTGCACTCGGAATATTCTTTATGTGTTTTTGTTGCAAGTGTTTTCTCGAGTGACCGGCGATTGTATCCTCGTAAACGAAGATTTAAATACGTTATCTTTATGGGTATTAGAATTTTGTGAGGATGATCGATTTGATATGAATCGAACAGTGAAGTCTCCAGTCTTTAGACACTTTTATACAGGTTAGAGTACGTGCGTTGTACCTGTCCTTAAACAGTTTTTGGACAATTAATATTTGTTTATAAAAATGTTAACGAATTATTTTCATTAACCAAATAATAACAGTACGCAGAAATTTTCTGTATGCTCGGTATATTTGTAATTTATAAAGCTTTTAATTGAAATGATAGGCTATTTTTTTCGCAAATAAAGAGAGGGACATCGGAGCTTGCAGTGTCATAAACTGTTTGGTGGTTTTTTAGTACGTGATTATAATAGCTTTATTATTTTTTTTATATTTCCTAAGTGTATAATTAATTATAATTTATATGATAATTAGGAACCAAATATTCGTAATAACTTCATGCGTTTTAACTTTCATATAAAAACATAATATATTTATTATCATCAAAATTCAAGTAACATTTTGTTCTAATGTTAAGGTGTAAATTAATCAAATTATTTGTTTAATTGAATATTAATTAATTTGTATTTAATTATTTTCATAGGCAAAGAGTGAAATTCGTCCTCTTGGAGTATGATAAAGTCGAACGATATTTCTTGATAAAATTCAGTGGTACTATTTGTAGGTGAGTAGGTGCAACTTATTTTTTATCTAATTTTATAATTGGAAATAACATAAAAATATATGTAATATATACTGATTAGTGATGCTGCATGAGAATTGTTATTATTACCACGTTCACATTATCCAATATCATAGGTTTATATAGAGTCAACGCTTATAATATGCGATCGATCTACCATGTAAAAAGTAAAAATATTATCATATTGAAAAAGAAACGCTACTTTATTTTGCAAAAACGCAAAGCGGCACTCGTAAGCTAAGTTTTTGCATTTACCTCTGTCTCTCTTTCGCATTAAGGGAATGTCGCTAGTTAGCGATTCAAAGAAGAAGCGGAGAAACGACTTAAGTAGACGAGAGCCCGTAGAAGCGCTTAGTCGCCGGTTGTCCCGTTTCTGAATCACGTGCAAAGAAAAACGCAGACAACGACCCTCTCCTTTATATATATATGCGAGATCATCGTTGAAGAAAAAAATTCGCTCGGGCAAAGTAAAATAATGCTTTCGTCGTATATGTATATAGTTTATTTTATCAAATTACCTGCGGCACGATAAAAAGGATTTTAATTAATTTATCGATGTTTTCAGGCAGGCGTTTACTAATTTAACCTCGAATTATTTCATATTATTTTAATCGCAACTGCGTCACGCAAGTATACTATGTCGTGAATTGGCAACCTTTTTTTTCTTGATACTCTGAAAATATATATCAGATAAATACGTGGCAAAATTTGAAACTAGCTGCAGTCGTCTCGTCGAACAAATATTATTTCCTAACTTCTTTTTCCGTGATAAGAAAAAAATAATCACTATTTTATGTAGTATTATAATTATAAAGTTATTATAATTAAGTCAGTATATGCCTGCAGATTATAATAAGTAATATAAAATTGTTTGAATATTTTGCTTCGAACTTGTATAACTAATTTGCTGGTTACCTTGCTCGCGATATTTTTCCAAGTGTCAGAAAAGTGGAACATATTGCCAATATCGGTCGGTTAGATCCGTCGTTGAAAATACGCGAAGGAAACAAAAAGAGCAGATGCCGGATCATTCGTTGACTCGTTCGCGATCATCATCGGATAAGGAAGAAGCAAAATGAGTAATACGCTTGCTCGTCTTTCTCATTTTCTTTTCCTTTCAGGTAAATTTCGTACTTCGGTTCGATATATACGCGTTATATTAATACATAGTCATTCGAATAAAAATCGTACTCCATTAAATAAGTATAATAAATAGATATTATAAGTAGAACGGTCGAGAAACGGGTGAAAAATAGATGAAAAATGTGCCCATTTTTATCCTCCCGGTAAACGCCTTTTCTCCCAATTTTTAACCATTAAATAGACAAAAATATAAATTATATTCTATTTTGAGTTAATTTTTATTAACTCTATTAAAAATGAACAAGTGAAAAATACAATATAATCGCATTTATTTTCGTAAAAACTGGAAATATAACAGAAATTAGTTGTAAATCAGACGAAAACGTAAATAACCCATTCGAAACTACAAGAATTTTGAAGTTTAATGGTACCGGAAAGCTGGAAACATTATTCGAAAATTTTGAGGTTATGGTCATTTTCTTAAGTGTTAAAAAAATGGGTGAAAAGGCGTCTCATCACAAGGTATTTACTACCAATTTTTAATTCTTACTTCTTATAGATTCAAATTTCTAATAGGGTCACCTTCACCAACAATACAATACTAAAATGTAAAAAAATTTGCAAATATCACTGCTATACCAACAAGAGAAAAAAAGGTCGAAAATATTTTTTTTTATATTTAAGTTTATACATATGAAAAAATATATATTACGCACTGCGATTATTCTATGTAGAATTGAAGGAGATGTAAACCCATTAAAACAGAATCACTATTTATTTTTTCTTAAGCGAACAGTATACTTTATCGAAATAAAACGCTCTGTAACGGTGTTGTAATTACATTAAAGATAGTCTATGAATTTTTTCAAATCTTTTTATCAATAAATCAACGAGATTTTTGAGCAGCCGTGAAGCATTGTTTTTAGCTATATATTACCGACCAAAAAATGGTTATTTCTATATAATTCATTTTAAATTAATTATTTTGAAACAATCGCTCTGTAACGGTATTCTATTTGCTTTCAACATTATCTGTAAATTTTTTCAGATTTTTAATTCCATTAGTTTTTTAAATTTTTGGGACTTTAGAGGTAGGTTCCTGTAATTTGGGTATTACATCTCCTTAAGCAAATTTATAATGCGGGAAAAGAACTTGGCATAAATTAACCAAAAAAATATTACACCATAATACTATTACGCGTGTATAAAACGATTATTATAGAAATGAACAAATATTTAAACAATTCTTTACATATATGCGATGAAAAGGAAAAAAATGATAAGACTATAGAGTCATGTTGACATGTACCGGAGAGCGTATTAACAGTACACTAAAAAAATACACTTTTCTTTTAACACTCAGACAGACGCGTGATTGGGGTGCGCACAGAGATATGCCTAATTTAAGAGCTTTGGCTATATACACAGGAAGAATTGCTAGCTTGAATAATATAGGTATCTTGATAAGTGGCAGCAGCGGCTCTGCAAAGGGGTCCATTATTATTAAAAGTCTGCAAACGGAGTTGGTGCCAAAACACTGTCTTCACTCTTTGGTGTCTTGTGGACAACCCAATTCGTCAACTAAACAAAGCAGTTATCTACACATAGGCCTATGCAGATTATGTCATTATGGAAAAAGAAAACGAGGTATAATGCACTGGCAAGTGTTATGCAATTCACACTTGAACTTGCGGAAAATTAGTGTAAATTGGTAAAACTTGGAGTGAACTCTACACGGAGAAAAATTTATCGTAAATTTTACCCTGCTGTTCTAGTAAAAGTGGGACGAAGGACACAGTAGGCTAAAAAATACCCAGTTTTCAAATAAATTTTACCCTGCTGCTCGGTTAAAAGAAGTATTTAAATGTAGAGGTGTAGTGAATCTACTTTGGGTGCCAGGTCACTCTGGAATAGTAGATAATTAAAAAAGCTTGGCAAACTAGCAGGCATGTGAGCAAATCGGATGTGATCAAAGTAGTGCAACGTGGCCCTGCCTCCCTGTGAGATAACAAGAATTACAATGATTTGGCTCAAGAATGAGTTAATAAAAAAATAGAAAGGATGTATACAAACGAAGGATTTAATAGAAAGCCACTTGCCACAGTAATAGATACGTTCCTTAAAGAATCGATGCAGAAGAATGTTTAGGTTAATGAAGAATTGATTACCATTACAAAAGATACAGATCTTGTTAAACGGAAAAGTCTATTTTGTGAATGCCCAGCCCTAATAGGTACCAGAATGAGGGTGTGTGGAAAGCCTAGCCTCTGAAATTAGAGGAAGTTAAGAGTCTAGCGTCCATTTGTAAAGTTGTCGAAGACATAAGTAAGGAAGTTCAGAAGAAAAATTGGTAATATGGAAGTATAGCACAATGGGTAAAAGGCCTGAGTGCTCGACACGTCACTGAGTTAGGGCTATCGGGTCACCTACTTCAAGACACTAAGGTACACTACCGCGGAAAGCAATCTCGTGGTATAGGGAACGCTGTGAATCCTGTATAGGTTATACTTGTACCCAATACTTAAAATTTAGATACGTAATTTCATTATATTAATATAAAGAAAACTAATAATATCTGGCCTTTTTATTCACTTCGCAATAACGGTATTATCGCGTATCAATAATTTATAAATAAAATATTATTTGTAATATTAATCGAGTCACTCGAGAAAAAAAACAATTACTCATACGAAAATTGATAGTTCTCTCGTATCTTGGAACAGTATTATTATACTTTTATTTCATTAAACGTTGGATGTGCTTAATTGAAATTTATTTATATACCTGTGTTTATCAAAGAAAGTAAAGTTGTTAACGAAGCAAACTTTTCATAAAGTAGTTTGAATAGTTGACATATTTTATCGAAACTTACTCATTGTTCTAAGACTAAGACTAACTACCTAAACTTGAAAATTTTAAACACGTGCAATGATCGATGGAGTATCTTAAAAATAACGAAATGACGTATACGTATTATTTGCTAAATTTCATTATAATCTGTATTATTTATTATCTAAACCAAGATATTAATAAATAATACAATATAAATGCAAAACGGCAAGCCTTAATAGTATTACAAAACAGTGAAGTACGTCAATAATAAAGTCCTTTACCTTGGTATTTCTCCAAGTGAAACTCAGCTAAAAACCTGAGCCAAGCTCTAGAAAGAAAGAAAGAACGTCTCTCGGTACGGGGGTATTACTCGTGTCACGAAACTCACCAGGTTTCAATTTCCACAAGATATGTAAGCGCGCGTAACGAGTTGCGTCAATCGCGTCTCGGCCTCGTCCTCGTCTCGCCTGGCGATTTACTTCGTACGAAATGAGAAGAAGAAAAAATTGAATCGAGTCACCGTCCGTACGATCTTCCCTTTATATAAATTGATAAAAAAAAAAGGAAATCTACACCTTACGCTTCGACAATTTTTGGGATACCGTAAAGATATACATGCTTGATTTTTAAAGCTAACAAAGTGGCGCGGCCTCGTTGAACGTTCGTTACCTACTTCTTCAGACTGTTTTTCCTCAACGAGAGACACGGCTACTCAAAAATTTACGAGCCCTGTTATCTCCTCGAGGTACGAGTCCGTTTATACTCGTACACATATAGTTTCTTTTTTTTTTTTTTTTATTAAATCTGACTTTTGCGTATACAACTCGAGGCGCATGATTAAATAGAAAGACGAAATGTATGCTTGAAGAAACATAATATGTTTAATATTCGCGTTTATATGTTTATATATATTGCACATATGTTAAGCTGACAATAAATAAATACAATGTACACTGTTCTTACGACGTTCAAAATAGCATATAAGTACATATATCTTGAATTATTTCAGATCGACTGAAAAAGAAAATTTGGAGAAAAAAGCAGAATGAAATTAATCATAGGTTATTTGATATGCCTCTTGGGCATAGCGACCGCGGGCGACGTAAACGTTTACTCTTCGCAAGTATTCATTGTGCCGATTGCTCCACGGAGCTTCGAATGGACCTCCAATGGTAATGTGCATATACGTATACCGAATTTATGACTGTGCGTTGTAAAAGCTCGTAATAGTTTTTATATTACTGTCAATAAAATCGTTTTATCGACAGATGGTAGAAACGAGTACAAGTACGAAGCATCTCTGCTCGATTCACCGGATCTACCCTCGGGGATTCATTACACTTATAGTAAACAAACTCAACGTGGATACTTGTACGGCGTGCCTCCTAAAGATCAAAAGAGCTTTAAGGTATATATTACACCGACTCATTATATCCCTTTTTTTCTAAATTTTACAAACGTATTTATAGATTTTTTATTACAAGTTTACATGCGCGCTTTTTTTTTTAAAAGAAAGATTCTTTTTAACGCATCGGTTACGTTAATTATCGTTTTTTTTTCTTCAGCTGCAAATCATTGCTCTGAATAAGACGACCTACGAGACGAGAGAAAAAATCCTCGAAATTATAGTGTCGGAGAACGACAGCATTTCGAAGTATCAAATCCAATTAAAGGTCAATAATTGGAATGTTGAAGACATGATCGATCTCAATATGATTCACACACTTTACGACGAGCTCAGGTAATCCGTTAAAAGTCGATTCGTTACGTATTCTAAAAATTGTATGAACTTGACATTTAATTCCTTATGCAATAACAATGTACTTAACAGTATTAAATAACTTAAGAGTCTGATAAATTTATCGTTAAACAAAATTGCGTTAATTAAGAAAAAAATAAATAACAGAAGCTTACTCGGCGATAAAACATTGAATAAACTGAAACATCATTACCTAAGAGATTTGATCTCAATGTTTAATTGAGTGAGTATGTAGAAGCATAACGAGTAACAACACTCTTTTTTTTCGAGTGCCGTAATTGATTCGATAATACGTTGCTCGAACTACATCAACTTTTGACATTCAATGATGATAATTCGACTGGATGTATTACAGTCCATTCTATCCTCTGACGTAGTTTCAAACGAACGATAAAGTAAATACTAATTACGCGATAAGATAACGTTGCAACCTTTTCGTTACAACGGCCAATTCATATTTCGTAGAAGTGATTTTCGTTTTCGAATTCGCTCGGTTATATATACATTTTAAATATTATAAACTTTCTGTACAAGTCGTTATCGGTGAAAGTTGTCCATGAATCACTATGTTTCTCGCGATTTCCGTCTTGACTAATGTAAATAATGATTTTTCATTAAAATATCGTATTTACTATTTAATGAATAATTCATTTTTATGAGTAATTCATTGATATCAATTTTCATGTTATTTATATAGATATAAGTGGGAAGTGTTCAAGTTTATAGAATTAATAATTATTGATTTATTTGTGTTTATAAAAAAAAAAAAAAACAAAATTCATATACGAAACCGTTTTATTTCAAATGACTGTACGTATCTATCATAGTGCACTACGAATCAAATTGCAATTTATTTAATTTTCTTTTTAATGTTGCGAATCACTGAATACTCATATTTTAATATAATTACACATTTTATAATTGCACTGTTTGTACGCGAAATGAAGTTTAAAAGACAAATATACATATAGTTTGAAATTGGCTGTTTACATAAGCTTCGTAATAGACATAGAAATTAGTTAAAATATTAAACACAAAAAACACAATATCAATAAAGAAACGAGTAAATAAATTTGTTATCGTTTGTTTATCTATCAGGGAAAACATCTGGAAAAACGCGACGGATCTTCAATTAACTTTTTTGGCACCAGCGGTAGAATTGGGTGCAAGATTCCCATTAAAACCTGGTGAAAAAGTAGGGTAAGTGGTTTTGTTCTAGTTTGCATACGGTAATGTAACTTTGATGTGTCTGAACGCTCGGTAAAAGTAACTTGTTTGTACTTTAGTTGTTGATTTCCAAGACGATGACGATGCCGATGTATATATACGCTCGTCTCTTTAAATTCAACCGACGTTTCTTTATAGCGACGAGCCCAGAGTTTCCGTTTACGCGAAACGTTTGTAACGGTGATAAGATCGGTATTTGCAAGTAATGAAACAAGACGATCTTTCCGAGTACCTATGTTCTTTTGTAGCGACTGTCAAAATCGGGAGATATATAATGTGTACGTTGTTAATCGATTAACAAGAAAATTATCAAAAAATAATGTAGAGTGGAATTAATCGAAGCTTAAGTATCACTTATCGAATACTGTAATATATATATACACAAGATTTAACATATAAGAAAATAAATCTAGAGCTAGGATAGGACGTTCATTACTCGATCGTTTGCACGGATGACTATTGGAATATTATCGATAGGATAAACAAGTATAAAAAGAAAAACGGGTCAGTTGTGAACGAAACGATGCTCAATAGGAAAAAGAGATATACACGGTTAGCGTAACCGCACGACGACGGTTGTGGTGGCGCGGCGACGTTTCGGTCTCGGTTGGCGCTTCCGCTATCGCTCTGACGTTAATGCGCCGATCGTCCGAGGCGGCGGAAAAGAACGTTGTGACGCGCTTCGGCGCTATTAATTGCATCGTGCGCTCGCTTTCGTGGCTCGCTCTTATCGAATCTTTCCTATTTTTGGCGCCTATAGTTCTATACGAGAGCTGCGCACCGGTTCAGCTTCCTCGATATAGACGTTACACCAACGACGACACACCTGTCTATATATCAAAGATTCGTTTTGCTTTTTGTTTAACACGCGCGCTCAATGTCTAGCGGGAAATTTGTTTTCCACCTTGTAATAGAAAATAATCTCGTAATCGCTCGCACTAAGTATTATTTAAGTAGTAACTGTTTACGCATAACAACCAGTTCCTGTCAACGAGAATAGTCGGAAGATACGATTACTCTTTACGAGAGACATTCCGTTAAACAATTTCAAATTCGCCAAACTATTTTTTAAACTAATAATCGACTTCGATTACAACGAAACGCTATAAACGTTCAGTGAATTTAAAATAATCTGCTTCATTTCACATTTAAAACACTTATTGTTTTTTCAAAACACGTCGATAAAGCATTGAAAATCCTGTTAAAGTACACAAATACATTTGTGTCAGGAACGTAAGATTTTATGCACTACGTGCGTTCCGATCACCTGGGTGAACGCACTCGACATTCTTTCAAATCGATAAGATTATTTGCGGAGTCTACGCTGTTCTTAGATCAAGAGATGTGTATTAAATCGTATGTTTACCAATTTAAAAATAGATATCGGTGTGTTGAACATTAAGCCCACGTTTTATGCAGTCTCGAGATGGTTAGTTTCGTTAGACGTCTCGTTAATATTTAGTTTTTGTTTTATTCCTCATTTAATGCACTGTTGTTGATATCCGAACATATTACCTTATTAAACTCTATCCTTCCCCGAACATTAATTAAAATATTCGAATAATTACCGGATAAAAGTGAAATTGCACACAAATATTTTCTTCCGAATTCTCTATTTCTTCCCCTATTTACACGGTTATACGGGTCAAAATCACAACTAATGAAAAAAAGATCGTTGGAATCGAAAAATCAAAGGTACACATAAGCATGCCGGTCACGTTTTAATCGTAAACTAACAATCCAAACGGAACATTTCGATATTATACATCGACGCATAAATCGTGTAGTTGCATGTATATGTATATATTTACATACGTCGGGAGCGCAACAAGTGTCTTGCACGAAAAGAAAAAAAAAATCAATCACTCGGAGTTGAGAGACGGAGAGAGAAAAAAAAAAGAGAGAAGGAGGAAAGAGTCATTTTAAAAAATGTGTATTCGCGCAACGATTTTTCTCGAGATGAAAATGATGAAAGGTAATATGCGTGTAACTCGAGTACAATCCGAATGAGCTTGTGGAAACTCAGAAGTCTGGAGAGAGAAAAGGAAAAAGACGAAAACACCTCAGATTAGTTGTATACGTTTGACCGCTTTTTAAATTTGTAACGACGGTCGTGGCAGACTACGTTTTTCTTTTATAGCGTCCACGCACACACCACACACACCCGCACGCACCCATATGTATCTCTCTTAAACGAAGTTAAAACAAAAGCGGTGGTATTTTCATCTACTGTGACGGTGTGATTTAAAGAGTGCTGCCGGTATATGCTTGAATATAAATGTATATATATATATATATATCGCTGGTTTCTTCGGCAAATGAATTACTACGCGCAATAATGAGTTTATATATCGTTAAAAAATATAAAATTTATCGCAAACAAAAATAAATTTACGAGTTAAATTTTACAGTGATAAGTAATGCCCCGAACTGAATGAATGTGCAATGGTTTATAAGATTGTATGTCTGTAAAAATCTAAAGATATTTATATATATATGTATAAAATACGTATAGATATACGTATATCGGCGAATAGGTATAACGAACGGTTACAGAGGCGTCACGCGGTACATCACTCATTCATCACTAGTACGCGTATATACACACATCTTACGGTAAATGATTGCTATATCACGTCACTATATCTAATTTGCAATTAAATTCAAATTTTATGCACTATATCATCATCATCACCAAGGATCCGTTAAATGTGGGGTTTTAAAAATGTGTGAAAAGAAAAGACACATCTCGGTGTGTATACGAGATGTCGTCAATACACATTAATGCGTATATATATATATACATATATACATATAGAACCGATAAAACGTCGATTTTAGGAAAGATCCAAAGTTTTAGGCAAGGCTCGTTATTGAAACAAGTCACGTACCCATCTCGTCGATCCAGGCCTCTCACTCGCGTTTTTCGAATGAACCGTATAGTCTTCACTATGTTGTATCCGCGCGCGCGCGCGGGCACGCACACACACACACACTTGTGCACACACACCGATTAGGTATGTATAGATATATGGATATACATACACGTCTAGGTGTATACGTCCACGTCGATGTACATACGTGTATATAATGTGTATATGTGCATATGTATGTATATATATGTATGCCGAGTTAACTTCACTATCCCGAGACGCCGGGGCGCACTCCGCGCCGACGGGCGAGCGGCAACTGAACCGAGTACCGACCGACCGGCGACCGGAGACTCGAAAGAGTCCCACGCGACTCCTTCCCTACTCCAAACCCGATTCTTTCTCACTCTCCTCTCTCTCTCTCTCTCTCTCTCTCTCTCTCTCTCTTTCTCTCTTTCTGTCGAGTTTATATTATACATACATACGTATATATTCTCGTATCTCCCGCAGCGCGTTTCGTTCGTATTCTTCCTTCCGACCCTTTTCTCCTATACATTTTATTTTTATTACATTTTGTTTTCTTTTCTTATATTTTTTTTTATTTTAACTCTTCAGGTTCTGCAGTATTAATTCGAATCTGCCGAATTTAGGTTGACAGATCACATTTTTAGATTTATCAAGATCGTTACGCGCGAGATAAGAAAATTTATTACCCTATTGTTAATTATCTTTTGATTAAGACGAACGCGAGTGAGAGAACGGAACAGATTTGCCAGAGACGATCTATATAGACGATGCGCGTGTTAAATAATTATTTATCGGTGCACTTCGAATCCGCATTTTTGACGTTTACTCGTATAGTTTTTGAAAAATAATTAGTAAATGAACGTCGGTGTCATTATGACACAATGGCTTATAACATACATCGTTCCCTATATATATATAAAAGAAAATCTGAAATCTGCATATCATTCTACTACGTCACTATCTTATGTCACATATATTTATCCACACATCAGTCGAATTCCCGAAAGAGACATATATCGGATTGTACCGAAGTACCATCGATGCAACGATACGAAAGAAAAAATATGCCAAACGAACGAAATAAATTCGCTAAAATTTCTATATATAAGTATATTTTAAGCTATATACCTCGACAGTTTTATATACAGACGCGCGAACGAGCGCGAATAGCGTTGATGGTATAAGATATTCCTCTGACTCTTTCTCTCTTTCTATCTATGTTTGTCCCCGCGTCCGTCTGGTCTTTTCATTCGTGTATAAGTGTATATATATATACCTATCTCGAACTCGAGCGAGTGACACTCTCCCTTTGCATCGCGGTGTCGTCGTCCCCTCTTCGTCTGGTTACGCTTCCGCGTGAATGGCAACGCGATATATACATCACCCAAGAGTAAATTCGCGAATGACTCCGGTAAACTTTGAGATCGGTATGGAGATACACCACCATTTTTTGACATACCTTCGGATTCTGGTATAGTAAGCAAGTTATTCATTTTCATTGTGAACACGATTGATATTTCTCTCGTCATTACACGTTGTATTGATTTTTACTCAATTTTCTACTATAACTATTCCATTTTTATCGAATGTAAGTGTGCACTATCAATTAGATTAATTTACATTCTTCTTTCTACATTAAACAAACATTATATTATATAATTATGTTTTCACCGGCCATAAAGAGTTTAGTCGTTTCTTTTCATTACGAAATCCTCGAGGTACGTCAAAAGAATTCGTATACGAATCATTTATTATACGGGGACATTGGAATCTTATACTTTCGTCGATATACTTTATGCTACGCGATTCATCCTTTTATCGCGTAATAATATAAATAGTATATATAAATATAATTGACGGATAACAGAATTTTATTACATCGCTTTAACAGTAATTTAATTACTATTTTTTTATACATTTTTAGAACTATTTTGAGACTTGGAAGCTCTACACCCTTTTCGAACGATCTACTAAATCTTGAAAAAGAATTCGAACCACTTATTAAGAAGTTTTCAACTTGTAACTTTAAAAAAGGCACCTACGATCGATTTTTTAAGAATTTTGAATTTGATTGGTGTTACCTCAGATTGGTAAGTACGCCTGGCTTCTTATGCGTTATAATAATTTGTACGATTTCTTTAAACTAGGAGATTAAAAGTATTGTAAAAACAAACTGAATGATGGATATCTAAAAAGTAAAAAATTGAAATTTCAGATAGAAGAAGATTACGGAGTGCAACAAGAAAGTGCAAGGCGCGACACAAGTGCGAGTATCATTGGACTGCCATCATCGAGTAGTAGTAATAATAGTGCATCCGATCGTTCGGAGTGGCGTTGGACCCAGCCCCACAAGGCCCACGTGCCAACACGAAATTACCGAAATGAAATTTTTACGAGTGTTTTTGTACCTGCGTTTCTGCTCATTCTTCTAGTTGGATTTTTAAGCGCTGCCCTTTGCCTCCACCACGATCAATTGTAACTATTATATTTATACAACTTTATTTTTTTATTTATACTTCATAAACTCCCATTTACCGTACTTTTTCGAGTTGTTTAAAAATAATAATTTTGTTGGCCAGGCAAAAGCGTACAATCATTTTGGCGATACTGCATTTTTTTTCCTAGAAATACTGTTAAATTAGCACAAAAACAAGAGTTTTTTTTTCTTTGTTTTTAATAATTATATAAAACATATATATACTTAAAAAATAATGAAAAACAAATTTTAAGATTTTGCAAAGTAGTTGTAACAAAATACCGTATACGAGTTTCAAGTAAGACACAACGATTGATCATCCAGTCGTTTACGAATACGATAATACCAGCGATTTTAGTAAGAAAAATATGACTTTTTTTCGAAACGACAAGAAATATCAGAAGTTGATCTTTATTTTTTCTCTATCAATCGTACACGTGTATTATTACTTTACTTTTACATATTAGAACGAGATGTCTTAACAGAACAAAAAAAAACCGATATACGTTACAGTCGCAATGTTAAACGAAAATATAAAGAATTGTAATAACTAAAATTAATCACAATTTAGTTTAAATTTATTTTAAAAAGTCATCAGACCTATTGTATTAAAATAAACGTGAGCCCTTAGAAAAATTAGCGATATCACATAAAAAAAGGTATAACTATATATACACAATCCATGTGGGCGTAAATTTGATGTGTTTCATTTCGAGCATATAGTAGATATGTGTATATGTATTTGGGAGAAGGAGAATCTATTCGTGCTTGTGCAGTCGCGCGCGGTCGTACTGGTTTTTCGCCTCGTTCGCCACTACCGCCGTCGCGTTCTAGAGTAAAAAGCAAAAAGGAGATCGAGAAAGACGAAACGAAGCGCGAAGGAAGAGTGGGGAATATACAAGGCCGCGACGTCGTCGATGACGTCGATTACCGGTACGATGGAAATGCGAGCTCGATAAGCTCTCCATGCATGTATATATACCAGCCATCAGGATATTTACCGTAAATTCTTGTGAATCGCTTAACGAGCTTACTTTTCAATTTTCTTATATATATATTAATAACCGTGCGCGCGTCCGTAACTCATTGATTTATATATATATGAAATGTTTGCAAAATACGCTCACCTGAGATGATTGTACAATAATCGAATCTACACGTGATGTATTTATGTAAATGTAAAATATGTTAAAAACCAACTTTTCGTTACGTCGAATAGTACAGAGACATCTTGATAAACACATTTCCGATAAAAAAAAGGAGGTTCGAGAACTATACAAATTACGTTTAATTTCAACTAGTTTTCTACTAACTATAGGTTATACGATTTCAAAATAAGTCCATTCGAAGAAACGAGTGAACAAGTTATTGTCAAATTTGAGTAGTATTATTTAAACCATTGTATGTACGAGCGCGTACGCGGCTCGAAGTGCTCGACAGAACCATCTTGGAATGAGAAACATGCGTATAGAAAAAAAAAAGAAAAAAAGTAAAATGCAGTTTAGTCAAACGTTACGCGAGAGGAGGATCGCATCGTGTTTACGCGAGCTTGCGGGGATCGTGCGATTATCGTGACCGATAAGAGTAGACTCGACCTACGTTCGTTCGAGGACAAACTTGATACTCGATTCGCGGTTGACGCGTTTGACGTAGTCGCGTTATAGTATACCGATATCTACACCGTGTCTCGCAACCGATTCTCGTGGTTTATATATCTCCGTTACAAAGTAATATACGACCGTCCTTCGTTTAAATTTCTTGTATACATAATTACCTGATTTATTTTATTTTTTAGTATAACTAAGTATCGGAGCACGCTTCGTCCTCTAATAAAATTTTCTTTTTTTTTGTTTGTTAATTTTATCTTTTTTTGTTTTCGTTCAGTATATCGTCGAACGGAAAGAGAGGATCTTCGCTTTTAATGGATAATGGTGGAACTAATGGTGTTCAAATGATCCAATACGCAGCGACGTCGAGTAGAGGTACTATTCGTTCCCTCTCGGCTACTCAACCCACCTGTAGTCCAACACCCAGCGATTCTCGATCGACCGAACGTAGTCCACGGTAAATATTCATTTTTCATTCGTTTGCTCGACAACTATATATTAACTGTTTGTATCGTTTTAGCATTTCGAAGGATCACGCCAATTCGTACGTACGTCCAAATCCACCACCTTACATTAGTCCAAACAATTTGTAAGTATATTTCGTATAAAGCATATATCGTATGTCTCATCATTCTGATTATCGATATATCATAACTTTTATATATACATACGAACGAATATACATCTGTTAATTCACATCGATAATCTATACGATGTTTTAAAATATCATTTTACTTTTCAATGTGTAAAAAATGTATTAATTTCGACAGCGGAACCGGTATACGAGCCAGAGCCGACTTTTGACTAAACGAGGAGCCGGCGCAGACGTGGTTTTGCTGAAAAATTTAAACGCTATACGTATATAGGAATACTCAAGATCTATACGTTTAAATTTGAATGACGAAAACACAGAATTTTGCGTTGTAGTCAATTTTCGTGTGCAATCGATCAAAGTTATCATCGCAAAACGACGAAACCGGCTCCGATTTTACAGAACCGCGTGAAGGGGAAACGCTTTTTTTTTTTTCTTCTCTCTAAAAAGCAACGTATGTATCTATAAAACACGTGTCTACGCATATTTTATGTAAAATTTTATATGACGTATTTTTCTTTTATTTTTAACAACAAATGCATTTATATCTATATACCTTATACATACATATCTAGAGGCGAGCAAGCGAAATAGAATTGTAAGTAGGATATTAAATTTGTAGATTATTGTATTATATTCACGTACGCGAATTTGTTAGTATATACTTTTACTTTTCGATAGCGTTACATTTGTATTGAAAATGTGTGTTTTTCATCGTAACGAGAACAAAAAATACGGGAAAAAAAAATATAAGTAACGTATATTCACCGATGATACGACGAAATAAAATTTTGAAAATCAAAGCCGACTGAAACTTTTACCAATTGCATAAATAAGTTTGATTGATCTGTGACGTTAAATCGCACGTATTATTGCGAAAACATTAAATATTTGTTGTGTTTCACGCTGACTGATCTTTACTTTAGCAAATTATGTACAAATATAGTTATGTTATATCGTTAAGTTTTTATCTCAAATTATTTATGATTGTGAATTTTGTTAAATTTTTTATCTAAATTATATTTTCCTGTTATTAAGTGAAAATTATTGTTAACTGCGATTCGCGCAATAGAAAGTATGTAAAATTAGTTTATGCAAGTCAATTATTGTTTAGTATAATATTACGTGTCTACAAAAAAAATACTAAGTATCATTATTTTAAATACGTATTTTTTTACAGACGGATTGTTCACACTGCCTGTAGTTTATATAAAAATTTAAACAAAGTTAACTGCAATACGAATTTTTGTTACCGAGTACAAAAAATTGTAATAAACAAACGGTACTGTGTTGAGATAAATATAGTAGAAAATAAATATAAATAGAGTGTATGAAAATGTCCACTAATTATTTCCTAATTATACGCCGCGTAAAACAAATACATATATATATACAAAGCACTTAAAAGGAAGTTGAATAGAATAAAAAAATTGGACCGTAATTTTAAAAGATCAACGCGCAAAGATTCTTTTAAAGCGTAAAAGTGAAAGGACACATATAAGTACTTACCACCATCAATTTGAAAATCCGCTTTCGAATGTCCCACGCGAATTACGAAATCGAGTCGCGAGGCCCAGAAACAGAAAGACAACTCGAAACACCTCGTCGATCGGTCGATTCGTCATATCCACCCACGAATGTATACACATACGAGATAAAACACAATAAAGTTGCGAGTCGTGCATTTCGCGCGCGCTTTTTTCTCGACGCATGCGCCCAGTACCCACGCTTTAGGAAAGGTATATCGTATATACATAACTACATAAGTACACCCTAGAAACCTAGTGCGCCCGTGAGGCGTGAGCGGTGAGCGCCGAGCGGCGAGAGAGATGCTGTATTCACCTATATAGTACGAGATGTATATATGTATTATACACAAAGAAAGCGAAAGCGCGCACGCATCGACGCGTCGCGCGTCGTTTGTGGTACTGTCGCTTTTGTATCTTTAGTCTCTTGACTATCCTATACGCGTGTCTCTTCGTGTATATGTATATATACACATTGACATTACACACTACACAGAGGTGTATATACACACAGTTACGAGGGGGGATATACGCGTGCGCGTAAGCGTAACGACAGAAGAGTCGACCGAGCAACAAAGACTGGGGGTGAGACTGCGGGAGACTGAGAGAGCTAGTGCGATTTTATAATTGCGAGCAGCGAGAGTCCTCGCGGGGCACGTGGACGATATGGCCGGCGTCGTCCCGCTCTCCGGCAAGTCGGGCAGGAGGCAGTGGACTTTACACGGTAAGTTTTTAAACTCTTAGTTATCGTTACGTCTATACGAGTCTCTCCTTCTATTTTACTTCTGTCTTGCCAAGTTCGCTTTGACCTCCCACACCGATTTTCGATGCAACCAACTACTTTTTTATACTTTCAAAAACAATTTTTTTTCGTTTATTTATAAACAAACTTTCCCTTTAAATCATTTCAATTGTTTATCTGATACCTGTTGGCGCATGATCATCGAATACTTGGATTCTAATTTATTTTGCTAAATATAGATTATTGATTCGTTTATTGTTGATAGACGTGATTTATATTACATAGAGGTTTATATTTCAAATATATACTTAATACATTTTTTAAATATTATTTATTACTTAAAACATCTATCTTCTTATTTTTTTGATATTTTATTATTTGTTTTGATAATATTCACTTATATTGAGGATACAAGAAATTTTGAAGTAGTAATTAATATTCATTGTTTAAATGTCATGTTCATCATTTATTTTAGAATTAAATTATTTATAAAATTTATTCAGTTTTACATTGCTTTAAATTTCAATAAAATATAATGCTTTATTTTTTTGTATATGTATAGTTGTAGTTATAATGCATATTAGATTTATTTTTGTTGATTATATAGATGGACCAAAAGGTTCTCTTAGAAGACTACGATCTCAGTTAGCTGAAGATGGATGCCCTGAATCTCAAGTTGTTTTGGCTAAACAGTTACTCGACGAAAGCAGTGGTATATATCAATTTTATTCAAGTATAGTTCATATGATGCAATTATTATAGTAGAATTAAAATGAATATATTCATTATTAGAATTAGATATTGATAAAGAGGAAAATGCCAAATTGGGAGTTTATTGGTTGACTAAAGCATCGGAACAAGGTAATGTCGAAGCTACAGATATGTTACGCAAGTGTCTGGCTACTGGTCAAGGTATTACCGAACATAATTACTATGATGTAAAAAGCTGCCTAGATATGTCGCAAGATGAAAAGCTTGCTAGGCGAGCTGCTAGAGAAATGTTTACAAGGTACTATAAATTTAAAATCACCAAACTAAAAATTATTTTCTATAATTCAATGAATAATAACATTATTATATAACAGTTTATCAAATGGAGAAGAATTTATTACAACGGAACAATTGCAGCGTTGCATGAGAAATATAGCATTTCCTTCTACTAGTAAAAAATCTAGTAACAGTCAATATGTAAATGGCAAAAATCACCTTCAAAAATCTTTAACTGAAAACAGTAATGATCAAGATTCACTTTCAGAAGATGATTCGAATGAAGATCAATATTCAAAAGATTCAGAAAAGGTTGAAGAAATATCACCAGGTACAAAGAAAATTTTCTTTTTCTTTTAACATTTCATTATTGAATAATATCTTAAATGTCAGAAACAAATAATATGAATATAGTTTATTTATTAACAATTTTCTTGCCTAGATTGGTCAGCGCACCAAGGTGAAAAGCTAAGCGAGGCAGCTCTTGTATCTGCAGCAGTGTCATATGCAAAAGGTACCTTACCCGTGGTATCCCGGGTCCTCTGCTTAGCAGAACCCGGCCAAATGGATCTTGACGCAGTACCAATTTTGCAACGCCCCTTTGTTCATCCACTCGCTTATCTTAAACGTTTATACATCTGGCTAGTAGAAACTTTAGGTCGTCGTGGCTTGCCATTGCGCAAACTCTTCTTTACCGCACATCTACACACAATAATGCTGATTTTATTGCATACTCTCCTGGGCACTGAAAGTGTCGTTTTATTTGTACCATTGGCTCTCTATTATCTTTCCTTCATTGTGATGATCATAGCAACTTTTCAAATACTTCAAAGGAAACGCGAGTTAACTGATTTGCGAATCTGGTCACGCTTATTTTTAAGCTATTCTGGTGGTAGTCTCAATCCAGAGGAAGCCGAGTATCAGTTCTGCAGAAACAATCTCAAACCATATGCTCATTTTTTCTTAGCTTTACTTCTGAATCTATTACTGTTTCCGGTAATAGCTCATCAATGGACACCTCAATCTGAGTTTACAGTGATAGCTTTTACTCTTACTTTAATTACACTTTTTAACTTTGCTTGGAAAGCAAATGGATCATGGCATCCTGATTTTCTAGCTATGTTCAGTTTCAGTGTAAATGTTCTAGCAAAATATCCTTACGAGATGGATGTAGTGGTAGCTCAGACTTGGCGATTCTTAGATATTAAAGTTCCTACTTTTGCTTCTTACGTCGTCGGAAATGGAATCGAATTTTGTCTAAATTTCCGCGTCGTATTTTATTTGCTTATACCTGCTGTATTTTTGAAAATGGCTGCAAGAGATAATTGGAAAGGAACTTATAAGATCTTAATACCACACTGCGTTACTTTAAGCTGGTGGCAAATGGCAGTGTTAAGCTCGCAAAGCGCTACTTGGTATGGTTTAATAAGAGGTGCTTTAGCGCTCGTTGGTACTGTTTTATTTTTACCTATAGTGGGTCTTATGTCTATTGTTTTACCTATCGTCGCCACGGTCAAATACATGTCCGAAAGCGATCAAATTATGAGAATAGGTGCCACGACGATCTTAGGTGGTTTGCCTTTCTTAGCTTCTTGGTACCTTAGAAGAATTCGAGCAACAAGGAGACTTAACTGGATTGTCACTTGCATTCAAGTAAGTTAAATTATATAAAATTTATTTTTAAGAAAAAAAAACATTGTGAATGATGTATGCAAAATTGTATTATTTACACATTATGTAACTTTTCCAATTTATTATTTATTTAGTACTATTACTTATATAATATTTAATTAATAAAATAATATAATTACAGTTGCTAGTCGGATTTTCCGCGGGATTGTTTCTTATTTGGCCGCTAATCATTCGTGTACTAGTATCAAACTCTTATAAAGTGAGTATTTTCAAAATATAGTTATTAATGGATTGATAGATTATGCAGTCCTTTATTGTTTGATTAATTGTTTACTTTAAATAATTTACAGGAAATTCCACATCGAATTCAGTCTGGGTTGTTTGAAACGCCCACTGATATCCCACTTTCTTGGGAACTATATCAAAACTATTGTCACCAACCAGCATGGGAGGAAAGTGCTTCACACGCACAAATTCAAGTTCAATGTGCTCATCTTGAAGGGGTTCCTGTATCTTGGGAAGGTTATGTTACCAATACTCGTGTCAAATCCATTAACAACAATTTAGCTCTTGCAATAGATTATTTTCCAGATTTCCTTGCCGAGCCACTGCGATGCATCTTTGGTGAACCACATAAAGATGATTGTGACAAGTGAGTGAAGATTCATTTTTATTTTACTAATTTTCATTTACGTCTAACATTAATTTTATGAAACTATTATAAAATATTTTTTAGATATGCAGATCGACGAAAACTTAATTGTAAAGCACACCTTAATATACGTAAGAAAAAGAGTACGTGTCATCTAGCTGCTTGGAACATATATGAGTTTGAAATTATAGTGAAAATGAAAAATGGTATATGGGGTAGTAATGCTCAACTCACATTACTAGGTGATCGTTCTTTTGGTAATTTCACTTTAAACATCTACCCTGGCGATAAAATTTGGTTTAACGGTATTTTATCAAATGTGGCTCTTGAAAGTGAATCATTACTAGGTGGAACAAATCCTCATGTAATGCTTGAAGAGGTTGGTTGTCATGTTTGTCACACTATAGGTTTAAAATCGTACAAACGTGAAAGGTATAAAATCTCCTTTAACGATTTTCTCAAAGGTGTTTCTTCGAGCGCCAAAACTGTGCTAAATTTTCTTCTTAATCCTATCGTGATATTTAAATAGAGCTTTACTGTTACAATAACTAAAATTTATATATAGAACATTTCTTTGCACAACTATTATTAAAAAAAATTTGTTTAATTACTTTCATTACATCACACAATTTTCACTATAAAACTATTCAGACCGCCAATCAATTTTTTTCTTATAACAATATTATTAAATAAAACACCTTTTTTCCTAATTTTTATGCATCATATAACCTACATATTATTACAATTACCTAAATATAATTTGCACTATATCTAATAAGATATCTTATAATTTCAAATAACAAATCTATGTTAATATAAATTGATAAATAATTACATGTACCTTGGTATGGTTACATTATAATTAGATATTATACGTTTAAAACTTAGATTTTACATTTTTTATATTGTGTTCAATTTAACTTCCATTACAAAAATGTACATATATGTATAGTTACGGAATATTCAGTAAAAATTTTTAATTTAGCTGTTTGAAATTACGCATCACTAAAAGCCAATAGTAAATACGTTAAGGTTAAATGTTTAGAAGCATTGATAAATATTTTTTTATTATTACTATTACATCCCGGTATAATGCCAGTGTTTGCAATTATATAGAATATTAATGTATAAGACTTACTAGAAAGTATTTAAATTAGCTAGATCATAACGACCAAATGGTGTGTAGAATACGTATAATTGTTTACATTTTGCGTTACCTTTGACTCAGGTATTAATAACTAATAGTGCGTTTAAGTTTTTAAGTCTGAAAGAATGTTACTTTGCACTAAAAAGAATTGCATGATACCCAGTAATGATAGATAATTTCAATTTCACTGTGCATCTACTAAATAATTATCTTCACATGTTTATTCTCTAAAAAATGTTACTATTGCTGTACCTAAACATGTAAATGAAAATTAATATTTTGATACAGTGTGCGTAAAATGCGATTTTACGCACTGATTGTTTTTTAAAAATCGCATTTATATCTTCTGTATCAAAAAGATGATTTTTATCTTGTGTGAAATAAAAACTTTCACACTAGTATCGAAAAGTACTATTTTTTTATTACGTTCAATAAAAAAACTTAGATGTAACTTTAATTGTGACAAGTTTACCATTTAATAATAGCTAAGTAGTAAGTTTTACCTCAATTTATGAAAACGTAAATTAATATTATAAACAATTTTTTTAATATTATTTCATAAATACTAAATAAATATAAAATACAATTATAATAATGCTATGCGTTATTCACGTATTATAATTATGAAATAAATAAAATGTTGATAGGTTTTTTGTATTAATACATATTTGACTTTAATAATTTTCTCTCTTTTACATATCATTAACATAATTGTAATAATTCACGTTATCACCACTTTAATGTGTAATTACTGGTTACCTGTATGAAATTTCATATTTTATTTACATGAAGGTATATAATATGAAAATGATACTTGTAAAAAGAAATAATTTGTTTAATGTGTACAAGAAAAACGTTAATGATATATAATAATCATAATTGTGCCTAAAATTTAGCAGTACAAAAGAAATTTACAATATTTATCTTTGTCTTTACAAATGTAAATTTTATTTAAACTAAATAAAAATTTGTAGATAATGATGTGTAAGTAAAAAATGTTGACCAAAATTAATTATATGCGATTTGTTGGATTGTGAAGATGTGCCTTGTATTTCATTGGATAATTAAAAGAATTCTTAAATGTTATTAAAATTGAGATGAATTCACTTATTAAAATGATTCTAAAATAATTAACATTTCAGTGTTTTATTTTATATTAACGAAAGATTTAGTTAAGAAACTATATAACAATGGAAAAATTTTTATATTATGTATTCAAATTAATAATTATGTTCAATAATAAAACAGTCGACGTATTGTTAATTTTTTACCTCTCCCCTTCCTGTTCTTGTTATTAAATAAAATGTAACATGCACGTTAAAGGAAAACTGTAATTTATTTTTACATATATAAGTACATATTTATTTTATTTGGCAACAATTTGAAAAGATTTCTCGTATTAAAACAGCAATGTCGCAGCAGGTAGTTATCTTAAGATTATTTGCTATAGACAATGTTGTACTGTTCATTTATGTACAAATTTTTAATCTAGTTTTATAAGTCTTTTTCACCTCTTATAATAAAAAAAAAGCATTTTTATTTATTTCACACATTTTAAAGTATTGCGTATTTTAAATTGCATTAATTGTCGTCATAATTGCATTGATTTGAATTGAAAGAGTACATATTTTTAATAAAACTATGTGTTTGTGTCAAAAATATTTCGAACGTAAATATTACGTTAACAAAAATATCGCACTTGCATTGTTGAAATATATAAATAAAAACATAACCGCAATATTTATAAATATTAACTTAAAATTACATCTTGATATAACTAAAACCACAAAGTCCACTTACATGCACTGGCACACAAATAAATTTTATTTTAAAAAACTACTTAATTTAATTGTTTTCACGATAGAGGAATGTCTCTCAGCTTGTATTTGAAATAACTGAGGCATAAACTTAGTAAAATCGTTTTCTGCTGTTTTCTTGATGTTTCTGGTAGAACATAATTCCAATCACTACACAAGCAATGATTGCTATAGCACCAACTAACATCAGTAGAAAAATCTTCACCCCACTTAAAGACGATGGTTTTGGGTCATCAACATGTTCTGAATAATTAAAAAAATATAATTTTAAAAATGTATTTATACACAAAAATTATTACTTATTATAACTTTTAATTACCTCTTGGAGTTTCAAAGTAAGCGGCAGATGGTATAATTTTGGATCTATCTTCTTCATCCTTTGTCTAAAACAATTTAATTTTTAAATAATAAATATGTTTTCAAATATTTATAATTACATTATTAATCAAAATATATATTTACATCATTTGGTAAATCCAATTCGAACAATCGCACAGACAAAATTTCATGATTATCAGATAAATCTCCTGTTGTAGCAGTCACACCAAAATAATAACCAGTTGGCAATTTAATTTCTTTTATAGAAAAGCACTCTTTCCATGCACCTTTACTTGAAATATCAGTGGATACTATGAAGAACATTAGAAATATTTTAAATTAAAAAATATGTAATAAAAATAGTTGAAAAATTAAAATGATTATTACCCGTTAAAGTATCTTTTTCATATTTTATCGATACATGAGTATCATGTTCCAAATTTCTAAATTTAGCTTCACAACCCGCAAGTTGTGTATGAGTACCATCACGATCATGATCATAATGAAGAGAACCATTGTTTATCATTGCTGAGATATATGGATGTTGATGCTGATAAATTATTGTATATTAAAAAAATGTATTTATTTCATTTATAAATGTTTTTCAAACCTCCTACTTACATTATGTCGTCCATTGTGATTACTATAAGTATCGAGTATAACACCTAATCCATGGAAGAAATCTTTACTGCCAAATACTGGTCCTGCTTGCATCCTATCTTTAGCATACCAAATTGCAAAACCATCTCCAAATAAATCTCTACCTTTACCATGAACCTTAAAATGTACTTGCAATTCCCAATTCCTTACGTTGCATGGCTATAAAAAATTAATAAAACTAAAATATGATGTATCAATTGTTTAAGAAAAAAATGTTTACATTTAATTTACCACTGTATTCCATATAGCACCTTGTTGACTCTGAACATCTGGTGTTAATCTTATATAATTATTTGTAACCAATGTACTTCCCATGAAATCCCAATAAGGTATTGTCATTCCAGATCCTGTAAAAAAATAAAAAAAAAGCAAAATAAGCAGTTGCAAAAATGGGAGAGCATTAAAAAGAATTCCAACATTTTCAGTCGGCACGAAGTATTATCTATAAAATTTAGATAAAGTGATAAAATTATTATTCGCCAAAAATGATTGATTGATATTAAAAATCGTTGAAAAATGATGACGCGTCAAAATAGTTATCATCATCATAATTACCGCATAACCTTAAAGTAATAAAATGAAAGTCAAAAACTTTATCTAAATTAATATAATAGGTATTTTTCAATTTCAAATGTAGTCATTATCGAAAAAAAGTGATAATAAAGTAAAATAAAAAAAAAATTAAACTAATTAAATGAAATTTAAATATCAAAAATGATCTATTTGATCTACCTTGATACGGTCGAATTAACGAATGTTCTCGTTTCATATAATAGTTTGCATTCCATTCTGCACAAACAGCAACAATTAATTCTACGATAAGTAACCAATACCAACTAACGCTCTTGGTAATAGTTTTCATTTTTGTTTAATATATTTAACAAACAGAACAATCCTATACGATTTAATGTAAAAAGCTTCGAAACTACACTAAACGAATAACACAGCTCAATCGTTTCCTCATGAATATTAGAACTTACGTGTGTCAGTGTGTGTGTGACTCTCTATACATGTAATGTTCAATTTGACCACTAACAAGTACAAGAGCCGAGTAGAGTGGCCTCTGACGTTAATATTCAAAAGCTAAAAAATTGCATTTTTATGTTTTTTGACAGTTAACAGTCAACATTGTAAATATGATAGCGTACAATTGATTTTATAATTATTTCGCATAATCTTATTGATTTATAAATTGTAAAAGTTTTCGTAACATTTTGTATTACGAATGCATTTATAATTTCGAATTACAATTAAGTAGCTTTATTTTAGATTTAAACAAACAAGTTTATTTTTCGAATTTTCATTATATTGTTTACTTGGAGTATAGTTAAATCTCGATACTGAAATTATTTATATTCTTTATGAGTTTTAATAAGATAAATATAAATACTTTGGTATGTTACAGAATCAATTTACACAGATATTGAAATTTATAGATTAAATTATCTACAGGATAAGGTTTATTTAGTACAAAATAACTTAGAAAATAATAAATTTAATCGCATGAACATTCTAAATATAAAAATACAATACACAATATAATATCTTGTACACATGATAATTTTAAATTTAAATCCATAATTATCATTGTAGAAAGATGCTGTTTTAAAATAAAATATAATACACAAATTATACAATTGTTGATAAATTATTTTTTTTTAGAACGACCTGTGTTGCTTTTAGTAGTCTTTTTAGTTTTACTATCAGAAGGTGCACTTTTAACCTTTGACACTTTAGCTTTGATTAGTTTATCATTTTCAATGGTTTCACTTTCTTCATTATCTTCTACATTCTCTTCATCGCTGTTTTCAATGAAATCTTGATCATTATTATCACGTGATGATTTCTTTTTCATAGCACTTCCACTGCTAAACATGGCACTTTTATTATAAGCTTTTGTAAACGCTGTTTTTACTTTACTATCAACAGATTGCATGGGATCTCTTGTGTGTGGCCATTTTGTAAGTTCTATTAGAGAATCTAAATCTTCTCTTGATAAATGGTATTTATTCATAATTTCAATAGCTTTATCTACACCCTCTGTTCCTTCGACTGCTAACGGTCTCACAATAGAATCAACTAACATTTTGAGGTAGTCAAGATTTATAGCTTCTTTACTTGCTCCTGTAGTAATACGAGCATGTACAGTGATGTCTTGCAATAATCTATCACACTTATTTTTTTTAGAATTTTTTCCAAGCCAGCTTGGAAAATTTATTTGCGAATGAATATATCCCGACATTATTGATCCTGGTATTACTGATGAAAAGCAAGCTTGAACTGGTAAAAGACTCCAGGCTTGTTTACCTCTTATGTTGTTTTCAATTGTATCTCCAATTGCTAAACTTTCACTGCAACCTGCAATCTTTTGAAGTACTGCAGTTTTTGGACCAGCTGGTGTGACACTTAAATAATTTTCTTCAACAAAGAGGGGTGCAATACTATAATCATGGAAAAACAAATCACTTTTATCATGAATGCTCATTTTCTTATGTTCTTCAGAACTGAAAACTTTTCGTATAACATCCCAAGGACCAAGCTTTAAATTTTTATACTTTGCATTTTCTTGGCTATCTGTTGTAGTTTCAGAATTAGCTGATAGCATCGCTATATGATTAATAACTTGACGGATATCCTGATTTGTTGACTGAATAATTTGGGTTAATTTATCTGGATTAATTTTAATACCTTCTTTAAAACATAACGACATCATGGCACCCCTAATTTGCTCTAATCTTGGCTTCTGGAACCTTAAGTCAAATGTATAATTAGCTAAAGTTTTAATTTTTTGACTGTTTCTATCATTACAGATACATATTATAGGAACTTCTGTAGATTTGATGAAAGCAATTAATTCTTGCATACCACCACGATCTTCATTTCCTGCCATACCATCTACTTCATCCATAAGTAGTACATGTTTTGGAGGTGTGTTTTTATCAGAAGCATCTATTAAAAATGATTTCACAGTTTTATTTGATAAAATTCCTGCAATTTCTTCTTGTAAAAGTTTTTTACTTCTTGTATCAGAAGCATTAAATTCTAATATTTCATAGCCAAGTTGGGCACACACAACATACGCTGTTGTTGTTTTACCAATTCCAGGTGGTCCAGATAATAGAGCAGCTTTGTAAATTGTTCCAGTGTCATCGCGAGATGAAAACTTAGGTTTTGTAGCTTTCGAGTTTTTACCATGGTTCTTGTGCCAATTATTGAGCCAATAATGTAACTTCTTAGCATTGCTCTTTTCACCTGTTTGACCAATAATTTGTTTTAATTCTTTTGGTCTATATTTTTCTACAAGAGCTATTACATCTCCACTTGTTTCTACTTTATTTGATACATCTCCACTTCCTTCTGCTTTATTTGATATATCACTTATAAAAGATCTACTACTAGCAATTTCTTTCTTCTCAACTGTAACTGTAGCAACTCCATTAATTTTATCTTTTATAGGTGAAATTGTCTTTTCCAATTTAGATTTAACTTTTTGAACATTTGAATTATCAGATCTAGGTTCTACTTTTGGAGAAGATTCATTTTTTAACAAAACATCATTATTGGTACTTTCTAAATTATTTTTCAAGCTTGAATCCTCTTTAGAGGTTGAGCTTTCTGAAACTTTCTTATTTTTAGGAGAAGGTACATCTGATTTCTTAGATTTATCTTTATTTTCTTTAGTGGGTGGCGTTTCTTTAGTTCCTGCAGTACCTGGTCTAGTACGTATTAATTCCAGCAAACCATCTTCAGTTAATTTTTTGATCCCTAAACTTTCAGCTTTAGCTAGTTTTGTAGGCCCAGATTCTTCTCCTACTATAATATAATTTAGTTTTTTTGATACAGAATGAAGAATTCTTCCACCATACTGTTTTATAAGAGCATCTGCTTCTTCTCGTTCTAATGATTCCAAAACACCTGTAATTAAGAAGCTTAAATTTGCAAGGCATTGTTCCGCACCTTGAGGAATCTCCTTTGAGCCAGGATTTCTAGCACCACCTCGATTTAAATAATTATGATATAAAATAGCATTATGCTTTTTCTTCTCAATTTTTTCTTCAATAATATCATTGTAATCATTACTCTTTTCTTTTTCAGTACTTTTATTTAATTTATTATCTCTTTCTATTTCCAGATTTTTATGGGATTCATTTTTCTTTTTTTTCTTTTCTTTAGGTTCATTTTCTGAATCAGAAGTTGCTTTCAATAATGAAGTATTTTTGTTTTCAGTTTTAGATGTGTTGACTGTATCAGATGTATTCTTTTCTTTAGACTTATTTAAACTGGCTTCTATTTTAGTGATAGTTGAATAACATGCATCTTCAAATTGTGATGTATCTAGCTGATTTAATGTAGCATCTAAATCATCATCCTCTTCAAAACTATTTATAGAATTAATTTTTGGTTTTGTGGTCATAGTTTCTTTTGTAACTTCAGCTTTTTTAGTAACTTTAACTGCATTTACCCTTTTCACTGGTTTGCTACTAAGAAAATTCTCTGGTGTTATTTCCTCTTCTTTTTTATCATGCTTCGATTGTCCAGTCTTATCGATCTTAGCTTTTTTCTTTCTTCCATCCGATGGTTCATCTTCTTCTGAGGATGCAATGGTACGCTTTTTCGAATGAGATTTTTCTTTCGCTTTTTTACTATCTGCAGTTTTCAATTTCTTCTCTTTCAAAGGTTTAGCATCATCTAACTCATCTTCATCAGAAACTATGACATTTGCTTTTTTACGTGGTTTTTTCTCTTCAACAGCTTTTTTCTCAACATTTTTATTATTAAAATTAAAATATGATCTTATATCGCGAGACATATTTCTTTATATAAATATTTTTCTCTTTAAGTTTTCATCGAAATCTTGTAATTTATAAGAGGTTAGATGCTCCAAAAATTTATCGGATAAAAGGTGATTTTTAACGCGCGGGACAAGTGTGCGCCAAAATGTAATCAAACAAGATTCAGGAACATAAGAACATAAATATAGAATTATGAGTTAAGATGAGTATTATATATTTATTATATGACACACACGTACAGTTTAGGTATATATAGTTATACAAAGTGGCAATTTACATTTTTAATTATTGTACCTATATATATATACATATATGTATACATACATATTTATAAAGAAAACAAACATAAATTTACAAATAAATGTTATTTTTTTCTGAAGTAATGAATAACAGAATTGAATGTAAATATTTAAAAAAATTATGGTTTATCAATACATTGAAATATTTAAAATTTTGTGCTTCAAATTTTGTACTAATTATTTCTCAATTCTTATACATTGCAGTGGCGGCAAATTTGTATATCTAAATACTGTTTTATTGTCTGTATCTGTAATTTGCAATTTCAATGAACATAAGAAATTAACAAATATAGTATAAAATATTATATTAATAACCAACAGAGCTTAAAGTATTTGTAACTGCATATAGTTATAAAAAATTTTTATTACTTGTTTTGTTATTTATATTATGTATAAATTAATGATGTATTATATTAGGTTAATATTATAATAAAATTCTGACTAAAATTACTATTTTATTTAAATTTTTATCATTGTAATATACTTTTAATATAATTTGATTATTATAAGGTGTAATAAAAACCTACATATAGGTATATGGAATTATTTCAAACAGTTTTTATACCTGTAGGTATTTCAAAATTTATCTCAGAAGTATGCTAAATCTAAAAATTTCTTTTTCATCAAAACCGGTTTATGATTATAGTTCTTTTAATCAATTGATATTTCGTCAGAGAATCTTAGGTGAGGTCCCAAATTTTTCAGATTACGCGATTAATGTTGAAGTGTATACTTATAATATGATTAAAGTGTTAAGCTTTATCTATTTGCACATTTGCTAAACCGTATACGAGTAATTGCGCATGTGCTTACATCGATTGCGTAAGAATCCTTCAATCGACTCTCTCGCAGCGCGCGCAATACTAAAAACACGAGGCATCGCGGCTTCAGCGAGTAGAAAAATGTTTAACGTCAGTTACAGTTCAACTGCGCGAGCTTAGAAGTAGTCGATCGGAAGGCACGAGATTGATTTTTTCTCGATGTCTGAGATCCTCTAAATTGGTTTTTTTAACTACAAATTTGACCGTCGAATCATGCAAATCTTATAGAATAGTTTTACGATTCACGAGTTCATTTTAATCAATGTAACTTACTAATTTGGTGGAGAATTCGCTTTTTTGAATCTTCCTTGTAATCTATTAATCAAGTGTGACTGAGGAGATGGTTTTTTAGATAGAGTACCAAAAATAGTTGCATAAATGGTGCATGTGGTTACGTTCTGTCAATCAAAGAAATTCTTGCACAATTTATTTTGCACTACATTAAAACATTTAAGTTGACACAAGTATTTGACATTGTAAAAAATCAATCATCATGAATTGGTTAATGATTTCATTTATCTTATGTGTTTTTGGCTTTCTTAAAGAATTTCGACCTAATGAACCATTTGTTACTCAATACCTCACTGGTCACTGGAAAAATTTTTCAGAAATTCAAGTAAGTATAAGTTGAATACTATGTAAATAATTGCAAATGTTTTTCTTTTATAAAGATTAGTAATTTGATTATTAAATACAAACTATTTTTGACATTCAAGGTTAAAACAATATATTACAAATACAATAAAAAGCACATTATAATATGTTTTTAATTCACTGAATAATTATAGGTCAATCAAGAAGTTTACCCTGTTGGCACTTACTGTTACTTTGCAACTTTAATACTAGTATTTTTATTAACTGATTTAGTAAGATATAAACCTGTTATTATATTATGTGGCCTCTCTGGAACAGCTACCTTTATAACTATTAGATTTGGGACAACGATAACTCACATGCAAATAGTTGAATTCTTGTATGGACTTTTATTATCTACCGAAGTGGCTTATTATACTTATATTTATGCCAAAGTTGACAAAGAACATTATCAACAAGTAACAAGCCATACCAGAGGTGCATTCCTGCTTGGTCGATTTAGCGCTGGTCTTGTTGCTCAATTAACTATTTCTTTTAATGTATTAGACTATGAGCAACTAAATTACATTACAATAGGATGTAAGTTAAAATTTTAAAGTTTTTTTTCATTTTCACTACAACTTTTGATTATTCATCTTCATTCTCATTAAATAGTATTATGTTTAAAAAATTTATCAGTCATTTCATTTCAAGATATACAAACAAGATGTACATATTATTCCATCTATATATTATCTTTTACTAATCATAGACAATACTTACAATTTTTATGTACTTTAATCAATAGTTTTGGACTTTAAACATAAAATTATAGCATTTTGTATTACAAATTTTTCATAAAGTAAAACATAATATTTTTTCAGCTCTTGCCTTAGCATCTGTTTGGTCATTACTTTTGCCATCTGTTAATCAATCGATATATTTTAACCGATTGGATCCAATTGCGACTGATATATCTACTTCATTAGAGAGTCAAGGAAGCAATAATACTCTATCTACTTCTTCGCACAAGTTGTCCACCACTGGGAGAGTATCATTTTTTGCCAAAATTAGACATGCATATTACTTATTATGGGAAGATTTTGTGAAAGCTTATACCAATAGACATGTTGTCAAATGGTCCCTTTGGTGGGCTTTTGCAACTTGTGGCTATTTGCAAGTAATAAGTTACATACAGTTATTGTGGGAAGATGCTGTTCAATCAGGTATAGCAAATGATAAAAAAATTAATTTATACAATGGTGCTGTTGAAGCTGCGTATACAATAATTAGTAAGTATAATTAAAAACGAGTAAATTTTTATCTAATTTATTCAAATAGTATTAAATTTTAAAACAATTATTTAAAGGTGCAGTAGTGGTATTTGGTATTGGAAATTTACGTTTAAATTGGCCACTTGTTGGTGAAGCAATTTTGTCAATTTTTTCCATATTAGAAGGTATCATGTTGCTAATATCTTATTTCAGTTACAATTTATGGATTTTATACATTGCGTATATTACTTTTGGAGTTATTTATCATTCAATCATCACAATCGCAAGGTAAGATGAAGCAATTAACTAATGTACATTATAATACTTAAAAAAAATATGATTTTATGTTTAATTATTTTAAACAGTTTTGAAGTTGCAAAACATTTGTCAGAAGACAGTTATGGTTTAATATTTGGAACAAATACCTTTTTTGCATTATTACTGCAGTCATTGTTGACTTATATTGTTATAGACAAAAACACTTTAGCCCTAAATATTCGATCTCAGGTACGATTTTGCAAATTTTAAAAGAGCTTTAAACTGTCAATATTAATTTAATTAATATCTATAACTTTTCAGTACATGGTGTATGGTGGATATTATATAGCATTAGGTATTGTGTTTGCCATTATGAATGCTTTTACAATAAAGTATTACTGCAGAAATCAGAAACCTTTGAATATTTGGTTGAAGAGTAGTGAATCGATTATTGAACCACATGAGAAAGTCAATAATTAATATATTAAAAATATGTGTACCTGAACAAAAGTGCAATATAGTTGTAGAATATGCATTGGTGTACTCTAAGACAATAATAATGTAACGTAATTGTGCTACAAATGTTACACGTTGTCATTAAATGTGATATGTGATAGAAGACGTTGCTCTGTTCCTATGTTGCAAATCTAGAAGATTGATAGTTTATACTTGTTACTTGTTTTTATAGATTATCATGTATATTTAGAACAAATGGCCATAAATGATGTTACAAGTTTCTAAACATATATATACATATATATATATACATATTTCTGTGTGTGTACTAGAGTGTGAATGTAAATGCACAATATTTACAAAAGCATGTACGTATGTACATAAATGTATATAATGTTGATTTATAAAACAAGTATTTTTAAAAAAATGTATTTATTTATTGTTGTTAATAAAATGCAAAATTTGCGAAAACCATGTGTAAAATTATTATCGTGACAAGTGGTGTTTTAATGATTATTCACACTTTTTTTACCAAATTATAAATTTTTATATTTTGTAGATTTGTATAATTCGGTTGAAGAATTTTGTAGGTAATTGAATACTAGGCGAAGCGTGTATTGTTTGAGTGAACATCGGGAAAGCATTACTATAAATACTTGATTTTTTAAAACTACTCATATTATTGTATTTGATTATTTTTGTGCATTAAAAAAGTAGTTTGTAGAATAAAAATTATTAAAATTTTAATAAAATTAGCTAAATGTATTCTATAAAAATGGTTGTTTAAATCGTGGTAATTATATGATCGTTTTATTACTTCGTGCAAACTATATTTTAATGTTAAAAATTATGATTTTAAATTTATTTAATTGCATGTATCATGCGTATAAATAAAATATTTTAATCGTGTATAAGTATAATTGAAACTGACAAAATTGAAAATACAATAAATATATATCGTAAAATTTAATGAATTTCTTAAAGAAAAACAATAAAAATTGAGCAATATTGCAAAATATCTTGATGATCACGCATGTCACTTTATTAACAAAGTTTTTTCACCTTAAATGAATGACATTCGTATTATGCAAAGAATGTATCTCTTCTTTCACATCAACACCATTTAATTTATATATATGTATATGTGTGTATGGACAAAGTTTGCTACGAATAGCCAAACTATTAATAAAACCGTCGCTGCAAAACGATTCATTGACAAATTCCAATCTCACATTTCTGAAAAATGCTAGTAAGTAATAAAATCACATAGCTTGCAAATATTTACCATACGTATCTATAATGTTATAGCGGGCAATTGTTAGTAATGAAAGTCATTGTTATCAAACAATTATATATCATATTAGAGGAGGATATTCGTACGATAATGTTATTAAAAATGTCAGTTTTTTGTTACAACCAAAAAATTGTTAAATTGAAGAAAATCAAATTATAACATATATTTGTTTATTTATTTAAATATATTCTATTTTTATTTATTTCTTTAAAAATTTCAAGCTTGTGATTGCAAAAAGAAAAATTCATTGTGAATAAGGATTTAAAATTTACATTATCAGTATATACTTGCATGTATTATTTAATGAAATAAATAAGAAAAATTTCAATTTCTATTAGTTGAAATTAGTAAAATATTAACACATTAAATTTTAAAAAAGTAAGAAATAGTTTTAATAACATTTGCAGAACAAATCAGAGAATAAAGTAAGTCACTTTTGACACACTGATCCCAAAAAACATACAAGCCCTCTTCCCAACCTTGACAATTTTACTTCTCTTTACATGCGTATACAAATTAATAACATTATTATATATCACGCTGTGTATTACATTTTAATTTAAAATTAATAATTAAATTTGAGATTTATTTATTTATTTATTAAGCCAACAAATATTCACAAAACATTACAAAATAAATTACAATATTATTTTTTAATTAGTAACATTCATGCTAACATCTATTAGTTTGTTAAATTGTTTTATAATCGGAAACCGAATAAATAAAAAAATTCTAGTATTGTCAAAGTATAACAATTATTTAAAATATTAAAATAAAATCAATTATTAAATTATATAATCAACATGCAATATATATTAGTGCGTTATCAATATAATTAATCTACAAACCGGATGAAACTTCTTAAGATAATTTTATATTACTTTTACCAAAGTTATATAATATTATAATAGATTTAATTACTCAAGGCACTTAAGATTAACGCTGGTTATTTATATAAATTTAGCACTCGTATCTATGTCTGTAAACAAGCTTGCAAGGTATTTCGAAAACTGTTATCAGTCTAAAAATTTCCTGTATGATTAGTCACGAATTACAACTGTCAATTAAATTCTAATATTTTTTTAGATGAGTATAAACTTAAGGATATACATTCAAAGCTTTTCTTCTGTGTGATGCACGACAATATCGTTTTCTTTAAAGTAAAATAAAATTTTTATTTTTTCATATTTTCGGTTTTTATAAATAAATATGATTTATGATTATGAACTTTATATGTAATATATTACTCAAATATAGTATTATTTAATTATTTAAAACAAAATGTAATATTTCGAAAAATATTATTATTTTGTGATTGAAATTTACATAGCTAGTAATATGCGTTATTAATTCTATAAATTAATTTTTTTAATGTATTTTAACCTCTAAATTAAATTTTAAAAAAATATTGAATTTTTCATTTATTGACATAGAAAATTTTAGGTAGCATCAATTAAAAATATAAAAAATTAACTTTTTTACTATTCTTCAAATTTTTTAAAAATATTTTCTACCAAAAATACTATAAAGATATTATTTTGAATACATAATTATAAATTAATTGACAGCGGTTTTTGTTCATAATAAGAAAATTCTGTTTAATTAAAATGAATTTTTTGTAACTGACATAAAAAAACTTTTTATGGTATCAATTAAAAATATAAAAAATTATCTTTTTTTTTTTGCTTTGGATTATCTAAAAATATTTTCTTCTAAAAATATGGATAGTTCTACATTAGATTACTTTATATAAGTAAACAAAATTTTAATAAAAATTACATTTTAGATTATAAGTTTTTTTCTCAAAAATGAATCCATGAAATATTTTGAATTTTTTACAGCATAATGCTATTATTATGTTTTATTTGGACGATTATTTTCAACATATTTGATACATTATTTTCAGAGATATGAACAAATATTTTGTACATAAATAACTAATGCTTAATAACTTAGATAATTATCCCGTGTAAAAAAATTTAGTCTAGGAGCGGTCTAATTTTAGTCTGGCAAAATTCTAGTTGTGGAATCTTAAAAAGGTCTTGGCTAAATCTTTGTAAACTCTAGCTAGCGCCACTTAGCTAGACTTTTATATTTTAAATATCAAAGACTCTTTTAAATGAAATTTTTCTTACTATACACTGCCTTTACTATATCTGGAGCAATGGCTAGGTAGCCTCCCCTATCTGAAAGCGTTAAACATTTTAATTTTTCCTTTCCAACAATCAAGTACATTAATATCCTTGTTAATTCCTTCGGTTTTTCACTCCAACTAATTTTTATATATTTCAACTCTGCTTTGTCTACCTATACATTAATATCCTTTTACCAACCGAACCTATAACAATTAAAAATTTTGTGATTACTCATGTATTTTTTATGTATTAGATTAACTTTTAATTTTATTTATTTTACTCACTTGACTGCACAAATTATTGTCACTGTAATATAAATAATTAAAAGTTATAAAAAGTCAAAAAGGAGTGAAGAATTATATGTGTAGGGATTTATGGAATCGGACTCCATAAACCTTTGTCTTTTTTTAGTGTACTAAACTATCCATCTTTCCTCTTTTTCTCGGGTTCCATAAACCTCTAAATTTTAGTTTATATATATATATATATATATATATATGGGCTATTTCACGTCAAGTGGTACGATGAAAATTTTAAATCGCTCCAAAATTTGAGAACAGGCTAGAAATATCTTCCAGAAGATAGAAAAAAAATTTTAGGTGTTAAAAATAATTTGCCTACGAGTTATTCCACCATAAAAAATGGAAATTTTTCCATTTTTTAGAAAAATTGCTATTTTCAAAGCCATTTATCTCAAAATCTATTGATTTTCTTGAGAAAACGTTATAAACAACTTTTGTTCAAAATAATCTTTAGAACTTATCTACCTGGGTTACAATTCCTAATTTTAAAATATTGAAGAAATAGAACACTCGGAAATATTGAATATCAAATAAAGGCGACCACGCCACAATCGATTTTGAGAGTTTCCACATTTTTCGAGAGCTTTCGAATGGCTTAAGTTAGATTATTGGCCAAGACCGCTGGTGTAAGATATGCAAGTTAATACACGTATGATAATTTCAACTATTATCGTTGAGTCCATCGCAGTTAATGTTCATTTCATCTTCATTTACTATCATATTTTGTTGTTCTTTACTATTTGACTCGTTGCCACTGAAAGTAATTGTAAGGTTAGTGTACTGAATAAAGTTTTCACGTCGTGTATGCGTAAGTAACATTTTTACACCTTTCATTGTTAAATTCATGACAGTTAAGATTAATTTCTCGATTTTCGACCATATTCTGTTGTACTTGACTTACCTTTCATCGTTAAATATGGAGTGACATCATAATGATAATGACGTAGCTTTCATTTGAACTTTTTCTTTAGCTGCAACTATTTTTCTATTCGAATCTTTTACTATTCTTTGCTCAATGATAACAGTATCAGGAAAAGATTCTCGTTTTTCAGGTGATAAAATGTTACCCTCGAGGTCAACCTCTAATTCTTCTAAAAAATCTTTGTCGTCTAAAATAAAACGATATCAAACGATTTAGTTTTGTAACATACCATACATTTTATTCTATATAAGTATTGCATACAAATTAGAAACGATTAACGATTCGTATTAAATTTAATTAATAAACAAAAAATAAAAGAGAAAAGTAAAATAATAATTAATTTTAAAAAAACTGTTACTCTCTGCTTGATTTCAAAATTTTTGCCGCATACCATTTTTTCCCCATTTGGCAATATATCCGGTTTTACTATGCTTTACTTCAGTAACCTTTAAAGGGAGTGCATACAAGTTACAGATTTCTGTATTTAATTTTTCAAATATATCTTTTAATTTTAATTTTTTCTAACTTTTTTTAGCAGACACACAATTGTTGCACATCCTAGAATGTGCCTTAACTAATATATTAGAGAAAATATGCAAACTAAAAGATAAATTAGAAAAATCAGTGAATGTCGATAAGTGTGTGTATTAAATGAAGGTACGACATACCCTTAATACACTGCGTGTAGGTGGACCACTGATTGTCCACATCACTAATTTAAACATTATTTTGATTGAAAACGTACTAGTCAGTTGCTCTTTTTCAAAAATAAGATAACCTTTTTCGGTATGTATTAACTATAACAACGCTTTAGTAAACAAATGCTAATTTCACGTACGAAAATCATTAGCGGCAACTGCAATTTTACGTATAACGTAGAAGGACATATTAGCACCCTGAATCTTTTTTTACGCATAGTCGTTCAAGGCTATATAGAATGCGAAAAATCGCGAAAATTTGTAAAAAAAAATATATAGTATATAGATTTAAGAAAATATTTGCGTCCATTAATATTTTTATGATTCGACATTATTATTGCTGCGAAGGTTTTACAAAAAAGAAGAGTTGATGACAAACAAATAAGTTGCGAACAATGCCAAAGAGAAACCGATACATAAGTTATTTTATAGAATTATCATTGTTGGAGTAATTACAAAATTTATACAAGCAACCTGAATTTAAAGAGCTATTAAATTACAAATATACGCGTCAAAAAATGAATCCCTTAAATTTTGAAGGTATTTATGATAGGTCAGTGTATAAAACATTAGCAGAAAATGGAAATATTTTATCAGATATAAATAACATCTGACTGGCGTGGACTGCAGACGGAGTACCTTTATTTAAATCATCCAAGTTAAGTATCTGGCCGTTTTATTTTATTGTAAACGAACTTCCTTATAATGTACGTTTCAAACGTGAAAATATGATATTAGCTGGACTTTCGTTTGACCCGATAAAACCATTAGACATATTTTCCTTGATTCCTGAAGGAACAGTTTAAAAAAATTGTATAAAGGGATTTCGATTAAAATTTCAAACTCTAATGTATTGAACGTCAGGGGCATCGTTATTTGTGGAACTTGCGATTTAGTTGCTAAATATCATATATTAAATATGAAACAATATAATGGTTTCTATAGATGCCAAAATTGTTTAGAGAAGGGTATTAATGTTGATCGGGTTCACGTATACCCATATTCTCATAGCATTCAATTACGTACAACGCAAGAAACCTTACAGTTTGTAAAAGAAGCTACTTAATTTAATCAGATGTTTTTGGTGTTAACGGTTTCATTGAATTGTCCAAATTTGTTTACAATTATATTGAAACTACGAAGATATTTTAATAAAAGTTATATGAAAAGTTTATTGTTTCTTTTAGCCCAAAATTCTTCAATTTCTTATTTTCTTTATAACTTTACTCCAAAAAGATCAATTTTAACTTCTTTTTTTTTAATTATATCTACTTGAATTCAACTTTCTTTTGGTTTTGGTTCGATTGTTTATCTTTATTTGTTTCGGAGTTATAAGCGATTAAATTAAAAGTAATTTTCATTGAAATTAATATTAGATGTCGAATAACTTTTGTCAATGTGGCCTTCGGCAAGCAACGTGAGAACCTACGTGAGATTTTGTATTAGGGAATAGCTTGGCTTTCTTCATATTTCTACATTACAAAAGATATACCAAAGTTAGGAAAAGACCCGTTTCCCGGAGGTTATGTGCTCCCCTTGTTAGACTATACGAAGCTATTGACAATAACAATCTTTTTTTCCACAATGAATCTTCAATAACATTACAATAGCACAAATAATTACCAATCTAACCTTGTCCTTGTTTTCTCAACCCTTTCAATCTCTGATTTAATACAAGTAACCGTAAATGACGAGACCTGGTGCTCGCACCACTACCCTATATATCTAAATGTTTACATTGATAAACTTCTTTATAATAAAAAAACGTTTAAACTCAAATCTATTCGTACTGAATGCTCAATTTTTAAAGATTCCCTTGAAAACATATACGTAACGTTTTTGTTTTTCGATTACGATGGGCTTTCGCCAAGTAAAAGGTATAACTACCTAGTTGAAAATATTGTTAATACAATAAAAACGCTACTCCGAGGAAAAAAGATTATTACCCTAAAGATACTAAAAAATATAAAATCCCGTTCCTTGGTGGGACGCCGATTGCGAACGCGTAAAACGTTTGAAATGTGCCGCTTTTAAAAAATGGACATATACAAAAAATCTTGAAGATCTAATTATTTACAAAAAAATGTTGCATTTGCTAAAAAAAATGTTCAAAAAGAAACAAAAAAGAAAGTTTCCAAAATTTTGCAACAAGAATAAATTTCCAAACAAATGTTTCATATGTTTGGCGCAAATGTTTAATCTTTAACAAAAATTGGTCCATAGAAAATAATAGTTCTGAAAATCTTCAATTTCAAGAAAAGATAGCTAATTTCTTTGGTTGTTAATGAAAAAATTGAATATTGACTTGACAACCACAGAACAAAACATTTGGTCAGACCCCGTCTAACCTTTACGATGTCCAAGTCTATGTTAAAGAGTCCGTCGGATGCAACTACTTTGAAAAAAGCTAAAAGGCGTTCAAAACTTTCAGCCAAATCGAAGGAGGAACTGTGGACTTTTTTATCAATATCGTCGGTGGAAGCAGTAATTCTTCGTCGCGCTGAAATACTAATTTTTTTGGTGTCCATAACTTCTCGGTCGTACCATCTAAATTTTTTTCTCCGTTACTGCAGGATGGTGCAGCTGATTTGAAACGTTAAATATATTTTTTATAAAAATTTTATAAAATGTATTTTTATACAATTTTTATATGGCCAATTTTTTATAAAAACTATATAAAATGTATTTTATAAAATTTTTATAAAAAATTATTTTCACTTGGGCTGACAAATTTTACCCTCAAAATCGACGAAGCCTTCTTAGAAAAGAAACAGTTTTGGTAAAAGTTTTGGTAGCATTCCTTGACGTTCATGGAGCATTTGACAATGTTAATTAACAAAGTTTTACCTAAACCTAATAATTTGCCAAAAACAAAACATTATTTGTATAAATTCATTGATTCCATTTCACTAAATAGTGGGGTTAATCTTAAGAAAAAGCACCGTTTTTGTGAAAACTGCGGCGAATACTTAGATGAATGGAATGCTCAACCTTCAGTTAATTCCTGTATTACTTGCAATAGCTCTGATGTTGGAGGCCTTTTTATAGAATATGACCTGCATTCGTCTTTAAAAGATTGTTTCGAATTTAGAAATTTAAAATCATTAATAGATGAGTTTGAAGAAAATGTTGAAACAGATGAAAATTATATTTACGATATTACATCTAGTAGTAGATATCAGCAGCTAAAACAAGATATTATTAGAAATAAATACGATTTATGTTTACTTTGGAATACGGATGGATTACCAGCTGCAAAAAGTTCTAATTGTCAAGTATGGTTAGTGCAAGTGCAAATTATTAATATACCGTCAAAGTATAGACGAACGTTTCAATTTGTTTGTGGCATTTACTTTGGCTCAATTAAAAAACCAAATATGACATCTTTTTTGTGGCCTCAAGTACAATCATTTAAAAACTTATTTGACAAGGGTATTGATTGGTATGATAAAGATACTAAAAGAAACTATCATAGCATTGCAATTACTGCTGTAGCTACGCTAGATGCGCCTGCTAGGGCGACAGTACAGAATATTATGCTTTATAATGGCGAATATGGTTGCACATTTTGTGAAAGTAAAGGTCAGACATGCACGACTGGTAAAGGCCATAATAGAGTTTATCCCTTCAGTACTGATCACTATCTAACTATGAGGACGAAAGAAAGAATGTTTTTTCAAGCTAAAGAGGTGTTAAGTAATTTAGATATTAATCATGTTAAAGGGGTTAAGGGTCCGACTGTTACTGCCATGATACCTGGTTTTGATGTTTCTTCTTCGTTTGTACCCGACTATATGCATTCAATTATACTTGGAGTCGCCCGAATGCTATTTAGTCTATGGTTTAAGCCGAAGTACAAAAATATAGAATTTTACATTAAAAAACGTCTTTGAAATGAAATAAACTTTGACCTTGAAAACATATGTCCTCCTGATTTTGTAACGCGAACACCTCGATCCATAAAATTTGTAAAGTATTGGAAAGCGTCTGAAATTAGGGAAATTATTCTGTATTACTTTCCAATTTTACTAAAAAACAAATTGAGGACAAAGTTTTATGAAAATTATTTATTATTAGTATATGCAACCAAATTATTACTGCAAAATCAAATTTCATATGACATCGAAATTGCTGATAGTTTATTAAAATTATTTGTTGTACAAATTGAACAATTATATGGGATAGAAAAATGTTCGTTTAATGTCCATCAGTTAATTCACATAGCTCACAATGTTCAATAATGGGGTCCCTTAACATCATGGTCTGCATTTCCTTTCGAAGACATGAATGGTTATATAAAGAGAATTATTCATGGGCCAAATAAAGTCGACATGGAAATAGCAAATACTTTGGAAATAGTTAATTCTTTAGAAATTATAAAAAGTAAACTGGACATCGAGTAAAAAATTAACTGTGCAGATATTCAAGCGTTGGGAAAACCTAAAGATTTCCAAGTAGTTATGAATGAAGTTAGTATTGTTCAATGTTTTTGTGAAGTAAATAGTATAAATTTGGAGTGCTTTAAAGTGTTTACACGAATGAAAATTTGTTCCACTATTTTTACTTCCGAGCTATACAAAAAGCAAAAAAAGAGAAATAATTTCTATATATTTTTAAACGATTCTTCATTTGCTTATATTTATATTTTCTACAAATTAATTATTCTTGATTTGCAATGATTCGAAAGCTAGAGCATGATTTTCAAGCATCAAACATTGCTGTACCTTCTCTAAGTTTAAATTTTTCAGTCTACTTGATACCGTTTAGACCTACGTATAATAGACAGGTATTAGGGGAAAGGTTACACGTGTAAAAAATTTTCTATGTATACCGATATCTTTAAAAGAAAAAGAATAATGTAAAAATACAATTATATGCACTTAATGATAAATATATTTACTTTATTTTCAAAGTATTTTATTAAAATAAAATATATACAAAATTTTTATATATGGATAATTATTAAATTTTTCTTTTCCATTCTATAGTGCTGTTTTCTCATGTTACTTTATTATACAAATAAATGATTTTCATTAAATTATATCTTCCCAGAAAATAGTTTTTTATTTGTCACATAAATACATAAAAAAGCAATTTATCATAATATATAATGTTTTTATAAAAATTTTGTAAAATTTTTATAGAACCAAATTTATATAAAAATTTTATAAAGTGATTTTATAAAAATTTTATATAAACTTTATAAAATTTTTCCACATGGGTGTCCAAACTGGCCACGTATGGCTGCCCTATATCTCTATAGTTTTTATTATTAAGTTACTCAGTTGGCACCCTCCTATTTGACTAGGTTATGCCAGGCACTTGGGTATTCCCTTTGCGCCCTGTTTTCCATTTCCCATCTTTAGCCCCCCGAAGTGTATAGCAATATTGCCACACCTGGCTGAGCCTTCTTATGGGTCCTTAGTTTTTTCAATCGGGCACCGCCCAGAGACCCTGCCAAACAGCAAGTATTCTCTGGACATCCCAACTGGGTATATCTCCTGAATCAATTAGAAATTCACCTGTGAGGCGCCATCTTCTTGTCATGATTCTGGGGCATTCACATAAGATGTGTAGAGATGTTTCGTTTGCCTCCTTGCACATTCGGCATAATGGATCTGTTTCCAGTCCCATTTTATACCTATGGTATCGCAAATCTCCATGTCCAGTAAGTATGTCCATTAGCTTGCGAGCTGTCTTTCTGCTAAGTTTCCTAAGCCCTTCTTCCCAGTGTCCGCTTATTGCGTTTCCGAGTGCGGCTTTAGCTTGTCTGCATCCTGCAGTTTTTACCCAAGCCCTTTGGTGTTCCTTCACCAGCCATTCCTTTAATAATTCTATGAGGTGGCTATGTGGCATCTTCACCATCATGCTTGGTTCCACATGTTTTCCATTTGTACCCATCTTTGCTAGGTCATCGGCTATCTCGTTACCACGTATACCTACATGACTTGGTATCCATGTTAGCGTTAGCCGCTTATTCAACTCTGTCAGTCTATTTAGTGTCTTATGATATTCCCAAATTAGTCTGGACTTAGTGGTATGACCATTCAGACTCTGTAACACAGTTCTGCTGTCCGAGTAAATGTATATCTCTTCGTCTTTGCAATTCTCCTGTGCCGCTTTAGCACATTGCAGGATTGCAAATGTTTCCGCTTGGGAAATGGTATTGTATTCCTTTAAGGAATATATCCTACCCTTCCCATTTTTTCTGCAGTATACCCCTGCTCCGACTCCCTGGATATTCTTGGACCCATCAGTATACCAGAGTTCTTTGCCCTCCGGCACCCTAACACGTCCTTGACTCCAGTCATCTTTGCTAGGCAAACTGACTCTGTATCTCTTATCGAATAGGAACTCAGTGCTGCATCTATCAGTTCCCTCGTATAAGTTCTCTCTTAGATTTCGCGGGAGCGTACTTAGGAGTTCCCTGTCCGCCCGTCGATCTAAGAGATTTCTAACTCTTAAGTATCCTTTTATGGCTTCTGACTTAAGAGTGAGCTGAAAGGGCTCAATATTCGTTATGACCCCCATAGCTTGTACTGGCGTGGTTCTTAGAGAATTGGTGATGCAGCGCAGGACCAATCCTCGTACCCTTTCCAGCATTTGGTTCGCAGTTTTCAAACCTGCTCGCTTCCACCAAATCACTGCCGAATACGTGAGTTTTGGTTTCAGAATTGCTGTGTAAATCCACATCATGGTTTCTGGTTTAAGACCCCAGTTCAAGTGCAGAGCTCTACGTGTTTGCCATAGTACTCTTATAACTTTATTACACTGATTCTCAAGGTGCTCTTTCCAGTTTAACTTACTGTCAAGAATGACACCTAGATATTTAGCTTTTTCTTTTATTTCTAGCCGTTTTCCTCCATATTCGAGGTGTTTTATGCTTGTTTTCCACTTATATTTACGTGTAAACACCATAACTTCCATTTTTTCCGGGTTAACCGATAGTCCACCTCCTTGGCACCACTTATATACCTTATTCAAGGCATTTTGCATGATGTCAAATAGTGTTTCTAAAAATGGTCCTCTAACTATTATTGCTAGATCATCTGCATATCCTACAACCTCACATCCCGTGTTGGTCAGTAGGCATAATAGTGTGTTCATTACAAGATTCCAGAGGGATGGGGAAATAACCCCCCCCCTGTGGGCATCCCGTGTTCACCCAGCCAGTTACCTTGGTGTTACCCTTGGTCATTACCAGCTTTCTGTTTGATAACATGAGTTCGACCCAGTCAGTAACTGGCTGAGCTATTCCATGTCTCCTCATTGCCTCCTTGATTACTCTTTTGGAGGTATGGTTGAAAGCTCCTTCTATGTCTAAAAAGACCACTAGAGCGAAGCCTCCGTTTTCAATTTGTTCTTCAATCAGGTTCACTATTTTGCACAGAGCAGTCTCAGTAGAGTGTCCTGCTCTGTACGCATACTGATCCCTATGAAGTGGTCGTTCTTTTAAAGGTTTATCTTTAATATGTCTATCTATGAGCCTTTCCATTGTCTTCAGCATAAACGATGTAAGACTTATAGGTCGGAAGTCTTTAGGAGAAGTATAGCTCCCCTTACCTGCTTTCGGAATGAACGTCACTCTCGTTCCCTTCCAACTTTCTGGAACATAGCATAATTCCAGACTTGCCCTAATAAGTCTGGTCATTGGATGGATAATGCACTCCCCCGTCCTTTGTAATAGTGTGGGGTAAATACCATCCAGTCCTGGTGACTTATATGGCCCAAAAGATCCGATGGCCCACCTGACTTTGTCATCTGAGGCAATTTCGGTCCCCAGCACACTGCATGATCCGGTTTGGATCACCGCATGCTGGTTTCCCGTTCCGTAGTCGTTTGAATCATGAACTTCCATCGCCCCTTCCCCTTCTTTCGAGAAATCCGGGTAGAAGGATTCGATCAGGCGGTACAACGTTTCTTCGTCCGTCATGGTGTATTTCCCATTTGGCAGTTTAAGTGCTCCCAATATAGCTTCCGGATTTTTTGACAAGATCTTGTCCAACCGGGCTGCCTGTGAGCCTTTTTCTATGTCGCTGCAAAAGTTGGCCCATGATTCTGCTTGTGCCTTCCTAATTGCTGCTCGATAGCTGTCTCTTTTACTTGCGTAATGATTCCACTCGTCTGCTGTACCTTTTTTTTGGGCCAGCTTATAGGTTCTCCTTACTTGTTTCTTGAGACACTCTAGGTTCTCGTTCCACCAGTAGGTTTTATCTCGCTTACCCACCAATGTGGGTCTACAGTTGTTCTCAAAAGCTGAGATAATTCCTTTATTTAGTTTATCAGCAGCTTCTTCAAGCTCCTTCCAGTTTCTTATATGTTCTGGAAAATTTGCTAGTGAGCTGCTTATTTCTTCCTTGTAGGTTATCCAATTTGTCTTCTTCGGTTTCCTGGTCCATGTTCTAGGATTTGTACCAGGTCCCACTAACTCGAAAACAATTTTGGCATGATCAGATAGTGTCGATTCATCAGATACCCTCCACCTCTTGATCCTATTTGTAATTTCTCCAGTACATAACGTGATGTCCAATACCTCTGCTCTAAGTTTATTACAGAATGTTGGCGTTGTACCAGTGTTTAGAATATCTAGTTTGGTTGTGGCTAGATATTCTACCAGTTCCTCTCCTCTCCTATTGATGTCTGTACTCCCCCACAGTATGTGATGTGAGTTAGCGTCACAGCCTATTAGGAGCGGTAAGTTTTTACTCTCACAGAAGGTAATTAACCTTTTAACTTCCGTGGGTGGATTTACCTCTCCATCATATGGAAAGTACGCTGAGGCAATGACTATGTTTCCAATGCCTTCCGATTCCGTCCTCACCGCTGTCAGGTCTCTTGTACAGAAATCCATCAGCGGGGTTACATTTACTCCCTTAGTGATGATACACGTTCTGGGCGTCTCAGCTTGCATGTCCCTGTAACAAACAAGCCCCTTTCCCCTTAAACCCTTGATTGTTCCTCTCACCGTCCATGGTTCTTGGACCAGTGACAGGCCTGTGTGCATCTCTGCCAAACCCTTACGCAATAGTGCAGAAGAGTCTTTGCAGTGATGCAAGTTAATTTGTGAGATTTGCAGCGCCTTGAAGGTCATTACTTCGATCTTCCCGGCACTGCTGCCTCTTTATCAGACTCTGCTACCGCCGGCGCGTGTACTTTGAAAGTGACACGCTCCAGTGAGTAGAAGGGTCTGCAATCTAGAGCCTGAAGGGCTCTAGCTTGGGACTCCGGCATCTGCACCAGAAGAAAGTTGTCCTTCGCTGCAGCACCGTCGGTAGCCCCCTTGTCGCATTTTACGACCCGCCATGTTGCGGTATTTAGCGTCGGATTGTACCGCATCAGCCTCTGAAGAACCAGCTCTGTGGGTTTCGGTGCTCCCGGTATCCACGCGCTGGCCTTCACCAGCCTCTGCAGCACCTCCGTTCCGCTGACTGTCAGAGCAGGACCCCGCCAAGATTTTAGTCCGGGCACGATCCCACTCAGCCAATCCGCGGACCGTTGATCCTCTGCTATTATCACAAACACTCCCCCCCTGCAAAAGGACGCAACAAACTTTGGCAGCTGCTCAGGAGGAAGGACATCTGTCTCCTCCTCCAGAGCATTCCTGAAGTCTTCAAACTGTCCTGTAGTAAAAAGCACCTCAGGATATTCTGCTGATGTCACGACCCTCGACAGAGGGTTCGTTCTCTGTGCTGTTGTAAGTCCCACACTACATTTCGGCTTTTCAGCACTCTGAGTGTTACTTACTGTGCCGGCTTGTTTTTATGCCGTTTTTGTGTCCGCGGGTCCTCTGGCGGCGTGTCCTTCCCTCTTTTCCCCATAAGAGGCGTTGAGGGAGGTCTCTCCGCGCTTTGAGCCCGCATTTCTTGCTTTCTGAGCTTTCGCCTGCGGTTTTTCTCCGCATAGCGTCCACTCGTCCAGCTTCTTCCTTCATTGGTTTCCTGGTCCATGTTCTAGGATTTGTACCAGGTCCCACTAACTCGAAAACAATTTTGGCATGATCAGATAGTGTCGGTTCATCAGATACCCTCCACCTCTTGATCCTATTTGTAATTTCTCCAGTACATAACGTGATGTCCAATACTTCTGCTCTAAGTTTATTACAGAATGTTGGCGTTGTACCAGTGTTTAGAATATCTAGTTTGGTTGTGGCTAGATATTCTACCAGTTCCTCTCCTCTCCTATTGATGTCTGTACTCCCCCACAGTATGTGATGTGAGTTAGCGTCACAGCCTATTAGGAGCGGTAAGTTTTTACTCTCACAGAAGGTAATTAACCTTTTAACTTCCGTGGGTGGATTTACCTCTCCATCATATGGAAAGTACGCTGAGGCAATGACTATGTTTCCAATGCCTTCCGATTCCGTCCTCACCGCTGTCAGGTCTCTTGTACAGAAATCCATCAGCGGGGTTACATTTACTCCCTTAGTGATGATACACGTTCTGGGCGTCTCAGCTTGCATGTCCCTGTAACAAACAAGCCCCTTTCCCCTTAAACCCTTGATTGTTCCTCTCACCGTCCATGGTTCTTGGACCAGTGACAGGCCTGTGTGCATCTCTGCCAAACCCTTACGCAATAGTGCAGAAGAGTCTTTGCAGTGATGCAAGTTAATTTGTGAGATTTGCAGCGCCTTGAAGGTCATTACTTCGATCTTCCCGGCACTGCTGCCTCTTTATCAGACTCTGCTACCGCCGGCGCGTGTACTTTGAAAGTGACACGCTCCAGTGAGTAGAAGGGTCTGCAATCTAGAGCCTGAAGGGCTCTAGCTTGGGACTCCGGCATCTGCACCAGAAGAAAGTTGTCCTTCGCTGCAGCACCGTCGGTAGCCCCCTTGTCGCATTTTACGACCCGCCATGTTGCGGTATTTAGCGTCGGATTGTACCGCATCAGCCTCTGAAGAACCAGCTCTGTGGGTTTCGGTGCTCCCGGTATCCACGCGCTGGCCTTCACCAGCCTCTGCAGCACCTCCGTTCCGCTGACTGTCAGAGCAGGACCCCGCCAAGATTTTAGTCCGGGCACGATCCCACTCAGCCAATCCGCGGACCGTTGATCCTCTGCTATTATCACAAACACTCCCCCCCTGCAAAAGGACGCAACAAACTTTGGCAGCTGCTCAGGAGGAAGGACATCTGTCTCCTCCTCCAGAGCATTCCTGAAGTCTTCAAACTGTCCTGTAGTAAAAAGCACCTCAGGATATTCTGCTGATGTCACGACCCTCGACAGAGGGTTCGTTCTCTGTGCTGTTGTAAGTCCCACACTACATTTCGGCTTTTCAGCACTCTCAGTGTTACTTACCTGTGCCGGCTTGTTTTTATGCCGTTTTTGTGTCCGCGGGTCCTCTGGCGGCGTGTCCTTCCCTCTTTTCCCCATAAGAGGCGTTGAGGGAGGTCTCTCCGCGCTTTGAGCCCGCATTTCTTGCTTTCTGAGCTTTCGCCTGCGGTTTTTCTCCGCATAGCGTCCACTCGTCCAGCTTCTTCCTTCATTGGTATACATTGGCATTCCAGCTCCCGGTTCGGGATTGGACACCGTCAATGGCCCATCAGGATTTTTAAATTCAGTGGGTTGGTAAGCAGACATCCCACTGGGCGCCGCCTGCTCACCTACCTTTACTCCAACTACCGGTGACACCGAAGTTACCACCGGCAAATTGGTTGTGTTGAGAGTTGGGATCTCTCCAGGGTTTGTTGACACTTTTGGGCTAGCATCCGAATAGCCCGTTGCTTTTACAGGGAAGGACATATCATGGGTTTTTTTTAAGGGGGGTTTTTGATTTGTGTTAAGTGTTTATGTCTGTGGCTCCCTACGAGTGTCCCCCCTCGTCATCCGAACAGCCCTCGTAAAACAGGCAGCGACCCACTTCGGTCCTACTATAGGAAAGCCTCCCACCCGAAGCAGTAGGGTCCCATCCGGTCACTATCCGGCACTACTACCCCTGGCGCGATTATACACTGACTGATAGGGCAGCCAGGCTTTGCTAGTTAGGCCAGCCCGGGCCCCTGTACTATTCAGCGGCCTAGGAGTGTCTCAACCTAGTTTATCCTAGGGTGCCTCCATGGGTACCCCACCCGTCCGCTTGAGCAGTCTTACTACGAGGAAAGAACACCCCCCGAGAGCCCCAGTGTGAGAAGGTGTTTGTGTGTGTGAGTGTCTGTTTGTGTCATCTGAATGTGTATAGGTATAGGTGTAATGCTCACTGATAAAGTCCCAGCGTGTCCATCTATAACCCGCGCGGAGCATACCCGTTTGTAGGGATCTCCTCTTTCACCAGCGAGCCCGTTTATAGAGCTGCCTCTTACAAGCGCTTAGAAAGAGCCGTTTATAGGCCTCCCATTCATACCTCTGAGACCCTACCAGTAATACATGAGTATAAATGATGTGTTGTGTGTCATTCCGTGTCCTGGATAGGAGCCCTTACGTGGGAATCCCTTCCGGGCCAGAAAGGCCACGGTTTTTTAGAGAGATGTTACTCCTCTATCCCTCCCCAATTACACTGTTTCCAGTGACTTCCGGGCTTGGGACCGGCTTGCTGAGGTTTACCCGTGGCTACTAGATTTCACCACAAATGAACCTCATCAGGGCTGGATTAACTATAGTTAGTTTCATAAAGTTTATCACTCACGAACGCAAGATATACACTGATTTGTTAGACGACTCACCGAGACTTTCCCACAAAGGAGTCCCGCAAGGAGGGGTCTTGAGTCCTATTCTATATCTCCTCTATACATCTGATATCAACACAAACATATAAAAAATATACTAACATTTCCCAATTTGCTGACGACATCTCTGTATATGTCAAATGTGCTTCAATTAAAAGAGGCAAGAAGATTCTTGAAAACGCTATAAGTCCAATTAACAACAACCTCCTATCTCTTGGGCTAAATCTCATGCTCTCTAAAATGATACTTATTCATTTTAATAATAAAAAAATATATTTGTAAGTATACTTCCCGGAAACACGGAAATAACTGTTGATAAAAACATTATTAAGATTGCTCTATACTCCGTCAGCGCCCTCTAATCTGAGAAAAATTTTCTTTGTATTTTTTAGATTATTTAGGATAGTCAATCTAACAATTACTATCTAATAATTACTTATCTATCTAATCTAATTATCTAACAATTACTTTGATTTGTATTAAGTATGGAAAATTGAAGGCGTATTTTGTAGAGAAAAATTGATACCGCGGTGGACTGACGTCTGCTACTCGCCACAGTCAAGTCAGATTTTCTCTACAAAACATATCTTCAGTTTTAATATTATTATCCAAAAACATGTTTAAATAGTTCTTGTTATTATTTTACACAAGGGAAAACGTAGTTTTCTTGGATCTAACTCTAGGAAATTAGCTAAATATTATAAAGAAAATTTTTCTCAGACTAGAGTGCGCTGAAAGGGTATAGAGCACTCTTAAATCAAGTCGAACAGTACGCTTCTTAGGTATTTACCTCGATTACAATCTATCATTTACAACGCATACCAATAAGATCCAATAAAGATGTTCAAAAGCTGTTTTAATCAAGTATCTTTGCGGCACATGGTGGGAATATCATCAAAATACCCTGCTTATTCTTTACAAAAGTTATATCAGGTCTATACTAGATTACTGCAGTTACATATACTTTCCATTAAATCAATATTTAGAGAAAAAAATCGGGAAAATTCAATTTTCTTCCATAAGACAAATCTTAGGTTATCTTAATAGCACCCCTCTTAACATTCTAATAGCGGAAAGCAAAGTAACCCTGCTCAAAAATCGCACATTATACCTATGTAGGTGCTATATTGCCAAAAACATCTCTAATAAAAACTCTAGCATTTTTGAAAGTCTCAAAAAACTTATTGACGATTGTAATTGTACATAACTGTAAATAAACTCACGATCCTACCAAAATGGCACATAAACGAAATAATAAATAAAGCAATAGATGAGCGCGATGTTTTAGACGTGTACATCGATGGAAGCAAAATTACAGATTCGAAATCTGTAGGTGCAGCATATTCCTGCCCTAAACTAAACGTATCTAAAAAAATTGCATTAAATTCACAAACATCGGTGTATACTGCTGAATATGTCGCTCTTAGATATGCCTTAGATTTTGCATTAAAAAATAGAAATCGCAATATCTTAATTTTCTCGGACTCTCTTAGCATGATTGAAACTTTAAAATCCTCAAGAACTAATATAAGAACAAATCGTTTCATTTTCGATATAAAAAAAATTTTGAACTTTTTTTCAAATGGCTCGGTCGGTAAATTATATATTTGTAACTTTTAGTTATAAAAAAGTTTTATTCTGATAATATGTATAACACTATTTGTATAGCTAAATAAGCTTTTAACAGGTTTGATGTCTCAATAAATTAAAAAAAAATAGATATTTTGAGCTGAAAAACTACCAAAAAGACTATTGCTTCCCAATATTTCAAGTGGATTAAATACTTTTTATTCCTGAAAACGTTCGACATAAAAACCCCAATCTTTCACTTTTTAATTTTTTTAATCCAAATGAGCCAATATAATTCCTTGAAATTTTTACAGTTTGTGGCCATTAGAAGGTTCCTTCATCATAAACTTTTTCAGCACACTTGACTGATAAATTTCCATTAATTTGTTTATTCTCTATAAAGTACAATTAAAAAAAATAAATAATATAAAAATTATTGAAAATTTAATTTTTCAAAAATCAAAAATTGCCTTTAAAACAAAAACTATTTGGGGGACATATTACGAATGTCTTTTCCGGAATTCGGAAAATAAAAGAATACTACACACGCAAGCTGACACACATATCCATACAGACATTTTCTAAAAACACGTGATTTCGACTGCTGACATATTAAAATATACTTATAACACGTTTTTAGTGAGTCGAAATATTTTACTATTATAAAGCTTCCTCATAGAGTAAGTTTCCTTTATGAGGAAGCAAAAATATTTAGTTTTTAATAAAATATCATAAAAATAAGTTTCACAACTTTGTATATTTAATATATTTATTTCACGACTTACTCAATAATTCCAATTAATTTTTATTTTATCTCAAATCTTAAGAAAGACTGGTCTTATAATATAAATACATTAAATAAGTTAACTCTGCCATACAGAAATAAAACCGATTTGCTTATGAACGTTAGATATCGTCTTATCACGATGTTTTATACGTTGCATCATCCAATTACATGGATTTGAGCTTACAAACGCAACATATTGTTTTTATATATTAATTTATTTTCTACTCTAAATTTCTACATTCAATTTTACACATAATCTTTGTTGAATATACGTATCAATTATTTAACGAACATACCGACTAAGTAAAATTAAGTATTTCACATGTTTTAAGAACATATATTTCTTATTGCATTTATAAACTTTAAAAAAATTAGTCGTGATTCATCGCAGTATGTAAAAATGAAAATGGCTAATAACGTGATCGCGTTATTTCAAATTACACGATTTAATTTAATGACACGTATTATAATTTTTATTAGAAACTAAGGTAAGATAATACGTATATAATCTTTTTTTCTAAATGAAGTGTAAGCATATTTATTGTATTAGAAATTATTATTAAATTTTCCCTATTCTCCAGAAGTTAGGCTTGTTAATTAAGGTAATATAAGACGCGTTAAAAGGAGAAGATAAAGGAATGGGGCATAAATTATCATAGTTGTAATTACGTATAATAAAATTTTATAGTAAGTGGAAATAGTAATAGCTAAGAAATATTTATACCGTTGGTTTCGCAAAAGTGTATAAAAAATATCTTTTGACTTGCCGATTGTTTTATTTCTAGAAATCTATCTTAAATCATCGAGAACGCAAGGATTAAAGCCCATATTTAAATTGTATAAGAGTTGCCGAAATGACTGGTAAATATTTATTTGTAACCATAATAATAGCCAGTCTAAATTGGTACTCTAGGGTGAGTAGTTACTTAACTCCAGAAAATGCAATTGGGGATGCAAGACATTTATATGCAAACATCATCAGTATTCAGAAGGGTTACGAAAATCTCTCAAAAGATGAGGAACGAAATTTTACAAAATCGGAGCAAGATATTATAAAGAGGTTAAAGGACACGAATGTTAACGTATTGGACGTGAAAAATGCATTCTCGAATAAAGTTCCTCGGGAGCTTGAAAGCACATTGATGAAATTATTCGAATACATTAACGACATACAACGATTGTACAATGAATTTCTAAACATATTGACCAATTATTCTCAGTATCCGCGTAGCATGCTCGAGGATTTCGCGACTGTCTCGACGAGACCTGATAAGTCTGAAATCAAAATGACTATTAAGAAAATGCACGATATTTTTTTACATTCGGATGCAAATATTGCTGATTCTGTCGTTACGAGTATTTGGGTACGTTTCTCAAGTTTTCGTTGTATTATTTACATCATTGAGCATTTATTACGCATTGCTTATATTTTTTGGCGATAGTACGGGAAAGACCAATCACCGTATCAATTACTCTACATCATTTATAAATCTGTAGTAATTACACAGACGATAGGAGTGTTGATGTCGATGTACGGATACCGATTAAGAGAAATACTGCATAAAGGTAACATACGGCACTGTTTTCACTCTTCAATTATTATTTAATCGTAGTACGTGATATAAGTAATTGTTTATATTTAAACCAATGGTTGCAGAAAACTGTAATGAAATAATGGAAAAAGAATTTAAAGAGTACGAGTTCACTATTGGAGTTGCTTATAATAATGTACGAAATATATTGCACAAAACTTCGCGTGAAATACGACGAATAGATCCTCGTAAACACGTTTATGGTTAGTCTAAATATTACAAATTCGATAATTCGATATTAGGTGCAAGTGTAACTGTATAGTTAAAATATAATTATTTTTGGTTTAGGTGTTACATATTCGAAACTGGAATCTGTTTTCCAAGGGTACTTTATGTACGAACCCGATACACACTTCTCACTTTGGAGATCCACGTTCAGGACTTGCTCTTCGATAGTTGACGGACGACTAAAATGTAATTCACTAACGTGTACATCACAACCGAAAGAGAAACGCTGCAGAGGGCACTTACGAAACTGTGAATTCGTTGCTAAAAAAATGCAAATATGTCATTCGGTAGGTTTATTCCTCGAATAAAACGAAGTGATTTTTATTTTAAGATTCATCAAACGAAAAATACGAATAGTGAGATTGCCGAATATGAAGCTATAGCTGCGCATCCCATACTCGTGCGTCGGGAGCTCCTTAATTTGGAATATTATAATACAATTTTTCAAATATTCATCGTATATGCATAAATATGCGTTTTCGCTTCTATGGTTCTTTTATACTAATCACATTAGTTAAAAATCCTTGAATTGTGAACTCTGTGTTGTTTTATTACACGGGGTGCAATATAGTAATAAACTCGAGTCTGAGTTATATAATTTCGTTGCAATCAGTATAACGAATGGAAATTATGTTTAACAGTAATTTTTTTTATTATTATTATTTTAACGTCGCTCTTATTATGCTCCCAAATCGGTGGTAATCAGCGACGGAGGTCATACGATGTCTTGGTGAAGAAAGCACTTGTTGACAATACATTCCCCAGTGGTGCTTGTATCAATCGGCCGGGGCCGGGAATCGAACCTGGGACCTCCAGATTACGAGCCCGACGCCCTACAGCAATTATAACGAATGAAAATTTTTGACAATATACGTTTATCTTTTGCAGCCCGTAAACAGTGATAATAGGTACGAGTGGATGCAGGTGACCGAGACCAATGAGTTATACGGTCCAAAGAAAACAAAATGTTCGAATACACAGGGAATAAGCTCTATTTTAATGTTCGACACTTGCTTGTGCGTTTGCGAAAGCGATAAACGAAACAGCGATCGATACTTTAGTTTACGAGGGAGTATCACGGATCTCGATTCGAATAAGTATATTTTCTACTCGTATTTACATTTGTTCCCAACGAGTTCGGTTACCTAATTTTTGGTCATTAACAAAAATTTCACAGAGTCGTTACAGGATTACGATTTATCAAACGTCATCACGTGATCTACCTTCAAATTCAAGAAGGTGTGATGGGTCCTAACGGAGTAATCATCAGGACACCTCGATGGAGGCGAATCGAAACGATCAGTCGATCGTTATTGTTGTCCGATGCGATTTCAACTTATCACCATAAGAAGGGCGAGCCAGCCGCATGGACCGAGTTCAAAAAAAATAAGTTCGTGTACACGGTAACGTACGGCCAAAGTTCGGTATTTCTCGATGATCTAGAAGCTCCAGATGGTTACGTTATGACCGGAGTAAAACTCCAGCAAATCGATAGTAGTTTGAGATTCACGATTAGAATAACCCAATTTGATTTTCAAACTGGTCGTCTAATGAAAAACTCGACGATATGGATTGCAAACGAGAATAATATTATGAACAGGTAACAGAATTTTATCATGTGTTATATCAAACGTTTATTAATTTTATTTGGTCTGCAGGCAACAGGTAGTCTTGGTAGAACCAGATAGTCCAATCAGGTCCAAAGAAGCCAACATCATTGCCGCCCACAATCAATACGTCATTTTCAACACATCGGATATAAAGAAAGATTTAAAACAAAATACGATTCCCTTTTTGGATGTTCAACCCGTCGTTACAAATCCTCCATTACCGCTTACCGGAGCTGGTCTTTTCCACAAGGCCCAAGAGAACTTTGGTGGATTTTTAGCCGTCAAATTATTCCATTATGATTTTCTTCAAAACGTTAATTAAATCACTAACGAATTATTATGGACAAAATGTATTTCTATCTCGGAAAGAACATTCATGTTATTCTCCAGAATTAATTTAAAAACAACGTAATTTTAATTATCTACGTATACAATTATCGTTTTATTACGCTAATATGCATCTGGTACATATTGTAAAAATAATATTTATTTGACATATTTCATTGTTTTATTTTCATTGGAACATTATTTTGTTAAGTAAGTTTAATCTAAAGAAAAGTTGAATCTACGTTTTTAAAAGTGGTAATAAAAATTACTATATATTTTATAGTAAAGTTAAGATACACGAAGAGTAAAGTTTCAGTAAATTTCAGAAAACTTTCACTAATGTTGCAACGGACTGTCAAATCTTTTAGTAAAAATAAGTAGGCATTCACCAACAATTGCAAGAAAGTTATTAACAAAAACATCATTCATTTTTTGGATTTCGGCGTCGCAGTCTGTTACTGCGTTTGTGAAAATTTAGTAAAATTCACTGATTTTTTTCTCTTTGTGTATATTTAGATTATCACTACTTTTATTATATATTTTATAGCAAACTATAGTATGTATTGTAACGTTTGAAAAAAGGCAGACGGCGAGCCCATATCGAGGTAACCGTTCGATCCTTCTCATACGTTTAAATTGCGCGGCAATATTTATGATAGTATATAATAATTTTTGTTATAAATTAATTAAGTAAAAACTATAATAATCCAAGTATATTCCTACCTTAGTATAAAGCATAATAATTTTTATTGAACTACTTAGCTATTAGTATATTAACTGAAGGAAACTATTACATACACTGGAATTTATTTTTTATAACCTCGTATATTCATGGATAGTCTATACATATTCGCGTTTAATTGTTCTTTGGTAAAAAATGTCAATCTCAAAACTATAGATACTGGTAAATAGTTTGTGATGAGACGCTTTTCGGACAATTGTCTTAGCAGTTATTGAAATAAACAAACCTCAAAACGTTTCAATTATTTTTTCAGCTTACGATAAGTGGTAGAAATTACCTTTTAATAGTTAAATACAACTTTCTAATATCGGAACTAGATTCATACTTAATTAATGACAACTGAAAATAACCTCGATCCTAACAAAATTCCGATATTACTCGAATAAATCGTTCAATCAAGTAGAAAAAGCGTTTCATCAAGGGACCAAAATAGAAACATTATTCTACTACTTATCGCTTATTGTATTATAATAATCAATCCATAATTTATTAAATGTAATACAATTTCTACCAGGAATTATTTATGACATTCAGTTTTAAGACATTGCAATATTGTTCTAAATTTCTTCGGTGCAATTAATTCGAGAATCGTGTTTATGACACGTTATTTAATGCATTATCAAACATGAATTTATGCCGTACAAGAGTAATAAAAATAAAATTGTTTTGCCTATTTATTGATAAATGTTAAGTTTAATTTAAGTTTAAATTTCCGGAAAAAAAGTTTTTTGCGAAGCATTGTCGAAAGTACGTATAGAAACATTATATAGAAATACCGCATCAGTGAAAGAAAATAAAACATTTTTAACATTGTGTATATATACTATATAGTTATATCATCGGCAAGCGAGTAAAGAAAAAAGTATAATAATTCTTATTAATAAACTATAATATAATCAAATTGCAATATATTATTTTTCGTGATTTAGCTAAATTAAAAACCAGTCACGTATACATATATAGAAAGAATAAATAAATAATTTTGAGTGACATCGATAATTATTCATATTTTTAAATATTGTTATTTAGAAATTATTAAAAACTGTAAAATATAATACATTCTTCAAAAAAATTAAATTAATTTTCAGATAAACAGGATGACGCGATTATTTTCACTCTGTTTCTTCGTTTTACTAATATTTGTTTGTCAAGAATCATGCACGGCCAATCCATACGAAACTGCTAGCGCAAGTTTTGACAATTTAATGAAGTTATCCTTTGGTCTAAGAAGTATTCACAGAAGTATTGTAGAATCGGAAGAAGAGCGACCGTGGACTCCCAAAGAAATGAAAATAATACAAGAATTGAAAGCGCTGTCTAAGAATTTTGAAGAAATAAAATCCGCAATATCGACCAAAGTATCAGAAGATCTGAATAACCGGTTAATGCAACTATTCGATCACTTTCAAACCATTCAATTTTTATATTCAAAATTTGTAGTCATGTTTGACAATATGAATACTTATGCGAATAGCGATATTAAAAGATTTGCAAATACGGTAACGAGGGAAAATTTAGGAGAACTACATACTATTGCGCAGAAGATGCACGAGTTGTTGGTGTTTGAAGAAGAGAGTATCGTCAATGCCTTCCTTGAACCTGATTTGGTACGTATTTATATTAATATTACTATAAAATCAGACATTAATTATCAATATTTTGGTGGGTCAGCCTTTCGATGTAGTTTGCACCAAGACGCATTCAATACAAGACCTGATTTACGACCTATATCGAGCAGTCGTTCTTTCTCATACAAAACAAATGTTGATGGTTTTATTTTCTTTTAATATAAAAGCACTTGAGGAACATCGTAAGTTATAAGCATATATTTTCTAGAAAACTGTATTTTATATCAGAAGCATTTAATATACATATCAATGACATTATAACTACAAATTATCATTATTTAATCTGTCGCGAGAAGACCTCCATGTGCGGTTCTAAATACTTTAATTTTCAGATAACTATAAATCATTAAAAAAAAAAGAGATTGCTAGTTTTATGGGTAGAATTACTAGAACTTTTGCTATAATCAAAGAAGCTATGTCAAGAGCATCTCGAGAACTCAAAAAATGCGATCCAGAAACGTATGAAAAAGGTATGAGTGTAATATCAAACAATAAATCATATATTCATAAATTTTTGGAAGAAAAGCTTTCAGTATTATAAATTTTAATAATAATATTTATTATTTATATAATACTAATAATATATATTATTAATATATATATATATTGAAGTTATGATTCCATAACAATCCCACCCTCCTATATATTCTAAGTCATATATATATATATATGACTTAGAATATATAGGAGGGTGGGATTGTTATGGAATCATAACTTCAATTTATATAGGTATAAATTGTATAGGTATATTAGTATTAGAAAATTTACACATAGAAAAGGTAAATAAATAGGTGAAGGCGCACTAATTAATGGAATTAATGAAACGAACGGAATAAAAAACTTTTTGGTAAATTATACTTTGTAAAAATAACTGAAATTATAAGTCTGTGAAATTGGACTTTACGGAGTACAGAATAACATTGTTGGGGGTGTGAATATTACAGATACTTTGAAGCAGGGTTGGGTAAGTAGTGCACCCATTTTCGAATACTTTTTCATTATTTGAGTTTAAAGCTTAAAGAAATATATAGACTTGCATAACAACATGGTATGTGGTATATATATATACTAAATAACGCTAAATAAAAAGTAGCCGTAAAAGTATTTGATCGAATACTTTTTTCGAATACCGAGTAGCATTTTTTAATATAATTAAATTTTATATAATTGTAATTTTCGTGTTTAAAAATGAAAATTGTAATTGTAATTGTAATCGTAACCTTCATTTTTAAAAATAAAAATTATAATTATATAAAATAATAAAAAAAAAAAATTATATAAAAATTAATTATATTAAAAAATGCTACTCGGTATTCGAAAAAGTATTCGACCGAATACTTTTTATTTAGCGTTATTTGATATATATATGTATACCATATACAATTTGTTACGCAAGTCTATATGATTCTTTAAGCTTTAAACTCAAATAATGAAAAAGTATTCGAAAATGGATGGTTGACGACTTACTTAACCCTGCTTTGAAGCATCTTTACCTGCACAAATTACTAAGTTTTTTCAAGTAGTTTTTACTTTCGTCAAACCTGCACCTAGTTACGTTTCTAATATTCCTCAATTTTATAATTTAAAGTAATTAACTAATTCCTCTGTAACATCATGTGTACACGTACACGATTAAGGAGATGTGAAATTAACAAATTGGAATCCCTATTTATTTTTTAATTAACAAGAAGTTGACTTTTTCCAAAAATTCTCTCACCAATTTCACACCAAACCATTACCGACGAAAACTGATTATTAATTTTTAATTAATTTAAAATAAATTATTTCAAAAAAATTGCTCTGTCAGTTTCTTCTATGTTACTCAAACGTATGATTTTTTCAGGTTTTAAATTCCTGTAATTTGGCATAATCACATTTCCTTAAACTTTAATCTTAAAGCAGTTTTTTAAATAATATGCCATATCAACCCCTATAACCATCAAATGTATATTACTATAAATTTCATATTCAAGTATACTAATATATTTGAAAATGTTTCATTATTTTATAGATGTTACCTATTCAAAATTAGGACCAATTTTTCAAGGATATTTTGTTTACGAATCCGATACTACACGATCAACATGGAAAAATTTTTTACGTTCATGCACTTACTTATCCAACGTTCAAGTGAAATGTAAAACTCAAATGTGCAAAAATCAACCAAAGACAAAAATGTGTACAGGTATCCTGGACCAATGTCAATTCATCGACAAAAACATGCATCTCTGCCACTCTGTAAGTATATAATTTATATTCAAAATATGTAAAGAGAAATAAAAAAAAAATAAAATTGAAAATATATGAAATATTATTTATACATAACTTTCTATCGAGAATGATAAGTAACTAACGAGGCGAAGTCAAGGCCGTCAGATCACCAATCTCGCCGATTGGTACAGAATGTTTTTTATGAAGCAAGAATGGGTGGATCGGTGGAGTTATAGTCCCTAACGACATATTACGGTGAAGATATTTTTATGAACAACCATAAATGTATATAGATGTTGAAACAATTAATTTTTTTAGCCTTACATATTTATAGTTGTTTATACAATATCTTCACCATAAAGTGTCATTAGGCTCTGAACGAAATACAAATTTGTCATTCTGCAAGTTTGATAAGAAACATTTACTTACTTTAGTGTTTATTATAATGTCTAATTTGTGTATTGCATACAAAGGAATAATGAAACAAACGAAAAATTGAAATCTTTATTGTTATTTCTCTGTTTTTGTGAAAAATTGTAGCCAATAGAAAGCGAACGCAGGTACGAGTGGGTGTCCACATCAAATGGTGTCATTTATGGACAGAAGGATGGTGTTTGTTCAAATATCCAAGAAATTGGTACTGTGTGGACTTTGGATACCTGCTTGTGTAATTGCATAAGTTCCGATAAAGAAATAAATCGCTACTTCAGTTTATTACCGTCTATTTCTGACATCGAAGCAAATAAGTAAAATTTTATATTTAAAAATAGTATCGTTCTTTAATAGTTATTTATGCACTTAGGGGGAAAAATAATCGCCTTTCACTCTCGAAGTGCATATAAAATGTTTCACCCTGCTCATTTAAAAAGTCACTTTTTGCTATAACAATTTTTTTTATTTCTAAATTTTTTCAATATCGTACAATTTTTTGATATATTTAATTTAATATAATAAATTTAATTTTGTAGAATAAGGCTAAATTAGGAAGGACACTATTATATGTTTGGGAAACGGATCGTGCCCAGCTTGTAGGATATGTTTTCTAATATAAAAATATGAAAAAAACCAGAGCCGCAGCCTATTAAAGCAAAATTTACAAAAAAAGGGGCTCACTTTAAACGTTTGAACTTCTAAACTATCAAATATTAATATTCAAATCAAAGTTTAATAAAAAGCTAAGCTAAAATAGATATAATTTTAAAAAATTTGCCTAAATCCGTTAGAATGGAGCAAAGTTATTGTCGAATTAAGAATTATAAGAAATTTCAACAAAAATTGGGCACTACAAATTTTATTGATTTCTTAAGCTAAATTTCTTCAAATTCTTAATTCGACTATATTTTCTTTAAATTATATCTATTTATCTCAGCTTTTTATTAAACTTTGATTTCAATGTTAATATTTGATAGTTTCGAAATTACAAGCATTTAAAAGAAAGCCTCGTTTTTGTAAATTTTGTTAGGGTCTGTGGCTCTGAATTCCTTCATATTTTTACATTAGAAAACATATCCTACAAGCTGGACACGATCAGTTTCCCAAACATATGATGGTCTCCTCGTAAGTGTTCAAAACAAAAAAGTAAGTCTACGATGAATAAAATGTGTCTATAATGAATAAAATGGGTTTACGAGGAATAAAATGAGTCTACGGGGAATAATGTGATCGAAGGAATAAAATACAATTTTACTCTCATATAGAGGTTAATAAAGTAGACTTTTTAGATGATCAGGATGAAATTGAATTGTTCTTTACTGTCTTCTTGCTTTCTACGGGTGGGGTCGATTTGTCGAATGCTCAGTCAAAATTTGTGCATTGTTTCGAATTTCAAAAATTAGAAATGCATTTTTATTATTTAGAATGAAGAGAAATAGAAAGGTCATTATTTCGAAAATAATGCATTCTTCAGTTTTTATATATTTGTTCCGAATATTCGAACTTTATAGTGTAGAGAAATAACTTTTATAATATTTGTCTATTAATACCTTGATAACGGTCAATAATGTAAATAATTATTTATCTACTATTTGGAATTCGAAATATTCCACCCAATACCAAATATCTGACGATTTTATTACTTTCGAAATAATGATAATTCTATCGTCTCGGTTCGAAATAACAAAAAAGTTATTTTAATTTTTAAAATTCGAAATATCGCACACATTTTGAATGAACCTTCGACAAATCGGACTCCATCCCTTTCTACAAACGCTTTAAGGGGACAAACCTGGATTAAAATTAAAAAAAAGATATTCTATTTTAACAATTAATAATTTTTTTTAAACAATTGAAAACATTTTTTAATTTTTTAAACAAATTATTATTAACTTTTATTTTAAATTGTTTGCCAATTTATATATCACATAACTATTTTAATTAATTATGACTGATTTTTTTCCCATAATGTGCTTACCGTAGGATATCTCAGGGACCATTTCATCAAATAGGCTGAAATTTTAACAGTAACTTTTAAATATGATTTTAATGTACTTGAGTGGAACAAACTGTTTGAAAATTATAATAAAAAAAATATTCTGAACAAATTATTTTAAAAATTCAAAAATTATGTAAAAAACAGCTGAATCATTTTATAAAATAAATATGTAGACTTTTATTGAAATTCTGTTCCATTCAAGTGGATTAAAATCATATTTAAAAGTTACTGTTAAAATTACAGCCTATTCGACGAAATGGTTCCTGAGATATCCTGCGGTAAGTCCTTTATGGAAAAAAATCAAAGTATATGGAGTCTCATAATTAATTAATATATATTTTTGTGACATATAAATTGGCCAAAAAATTTTGAATAAAAATTAATAATAATATAATTTGTTCAAAAAATTAAGAAATGTTTTCCTTATTATAAAAAAAATATATTAATTGTTAAAATTGAATATTGTTTTTTAATTTTAATCCAGGCTTGTCCCCTTAATTGTTGTAATATGCAGAGAAAGGTCTGAATATAGTTACTAATTAATTCAATATAATAATTAATTCACGCTTGGTCAGTCAATGACAAACAAATTATTTATTTTGTAAAAAGGAATAGAGAAAATACTTTATGATGCATATTTTTCAGAGTTATAACTGGTGTTCGTCTAATACTGAACAATTACGTTTATTACATTCAAATCAAACAAGGCACCTTGGGATCTAATGGAACTATTACCGATCAACCTGAATGGAAAGATGTAGAACTGAATTCAAATACTGAATTCTTTTCAGATGTAGTTAATAAGAATAATGCCGGAAAGTTCGGGAATGAATTTTTCCAGGGTATTGACACTATTTTTACTGTTACCCGGGATCAAAATTTAATTTGTCTGGACGACATAATCGATTCGTATAGCCAGAAAAATAGAGTTTTAACTGGCATACGTTTTGAAAAATATGGTGACGAGTTACTATTGTCCATCCGTATGACGGAATTCAATTATGAAACTGGATTGCTAGAAAATAGTGAGAGTTCATGGATAAAATATGGATCTGATAAAACCACCAGGTACTTTATAGTTCATTAATTTATCGTGAATACCGTATTAATCTTACATTTATAACAGATGTTTTAAAGCTGTACATACTTTAACAAATTCTTTTTTGAACAGCATACAATTCTTTTCATCAAGTTAAAATATCCACTTTAATAATAATAACGTCGCAAATATAATTTGGCTATAAAATTAATTGTTTAAATGAATTTCTGAATTATTTGCAATATGTTTGTAAACGTACGTGACTAATATATGTTGTTCCAGAAAATCAGTATTTCTATTTAATGGCTTTGATTCAATAAAATCAAAAGGGTCAAATAGAGAATCGTCTAAACTTAAGATTTTCGGCTTTGGAATCACAGATTATTATGAAGATTTGGGTCAATCTGTAGTTCCTTACATCGACTTACAAGAAGTCGTAACGAATCCTCCAACTCCTCTAATTGGCGCAGGATTATATTACAAAGGAGAGCAAGGATTTGGTGGTTTTATGGCACTCAAATTAATTCAATATGATTTTAGTCAACATCTATGATTCATTTGTTAAATTTATTTTAACAGTGAATTAGATTCTACACGAGTAATTGTTGTACGTTTGTTTTAGCTAAATATACTAATTTTTAATTTCAGAACAATTTTTTTTTATTTACGATGAAATAGATGATCGTAATATCTGTCAATGAATATGTGCATCATGATTGCTGTATAAGCTATACAAATATAATGCAATATATAAATAAATGTATTCATTAGTTTTCCTTCGTCAATTTTAATCACTTGAAACAATATGGAATAAAACATTGTATCTGAAAAAAATTTGTTATTTTATTTTAGAGTCTAAGAAATAAATATTCAATTCAATATTTACTTCTAAATTTATAGTATGTTAAATCACATGAACAAATATTTATAAGTCGCGTTGTATTATTGAACTCATATATTTACTGATACTATAATAATAGTCGTGAACTTAAGTACATGTTAAACTAATAAAATTAAGTTTTTTCTGCATATCTATTAATAATATTTGAATATTTATTTAAATATTTAATAAAAGAGTTGGTTAAATAAATGTGTAAAAGACGAATTGATATGAAAAAATACGCGTACCGTAATTGTATGTGTTCAATACAGAATTAATATATAAAATTCACATAATAATAATGTTTGAGTTGTAAATATCTACTAATATTATTGATATAATTTTATTTCTCACGAAGCAGAAAAATTTATAACTACAGTGTATCGCATAAATTAATTTATCTTCTGTACTAAAAAGCAAACATATGCATGGTAAGTAACACTAAAATTTATTTTTACATTAAAATATTTTGTATATAATATAAAAGACGGCTTTCAAAAATTCCGATAAAAAAATACAATTCTTATACTTATGTATGAATTTTTAGATAGTCAATATGATTCGATTATATTCATTTTGTTTCTTCGTTTTACTAATATTTGTTTGTCAAGAACCATGCACGGCCAATCCATATATAACTGCAAGTAAAACTTTTGATCATATGATGAAGCTATCACTGGCATTAAAAAATATTCACAAGAGTATTATGAAGTCGGAGCAAGGACGACCGTGGAATGCTAGAGAAATAAAAATAATTAATGATATAAAGTCGCTATCTACAAATTTTAAAAAGACTAAATCTCAAATATCGAACAAAATATCAGAAGATCTGAATAATCGGCTGATGAAACTATTCGATTCCAGTGCAACAATTGAATATTTGTACTCAAGATTTGTATTTACGTTCGAAAATGCTAATACGTATACGCGTGGTGATATTAAAAATTTTGCAAAATCCGTAACCGTTGATAGTTTAGGACAGCTGCACACGATTGCGCAAGAGATGCACGAGTTGTTGGTGTTTGAAGAAGAGAGTATCGTCAATGCCTTTATTCAACCTGGTTTGGTACGTACTAATATTAATAATACTATTGTCGGAAATTAATTTTGAAATTTTTGTGAAGTAGCCTTTCGATGTAGTTTGTACGAAGACGCGTTCAATGCAACGAGTGATCTACGACCTGTATCGAGCGGTCGTTCTTTCTCATACAAAACAGATGTTGATGATAATATTTTCTTATAACGTGAGAAGTTTCTTAGAAGCAAGTAAGTCACATGTATATACGTATAATTTTATAAAAAGATGTTCATAAACATTATAATTTGCAGATAATTATCGAAAAGTGAAAAAGAGAGAGATTGCAAGATATTTACGTAAAATAAAAAAAACTTTCCGGATAGTTAAATCAGCCATGAAGAAAGCATCGCGGGAACTCAAAAAATGCAATCCTAAAATGCATAAAAAAGGTATGAGTTGCTACAGGTATTTTAAACCATTATATTTTATATTAGCAATTACTTACAAGCATGGTTTAAGGAAATGACAAGTTTTTAAATAATTGTTTGTATTATTCCATTTATAAACTGACTAAATTTTATGAAATTTGTAAGGGGGTATCATACTCAATTAAAAATTCAAATTTCGCACCACAAAAAAACAGAAGAAAAAACAACTTATTTACTTATAACAATTATTAAAAAAAAATTACGCAAAAACAGGAGTTAGTTGTCCTCCGTTATGTAACTATCTATCATTTTACAAAGTTGCATGTTATTACAACTTATGTCGCCGAAAAATCCTCGAAAAATGCAATTTTCTTATATTTTTCAAGGTTTTTCTCGGCGATATATTGTTATAATAACTTGCAACTTTGTAAAATGATAGATAGTTACATAACAGAGGGCAACTAACTCCTATTTTTGCGTAATTTTTTTTAATTAATTGTTATAATTAAAAAAGTTGTTTTTTCTTCTGCTATTTTGTGGCGCGAAATTTGAATTTTTAATTCAGAATGACACCCCCTTAAGAACCTATATATTATTAAGATGAAAAAAGTATTAATTTTATAGAATAAAATACATGATCCAGAAAAATGACTGATATAAAATGTAATATTTAAAATAATATACAAGTACTAAATTATCTGTTTGCTTTTGATACATTTTTATCAGATATATTTTTTTGCAGGCATAACCTATTCGAAATTAGGACCAATCTTTCAAGGATATTTTGTTTCTGAATCTGATATCAAACAATCATCCTGGACTTCTCTTGTAAGTAAGTGCAGGTCATTAACCAATTTAGAATTAAATTGTAAATCTGACACTTGCAAAAGTCAACCTAAGGAAAAGATTTGCAATGGTACCATAAATGACTGTCAATTCATCGACAAAAACATGAAGATTTGCCACTCTGTAAGTTTCATAAACATTATTTATTTATTTATTTACTACAATATTCTATATTATTATAATATGTTATAATACATATAATATTCAAATAAAAATGAATTTATCGTTCGGTGATAAGTATATGGGTGGTTCACTGTGAAATCGAAGATGAAAAAATGAATATTGCTATAACTGTGGGAATATGTTTTAGAGGTGTCCAGTAGTACTCCTGAAATTTTTCAGATTTTTCGGTACCATTATTTTAAGTTACAGAGAATCAAAGTTGACATTTTAGCACTTTTTTGCATTATGTGCTCATTTTCATGAATTTGTAGCTCCCAGGGGATGCATTTTTCACTAAAAACATAAATATGACTTTTTTTGTAAAATTTCAATTAATCATATTAATCATTACAATCTTAGATCTGATTTGTTGATATATTTTTTGTATTAAATACGTATCTTCAGTTATTATAATAATAACGTTGATATATTTATAGTAATCCTTCAGATTAGAATCATAATTCTTGTAAGGGTTGTAAAACTAAAAATCCAGCATTAAAAATGTTTAAAAATTAATTTTTTATAATTGTATAATAATTTTTGTATTTTTAACAGCTTGCAAGAGATTAGATTGATACTGAAAAAGTGGAGATGCTTTTCTACCACTCCAAGGTAACTGCATAAATTTTTTTGCAATAATCATGCTAATAGATTCATCGTTATAAGGCAACAAATATTTCTATTAATATTTCGGGCACTTGTCCCAGATATTTTGACCATAAGTGATCTTAATGATTTAGACCCACTCTGGAAATTTATAGGCAATTTCTGACTATAAAAAGACATCTTTTAGACCGTATCAGGTTTCCAGAGTGCGGAGCAGAATTGCTGATTTTCACTATTAAAGGTTTAAATGGCTTACAAGAGTGTAACAGTATACATTTATGACGTTAAAAATATTTTTAATGAAAAATTCAGAAAATTTTACAAAAAAGACATATTTATGTTTTTAGTAAAAAATATATCCCCTGGGAGCTACAAATTCATAAAAATGGGCATATATTGCAAAAAAGTGCTAAAATGTCAACTTTGAGTCTCTGTAACTTAAAATAATGGTCCCGAAAAAATCTGAAAAGTTTCAGGAGAACTACTGCTCACCTCTAAAATATATTCCCACAGTTATAGCAATATTCATTTTTTTCATCTTCGATGTCACATAAAACCACCCATATATGTATATAATATATAATATCGGTCTTTCCGAACTAAATGCTTTATTTTGCATAAAGCAGGCACTATTTACTCTTTGTCCACGATAGTCCAGGCAAATTAGACTTTTTCAAAAAAAATTTTAAGAGGCAGTTTTATTATTGGAAGTGGTATAGGGGAGAGTGGCAGGATATTGGGGTATATGTTTGCGGTCAGTTGCAGGTGGTAGAACATTGTTTATATAATTTGAGGAAGTACCAAAAAAAGGTTTTTTGCTTATAACTTTGAAACCGTTATCCTATTGAAAAAATTAAAGTATACTTAATTATAGACCTATAAATTATCTAAAAGTTAGCCCTGTTACGTTCGATTTTGTTTATTAGATTTTATGCAATAAACAACACACTGTCAATATCAGCCATTTTTTCTATTTTATATAATTTCATAATTATTGCTTCTAAATACTTTTAATATAGGATATTTTATCCCCAAATATTCAGTAGTTTTTAAACAGGTCTAATTATTTTATGTAGTTGATTTTATAGATGTTCCCGAGTCAAAGGTGCAGGTGAGAAAGAAAACATTTTTAACACATTTTTTCTGTGTAACGTTTCGTTATACACATATATATATATGTATATAAATTTCGTCGCGTATACATTTGTTTTGACGTTTCCTTACTTACAATGAGGAAAAAGAAGCAAAAATTTTAAATCGACTTACGACAAAAATATTACTGTATACGGAGTATTTTTAAATATTAGAAGTCTGAAGAGGGAGGCATTGACCACCGAAACGTTACAAAGAAAAAATGTAGTATACATTTTTTCTTTCTCACCTACACCTTTGACTTGGGAAGATCGATAAAATCGAGTGATAAATTCAACATCAACATGAATTCTATTTATTATGTAAAAAGGCGTTTCCAGAAAATCTAATTTCTACACCGTACAGGCATTCCACATACTTCTGTTTCCGCTTATTTTACTCTTGAAGAGTTGTACTGCAACTTACTATAAATGAAACAAATTTTCCGGAAACGTCTTTTTATATAATAAGTAGGATTGTTTAAAAACTACTGAATATTTGGGGATAAAATTTATACCTGTTTTAAAGCCAACGGAGACCTTTAATAATTTATTCCTATATTAAAAGTATTTAGAAGCACTAAATATGAAATTATATAAAAAATGGCTGATATTGACAGTGTGTTGTTTATTGCATAAAAACTAATAAACAAAATCGAACCTAACAGGGCTAACTTTGTAGATAATTTAAAGGCCTATAATTAAGTATACTTTAATTTTTTCCAATAGGATAACAGTTTCCAAGTTATAAGCAAAAAAACCTTTTTTTCGTATTTTCTCAAATTATTTAAGCAATGTTCTACCACCTGCAACTGACCACAAATATATACCCCAACATCCTGACAGTCTCTTTCACCACTTCTAATAATAAAAACTGCCTCTTAAAATTGTTTTTTGAAAAAGTCTAATTAACCTGGACTATCATGGACAAAGAGTAAATAGTGTCTGCTTTATTCAAAAATAAAGCATTTAGTTCGAAAAGACTGATATTATATATTATACAAACGATATTATATATATATATATATATATATATATATATATATCTCTCTATAATATATAAATATTTCGCCGCCGCCGCCGCCGCCGCCGCCGCCGTGTATAAGAATTCAGAATTCAACATATATATATATGTTTTATATATATATGTCATATATATGTTATATATATGTTATATATATATATGTCATATATATATGTCATATATATAAGTGTGTGTGTATGCGCGAGCGTGCGTGCGTGCGTGCGTGTGTGTGTGTGTGTGTGTGTGTGTGTGTGTGTGTGCGTGCGTGCATGTGTGTGTGTGCGTGCGTGCATGTGTGTGTGTGTGTGTGCGTGTGTGCGTGTGTGCGTGTGTGTGTGCGTGCGTGCATGTGTGTGTGTAAGCGTGCGTGCGTGCGTGCGTGCGTGCGTGTGTGTATGTGTATGTGTGCGTGTGTGAGTGTGTGTGTGTGTGTGTGTGTGCGTGCGTGTGTGTGTACGTGTTATTTGTTTTTTCAAGAATAGATAATATATGTATTTTTTCCGTGCGCAAAAAGAAGTTGTGAATATAACTTGAAAGAATGTGTATTAGTTTACTTATTCCTGATAAAACTCATAAAATAAAAACGGACCTAAAATTTAATGTAATGTTTTTAAAAATATGCACAATTTTTCAAAGATAAAATAAATATTAATCAAGTATAACATAAACTTTTCCAAATATCTATATATGAAATATACAATAAATTAAAAATTGAATACATTAATTATTGCGTTTTTAAGATAATTCTATTATAAACAGTAATGGCAAAAGAAAATTCAAATTTTAACAGTGGCAATATAAAATACGAATTACATTTCAAAAGTTTTTCGAAAATTATTATTTTAGTAGTATTTAATTTAAATATTATTCAAATCAAAATTTAAAAATTGTATGGATATATAAGTGTGTAGATAATTTATATTTATATAACACAATATTTTAAATAAACAAGTATGTATTTATTAGAAACAAAAGGTTATTTAAGGAATGCCTTTGTTTATAATAATTAAAATAAATATATGGGCTCTGTAACTAAAGGGAAAAATAAATTGGATATAATTATGGATTAAAACGCAAATTTTGAAAGAGGGTGCAAATTACGAATTACGGGAGAAATGGAAGAAACAGGTTTTTATTTATATACCGCTAAAATGTTATAAATAATTCTTTAAAACTAATACAAAAATTAATTTAATTAAGAAGAAAGTTTGATTACTCTAAAAGTACAAAATATTAATGACATATAGAACTCTTGGCGATGACTTAAATTAATTTTAGGAGGTAAAGTTATATTTAGAGATGTTTAAAATAATATAAAATTTTAATAGGTTTTTACTAAATACTACAATTATATATATACACCTTTTGTGTAAGTTATGTCCTAAAATACGTGAAAATTAGTGATTTTATGAGGTTTATGAGGCATAACTTACAACAGCGGTCTTGGCCAATAATAAGCCAAGAATAAGCTAACCCAAGCCATTCGAAAGCTCGCGAAAAATGTGAACTTTTGAGAGGTGTTAGATTAAAATCGATTATGGTGTGGTAGCCTTTTTTTTGATATTCAATATGTCCGGGTATTCTATCTCTTCGAGATTTTAAAAGTAAGATATGTAACCAGGGTAGATAAGTTCTAAAGATTAATTTAAACAAAAGTTGTTTGTAATGTTTTTTTCAAAAAAATCAACAGATTTTGAGATAAATGGCTTTAAAAATAGAAATTTTTCTAAAAAATTGAAAAATATCCACTTTTCATGGTCGAATAACTCTTAAGCAAATTATTTTTAACACTTAAATATTTTTGTATGTTCTGGAAGATGTTTCCAGCCTGTTCTCAAATTTTGGAGTGATTTAAAATTTTCATCGTACCACTTGACGTGAAATAGCCCATATATGTGTATATATGTATGTATGTATGTGGGTGTGTGTGCGTGCGGCGGAATATTTATATAATATATATATATATTTTAAAATTGTTTTTTCAAGAATACATAATATATGTATTTTTTCCGTGCGCAAAAAAAAAGTTGTGAACATAACATGAAAGAATGTGTATTTGTTTACTCATTCTTGATAAAAATCATAAAATTTTTAAACATATACTCAATAATAATAACGGATCTAAAATTCAATGTAATGATTTAAATACAGATGCAAAATTATTTGAAGATGAAATAAATATTACACAGTATAACATACACTTTTCCAAATATCTATATGTGAAATATAAAATAAATTAAAAATTGAATACATTAATTATTGCGTTTTTAAGATAATTCTATTATAAATAGTAATGGCAAAAGAAAATTCAAATTTTAACAGTGGCAATATAAAATACGAATTACATTTCAAAAGTTTTTCGAAAACTATTAATTTAGGAGCATTTAATTTAAATATTTTTTAAATTAATATTTCAAAATTGTATGGATATATAAGTGTGTAGATAATTTATATTTATATAACACAATATTTTAAATAAACAAGTATGTATTTATTAGAAACAGAAGGATATTTAAGAAATGAATTTGTTTATAATAATCAAAATAAATATTTGGGCTCTGCATACACTGAGAAAAATAGTAATATAAAAATTAATAAAATTTAAAATAAAATTACTATAATTTATAGTAGTCGATGGACATATTTGTTTTATGTATATATTTAGTACGTTTGAATGAATTTTTAACGAAAGTAAAATAATTTTTACTTTAATTTAATATAAATTTTGTTTTATACATGTTGTACAAAATACCACACAACATAGTAAAAACAGTACTTAATAAAATTTAAAAGAAAGCATGTGTATAGTTACAAAAAAGTAATACGTATTTTATTAAAAAGTATTTATAATTTACAACACAACATAGCAAAAATTACTACAACCATAATAAAGTTTGGTACTTTTTTATTTTACCTCAACTCTTATTTAAATTTTGCTACGAAACATAGCAAAAACTCTTATGCCTATAACAATATAAATAAATTAGAAGTTTATACACTAGTTTTCAAATTTTCCAACTGCGGCGCCACCGGAGTTAGGTTATGTATTTCGTGTTTATCGATATCGCACTGTAA